>VYZM01018392.1:550483-592462 GCA_013398915.1 Dromas ardeola
GGGAAGATACATCAAGTTACAACTGAAAGGAATATTGAGCTCTAAGTGATCTCCGTACCAACGGCTATGTTTGTCTACCCAGCTGAAAAGGAAACAGCTTTAATCTCGAGGCTGCATGTTATTTAACTAAGCTGAAATTGTTTTCAGTGATGTGAAGTGCATCCACTAAAGATAATCATCCCATTTTGGATTGGCTCTTTATTTTTTTAACAAAGGGGGACAGGTGGATATACTGAGCAGAAAAGTAAACAGGTTTGGTTTTTTCATTAACTCCAGCAAATCAGCATAGTGCCTAGATGTATGAAGTATAAATTTGCGATAATCTTTACAACTATTTCTTTTTGCTCCCGTCCCCTCTCATCAGTGTGTTACGGCCTGCTTAGGAAGGGATTTACTCCAGAAACTTGGAAGTGACTCTAGAGTTAAATAAGCCACCCATGCCCAAGAACAGCCGGCCAAATCTTCACCTCCAAGAAATGACCCTGAATTATATCACAGATTTATCTGCACTGAGAATTTCTTCCAGTTCCTTTCAGTTCAGAAAGACATGTTAGTAACTGCTTAATTAGAGACATCAAACTTGAAAGGGCGGACTCAAATACTCTCCTAAATTAGAAGCGACTACGTCCCATTGTACTGCGAAGAGCCCCCTTCTGTTTCAAGGCTGAACATGAATTTTTGAGAAGGGCTAAATGGTGATGGCTAGCTTTTTGGCTTACCACTGTTCAGTCGGCACTTTGGATTTGCGCAAGCATGCAAGGAAATTTGTTGATGAGTTTCGAAAATTTTCACAGCAAAGAGAAAGACAACAGCAGTCTTACCCTGCTACTTCTGCATTTTCAAGTGTCTCCTCTCCAAGTTCTGCTTCCCACATATATCATGCTGGTGACACCAGTTCTACCTTCAGCTGCGATGGCATATCAGACATTGTTTCCAAAATCTTGTTTTTTCAAAGTTATTTTGAGAAGCAGAAATACAGCAGAATACCACTATTATAATCCAAACCTGGACAATGATGATATGCAGCGAGCAGGAAATATATCAGATGTCACGATTCCTCATTTCAATGTAGTATGCAGAGCGCAAACCTGCAAGGGCCAGCATTTTCTTCTTGAGTGAGCAAAGGTCTTACATTTGTACTTCACTTCAGTCACGTGTACGACCAATTATTGCAAGGTACAATATATGAGTTTAAAGTGAGACCTACTTTCTCTGCCTTGAGTAACCCGATAGATCAGTGATTTAATAAAGTCCACTGTACAGCTTTTCTTTCTAAATGCCAGAGGCCCACTCCTACTAGTTTGAGGTTATTTGTTCGTATTCAGCTCTCAAGTACTCCAATGTAAAAATGAGAAAGTCGCTGTAGTTAGTGACTCATTAGGTCAGGTGACCTAAAGCTGAATTTGGGCCCTTTTAATCCCTGGAGAGAAGCTGTCAGATGAAGCTTAGGAACTTCGGCAAAAATTAAGTGGTATTATGGCAGTGCTAATTAATGGTTAGCTACAAGTGCACTGGATACCGGGGCCATATGGAGGCAGATGGACCATGCAATACGTCTACCTGCAATACATCATTAATAACCTTCCTAAACTGCTGCGAGCCCTGAATATGCTGCCTGTGCCTGGATTTTTATTATCCTACTTGAGAGTCCACTGCACTAGTTTTGGCTCCCCGCTCCCCACCTCTGTGCCAGATGACTTTCTGATCCTTTTGCAGAGTGCACAACGTGGGGCTTTGGCTTTTGACCCTCTGTGTACCGCCACAACGACAACCTCCATGCTAGGTGACAAATTGTTGGCAACGTTCACAGGGGAGGAAATCCTCTCCTGGCTCTTGTCAGAATGGCTATTTTAGCTTTGCCAATAGGGCATTTACAAGAGGATCAGAGGTTCTTCTAATGCCACCTTGTCTTTTCAGGTTAATTTATGCCTTGCTCTTTATGCCTGTTTAGTTAAGGACATGCTGCAGGTACGGAGAGAAAAATGTCACAGAGTCACCACCTGGCTCCTCTGTTTTGATCTGGCTGGCAAATGCCAGAACCTTCAAACAGCAGGTTGCTAAATAATAAACAGACCGTGTCTTTGAAAACACCTGGCGCTTACTGAAAATGGTCATTCTGTATCTGGTTAGTCCCTGGCACAGGTGCCAAGCTCAAAGGCGTGAGGGCTCCCCTTTCCCGCCTCTGCCCACCCAAGTACAACAACAAAAAGTACGAGAAGACACCGACAGCAATTAATTAAATGTAGTAAAAGGTTATAATCCAGCCTACCAGCAACAAGGAACATGAGGAACAACAACAAAACCCCTTTCTGAGTGTAAAAAACTTCAGGAAAGGGAAGCAAAAAATAAATAAACAAGGATGAAAGAAATGCCCAGTGGCAACCATTTTCAGTGTGACCTAGTGAGCTTTCAACTTCAAACCAGTCAGATCAAGAGCTTCCCAGCGGCATCACCTAGGGATCTGTCACTCACACATCAAGCCTCGTTCCCTCTGCCTTGTCTCACGCAGACATGCTGCCAGATACAGAAATATCACGGCCTTCTTGCACGATAAGGAAAACAAAACAAAACAAAAAAACCTCCCAAACCAACAGCAATCCTGAAAACCGAGAGCACTGACAAGCCGTGACCCCATTGTCCACAAAAGGGCAACGTCACAAAGTAGACCAGGAAAAGGATGCAAACAGAATGGTAATTGGGTAACCATCTGCTATTAAAATGCAACTCAAGCCGGAGCCTTCCAGTGAGCCCATCCCACTGGTGGAGATGATGAGAGCTGGGAATTACTGGAAGGAATCAACAGCTGCCCTGGCTGCTTTGCAAACTGAGGGAGACCCATCTTCTTCAAAGCTCACCATTAGGCTTCTGAGCAACTTACAGCGTGCTACCAAGATAGGGTGTTGGTGTTTGCAACGTCAAATAGAAAAAAAAAAAAAAAAACAGACCAGTAGCACGTCCACTATCCTACAGCTCTTATCATACATTATTATACACCAGAAACGACTGGTGTTACTCAGAATGTGTCCTGCAGCCTGTCAGTTTGAGAAGAAAGCTCAGAAGTCAAAGACTAATATTTTCAGGGAAGCACAGAAGGGCAAGACGCACTTGGGAAAGGAGAGAAAGATACTTGTCACTACAGTTAAAATACGCAATATCTGATCGAATATACTTTTACAAAATAGTTTTAAGTAACACACAGTAACCAGTTTTTCAATGAGGGTTGCAATACTTCATCAATAGAAGCCACACAGTAACTATGCTTGTTTTTGTCCAGTCCTCTTCTACCATATTAGAAGTTTAAAGTATTGATGGAGTCTGGAGACACCCATTAGGAAAATATCTTAAGTATGTAGTGTATAAGCTTGGCATTTATAGCCTGAAGTAGGGACAGGCAGCACTGATAAATCCTTGGCAGTTTCCTTGTTCAAGATAGATGACGAACTCCGTAATTTCAGACCAATACTGGGAAATTATATACACACACAGCCTTTCCCATGAATCCATTAAACTACAGAGTGAAAAATGGGCAGACATCCTTGCGTTTTCAACAGTTTATACAGCCTCTTGCACACAAAGTAAGTAGACTCAATAACAAGTGAGTAACAGCCACTCTCTAACAGAAAGTGAGACATTTTTCATCAAACTATTTATCAACCTTTGAACTTGCTATTTTCGAACACTTGCTAATCAGCCATTACACAAGTTTCATTTGAAAATTAGCAAGTACTTGGAAAGCATTTACAACAAAGCCAGTATTACACACTTGCACTTATAGCATGACTGAAGATGACATATTCGTGGAGCAAGGTACAAATCATCTCGCATTTCTGGACAAAATATTATCTAGTCACCACCATCATCTAAACATTATTACTGGGAAAGAATGATACATCTGACCCTCAGTTCCAGACAAATGCCGCAAATGAAGCCATTTGATGATTTGAAAATACATTTGTATCAATGATGTTCCTAAAAAACCCATCGGAGTTTTTCATGGCAATATTAACAGAAAGAAGTTCCCAAGGTGGCTATAGAAAAGCATACTTTTATATATATTCAGCAATATCTTTCAAGATGGTTGTCAACATCTGTGAAGTGTATCTAGGAGTCGGCTGCGTAGATACTAGAAAGGATATTATGTGACAGGTCATGAATAAGAAATACTCAGAACAATGCATATTCTGAATAGTTTGTTAACAACACAGGCTGAAATATGCTCTTATAAGCCCTTCACAGAATAACACAGAATGACAAAGTAATAAGCTAACGCGTTTGTTAGCATGTCATCTGCAAAGAGACGATGGGACATATGGGCAGCTAAATTATTTCCAACAAAGAGTTTGTTACCAGACAAGAAAAACATGGCCCAGCTTTTCTCAACTGGCTCTAATTACCACTCTCTCTTGACCAAGGCCGCGTGGGACTTCATTCTCGGCAGCGGCTGGTCTTACAGCAACCGCGGGGAGGCTACAAGCCCAGGTGGGGACAGAGCGCATAACCGCGCTTCGAAGAAGCCGGTGGAAGTCTGGCGGGTGACTCCAACCGGCTCCAGAGCAGGCTGTAAATGGAGAAACCAGCTCCGAATGTCTTCCACCACTTGGCAAACAAATGAGACATCATGTTTGTGCAGTTCAAGCATTGTTGCCAAATTCTAATAGAATGAGAGTTTCTGTAATCCCGAAAAGGGGCTATGTGATCCTTGGAAACAAGATTCTCTTGTCTGGCCTTCCATTCACTTTGTAAAACATGTTAAGTTTAATTTCAGTGCTTGGAGCTGCAGCTGGCCAAGCAGCAAAATCACATTCATGTGTTAAAAAAAGAACTGGAAGTGGATGCAAGCTGCTAAATTTTGATACTGATCTGCAGCCAGCCTCCAGAGAATGGTTGGGTCAGGGCTTTTGGGCTTTTTGCACTAAACAAGCAAAACATTTCTCTAATTTTTATAATCTTAAAAGCAGATTTTTGTGCCTCTTCTTTTTCTCAATGTAGGTAATGTTTGAGATGTAATATTAAACATGTTTGCTTTCCAGTGAAAAACATCAGTGCACTACACACCTCTCAATAGTTATTTTGATTGGACATAGCAATGCCAGCCAATTATCTCTGATGCTGCACCATCTGCAGAATTATGCTTTCAGGGCAGTAATTTCAGGAACGAAGAAATACCTGGTGTCATTCAAAGCAGCTAAGTAGAGGATCTGTGAATGATGACAGACATTTTCTTTCCATAGCTACTGACCTCCCATGTCCGCCCCCCCTGCCAAATTCCCTAGTAATTTTAATTACCCACCTATTTCCAAACCTGTTGGGCCAAATCCTGATCACGGGAACTGAAACAGGCACAGGAATATGTCATCTTGCCAGGCACTGAACCAGACAGGGCTGGGGTAACACAGTTCAAGCTCATTGTAAACATCGCAGTTTCACCACTGAACTCTTCACACCAAACCGTTCAGCAGCACTAACCACAACTAACCACCAGTAGACAGCCAATGACCGAGTAACGAACGCTCTCCTAATTGTTATTGCTCTCTGAGGTCGCCCTGTAATCTCAGACTCTTTAGGAATTTGATCCAGGGCCCACTGCAGCCTTCGTGAGCCTTTCCAGAGAGCTGAACAAACCCTGGTTCAAGTCCTCCTGAATTCAATTCCTCATACGTTAGCCTAATCAAATTAAATTAATCTTTGCTTTATCACAGCTGCCAGGTAACATTTCTCATGAGAGTTTTTTCAGTTTGGTACATATGCCTTGCATATTTCCTATACTCCAAAAGTCACTTGGTATTAACATACAATCGCTTGTTTATTAAGTATAAATGAGGCAGTTAAAGGTGTACGTTTTCAGCATGGTGGATAGGAGGATCACTTTTGCAATTCCCATTAAACTTTATGAGAACCATGGGGCTTGAAGCCAAATTAATTCTCCTACACCAAGCTAAAAATGAACCCCTAAATGTTATTATGCCTGCCATGTTTGGTTTCTATATTTATACTCCAGGCATACAGTTACTGACAAAACTAAAAGCACTGATAATATCTATCCCAGAAAGCAGCATTCCTCTGAAAGAAAACAGACTACGGTATTTTACAGGATTGGATGTGAACTCTACTGTATGTAGACATATAAACTACTTTTAAAAGCCAAATAACCAAGGTCTACAAGCCTTTGTAGTTGTTTGAAATTTTGTTAATGAATTATACATAGCTGGCCAGTTATTCCAAAAACATGCTCAAGGGAGAGAAGCTTCTGGAATGAAAAATATTGTAGACACAAAAAAAGGGAATCGGGGAAAGGAAGAGGTTGCAGCAAAAGCAGAGGCTGAAGTGAGTAGGTAGGTATTTTTCCTGTGCATCTGCCTCAAAGCCCTGGGTAACCAAAGGGACCTTCACATCAATAAAATATGCTTTTTGGAAAATACTTTTTCCCAAAGCAAGACCTCTGTGTTGCTGACAGCAGTGAACGGTCCATGCAGACCAGTAGCACGAGAATCTTATCCTCAAAAATGCAGATTTTAATTCTCTACTTGTTTCACGAAGTGAGCAGTCCGGACAAACGCTGTCGTCCAAAGGCTGAGCACTTTCCTGCCTGGTTTTCAGCTTATATTCCAGTATACTCTTATCCTCAAACTTAGGATCTGTGTTACACCTCCTATACTCATCACCCCACCTGATAAGAGTTACCTCTTCTGACGTGTTTTCTGAATGTTAAAGGTGTTATAGTACTTTTGATCATTATTATACAATACTGTATGATCAAAAGAGCTGGCTGAAATGCTATTTTTCCCTTTGCATTCAGAGTACAGAGGGAAATTTTCATTCTACTCGCAATATTATTTTTTAAATTGAATTTTCAAGTTCTCATAAAGGCTATAAACAATACAATTATACTTTTTTAAGATAACAGATATTCAAGCCCTCTGAGACATTCAATCTCTTATCTAGTCCCATCTTTTATGTCATATTTGGGCGTTATTTACCTATTTTAGTATGCTGGGTGTCTATGAGTCTTCTACATTTGAGCCTTCTCTGACGATATGGGCTTTCTGATGACATGGGCTTACTGTATCCCAGCTTCCTCACCTCAAGAGCAACCTCCTAGTAAAAATGGCAACAGGGTTTACATTTTGCTTTAATCCTTTTTTTTTTTTTTAAACCATCCACAATGACAAATATGCAAGACAACGTGGCTTCACTCCTATCCTGGAATCTGTCTAAAATTCAATTACGCTGGAGCTATTCTGGACCTCTTAAGATGCTTTTGTTTGGATTCTTGGCTGGTTTCCAGCCATTCCATCTTTAATTACTGGACACTGCTACACAGCCCGCAAACAGAAATACTTCTTCCCATCTCATTTCCTCTGCCGTTTCAAGCATTCATTTTACTTACTCTTCCTGGGAAGGGTTTGGGGCTGAACTAGAAGAAGATAAATTCTTTGTCAGTCTAAAAGCATTTAATTGCCTTGTAGGCTAGCTTAAAAAGGCCATAACGTTTTCATCTATTAAAATGTGAGATCACACACGTACTTATATTAAATATGAAATGCAGGACTAAAACAACAAGTTAAAAGTATGGCTATAGTAACAAGGACAGGAAACTCACAGCAAGGCTGATCTTCAGTACGCTTAGGAGTACCCAGCAATTGCCAGGGGTGGGTGTTCTCTGAGCTTCCTCCACTTGTAAATAATGCATTCCTGGAGCAGAATGTTCTGAACAGAAATACACTATTTTGATTGACACTTGTAATACAGCAACTTCTTGGAGAAATAGTATTTCTGCGGTCTGTGGATGGATGTCTCAGGGACCCCAAAGTATGGCAAACTGCCTCATCCTTACCATTTTTCATCATCTCTAGAATTCTCTTCTCACTGCTGCTTTCTAACTTCATTCACCACTATATACTTCAGAAAAGCAAAACATTTACTAAAACGCAAGAGGTATACAGTTGTTAAATTTTGTCACAAATCAATTTTAGCCTGATTGTGAGAAATAGTTTATTTCTATGTGAGATTTTTTAACACCTACTAAACCAAAAATCTAGCCCACGGACCCTTATATTTGGGCACCATGCGTTCCAACGATGTGAAGCATTGAGACACAAGCTTTCAGTCAAGCCTTAACGAACACAAGTGCTATCTGAAAAACTGAGATCCTGCCCCACATTTTGTACTCCTCAAAGATTACAGGATGCAGGGATTTAATTCAGGACCATCTCATTTCAGGTTAACATGAAACATGGAGCTGAGAGGATGAAGGAACTAAGAAAAGGATCTTTTTAAGCAGCCGTTAAGTCAATCCTTTTAAACTTTACTGGGGATTTACTGCAGGAGAAGCTTATCTATGTGGTGACCAGATCTGAGCAAAACCTTTGTTACAAATGCTAAAACATGGGACAGGTTGAAAACATCTTTTGTTGAACATGTGCCAAGGAACATGTAGATTTGACCTGATCATTATTTTCAGATAGAAAACACGCATAGTTTTTGAAGTTTTAACTTCAGCTATCAAAGCACGTTTGCTGACCTTGGCTGAGTTTCTCTTTCAGATTTGGAGCTTGAAGCCCAACACAGGTTGAATGTATACAAAGCGAAAGTGGGAAAAAATAATATTTGTACAGAGCTCTGCAAACTGACCCATGCTCAACTCTAATGAGAACATAATGGTTTTCCCAGCTGCAGAAGAACAGAAGCAAGAAAGGTAGGAGAAATGCCTCCACTTTCTTAATTTTAAAGACGTGTTTGGACTTTAGCACACATGGGAGATTTATTTTTTTTTCTGAATGCATGCATGTATACTTTAAAAAGCGCACCACTTGCATTTTAAACCACATTACAACATGTTTAAGCCAGAATGGAAGGTTCGCTTCCACTGAGAGCAATGAAAAAAAAAATAGAAGAAGAAAACCAACCCATAAGACTGACTTTATAAATCTTTGGATTATCCTGCAGTCTGTGGGGTATCTTCTATCTAAACTACCGTAACCCACAAGGGGATTAGAATGGATAGTCTCTGGCTGGCTCTCTCCTCTGAGTCACAGCTCTAGCAAATAGAGCCACGGTGCAGTGTGGGCAGACAGGAAACCACTAAAGCCAGAGCAGTGATTATGTGCATGCTCTGTGAGACACATCGAGCAGCGAGCCGAAATGTTTGTGTGTGTCAGATCAATCTTTTCACTGACCAGGACAGCTGTACTCACAGGGGGATCACCAATCATCCTGCTAGGAACTGCTTCTGTCCTTCAACAGGCAATTAACGTGAGTCCATTACAGCTCCCTGGAGGCCCCTGGGGGGCTGCAAAAGGCATCGACTGAAAGGTCAGAAACCTCATGAGGACAGGAAAGAAGCTGTGCCTGGCGAAATGGAGTGGAAAGCAGTAGCTATTTGTCACCCGCTAGTAATTCAAAAAAAAGGGGGGGAGGCAGAGGGTTGAAGGGGGTCCAAGCGTTGTGCACAATTGCAAGCACGTGGCACTAGTAAGAGCATAAAAAGAAGCTGCAGGAGATTCTTCCCGGGACAAAGATTTTGTCCAGTATTAGAGGTGGACGAAGAGTCAACGAATCCCACTCAACTAATTCTACAAAGGAACTGGAAGTGAAAAGTGCACAGGCTGATTAATAGCCCACTATAGCCCCGAGAAAAATCACGGTAAGGAGTCCCTAGTGGTTGAGGTTGACCACTATGAAATAAACATTTTAGAAGAAAATCAACAAGAAATTAAGTGAGCAGGAAGCACACACAGAGTGGCATTCATAAGCAGCAATACTCTTGAAAAGAAGCAACTGATGAGGTGTTCAGTGGTGGAAAAGCAACAAACATGGTGGCTTGGGCGATACGTTACAGATTGCTCACTCTTTCTGTATTAGGCTTCTCGTCAAGACCACCACGTTGGTATGGTTTTGGAGGTCTCAGTTAAATGCCTACACAAACCTCTCCAAGTACACCACCACCCAAACACAGCAGTTCCACTATGGAAATGCAATCAAGTAATGCCAGGTAGGTGGCCAAAGGAGGATCAGAAGAGTCAGCAAATACAGAAGTCTCAATTTGCACTAGTGTGCAAGGAAAAGTTACACTAAATTAGTTGTTAATTTGGAATAACTTTCACCCAGTTCACTAGTTAACTTTCACCCACAGCATGCAACTGAAATGTTATCACTGTCGTTCTTTCCTGTGATACGAATATTTCACAGAGATCTAGAAGTACATGTGTAATCAATAGAACAAGCTGAAATATTTCAAATGTTAACTCTTTGACAACACTAAAACTTAGAAGGTGAATAGTGAGAATTAAATTAGTGAAAACCTTTTGTCAATGTCTTTGGACATGATTCTGAATTACTTCTATAACTGAAATTTTATTTGATGCACAAAACCTAAACTGCATTAAAAAAAAAATATAAAAGGACGTGAGAAAGAAACAATCTACAAACTAGGTATCGCTATGTCCTGGCTTCACATGAGTGCAGAGGGACTGCAAACACCACGAGCTCCGCTGCTTGCTGATACAAACCATGGCAGACTTTGACTCAGTTTGCAAAATCTCCAACATACCCTAGATGTTGTAAAATTTCCGTATTCTACTTTCATGCAAAATAAATATTGATGACTGCGTTCTTTGTTTGTAGAGACATGTAGATACCAAGTCTGGATTATTTATAATGGCATAAAGTGTTTGACCTTGCAGAGCACCCGTCACCAACTGAAAAGCCTGGCAGATCTTTGAGCATGGATTTGAATACTGGTTTTTGTTCCACCTGCAGCTTTACCAGGCCTCCCAGCTACACCTGTCATAGCAAGGGCAAGAATTTCCGCATGTGTTTCAACATTTGCAGCCTGATCACAGTATAATAAACTGGACTTACTTAAGTCACCTACAGTTCCAGCACCAGAAGTTCATGACGTATTTCGTACCCATTTCCGCAGAGAATTTTGTTACCCTGCAACCATCTCTTCCTCCCGCCTCTTAATTTTCTGGATTCAGACTTAATTCGTTCGCTGCCCTCAAGATTTCATGTGCACGCACACACACACATGTGTATGTGTGTGTATATGTTCCCAAACTTTCTTTTCCCCATGTGTGGTTGAGTTTAGTAAACGCATATTATGGATTTAGGTAAACTGAAATTCATCTATGTAGTACAATACAGAAACCTTTTTGATCTAATATTAACTTCCTTGTCCCCTCTCCCTTGCATTTCCCTTTCCAAAATGTCTCCGACTACAATAAATGGTCTCACGTGGTAGTTTATTCCTGAGGGCTGCCTGACTGCATTTATGCCACCCAGCACCGCAGGTCATTACCCTCTGTGACACTGACAGTATCAGCAGGTTGATGTTTAATAGAAGCTGCCGATTAGTATCCAAGATACCAGTTAACAAGACAGTTTCTTTTAATGGCTTGTATTGATGAATGAATTAATGAAATTCCACAACTCCTTTATGTGTAGAGAGTACTCTTGTGACACCCTTGGGCAGCATACAAACCATCTCCACTGATGTTTGTGTCAGGCTGTCGGTAGGCCAAGAGTCCAACCAGGCTACAAGCGTGCCCTTTCCCATGCCGTCTAGACAGCCCTGATGAGAACACCTGGGAGGATGCACAGCCGCTGGCTTCAGTGCAGCAGGACTGGGCTCCAGTCACTCCCTGTATGGCCCGGTGTCGACATTAGGAAAGCTGGTGGAAAAACACCCTGGCAAACAGTCAAAATGTCCTGTGGGATAAAACCATCCGAAGTACTGACCCTGAGGGGAACTCACTCTCCTTTACCTTTGAAATGACATTTTAAAGCTTCAACGGTCAACACACTTCTTTAAGTGTCCAAAAAGATACTTATTGAGATGAATACACCAAGACAAGCTTGCTCTACCTTTAATTAGAAGACCATTAGTATCAAGTGCAAAATTTTATTTGCTACCAAGTAAAGCTTCTACTTTTTAAGGGCACTTGAACTTTCTAGGAGCACGAGTACCAGCACGCTATTAGAACATGAAGTAAATACTAACAGCATTAACAGTATTGTTGCCTCTTGAAGCCAGATTTGATAAGTAGGAGGCTGATTTGCACACATATCCCCCACTGCGCACTGACAGCAAAAGGTGCAGGTATACAATTGCGTGTAGCATCAAGATTTGGGTCACAGTACAAGTTACTGCAGTGCTGATACATCACCTTGGGTGTGCTGAGACCTTGTCCCCCTAAGGACAGTTTGGTTTGCTCAAATAATCAACTGAATAAAAAAATTACTTTTTCCCAGGTAACGGAACGTACCACCAGAGAGCCAGAGGTTCCCATCAGCCCTGTGCACTTTTCAGTGACGCCTCAAAAATTCAACCAAGATGCTCCAGAGGTTTGTAGACAGGACACAAAAACCAGGTGCCTTAAGTTGATTTTAGCCAGGACAATTGAGGGCCAACACACAGGCAAGAATCATACTGTTTATCTCTCAGTTGCTAAATAAAATTTGTTCCCTTTATCAGACATGGAGATTTATAAGCCCTGAGATCTTGTGCATGAGTTCCAAGTGAAAGACCCCAGAGCAAGTTTGGAGCATGATGAACCATGGGGATGGAACGACACAGTGTCCTGCTGGAAGGAGCAGGGCTGCACTGGTGCAGTATTGCACCTCAGTTACGGCAGACACTGCTGTGGCACCACTTCCAGCTCTGAAACTAGCTCATTTGGGGCCCGGTGCAGGGATATTTGTGGGATGTTCCAATGTACCGTGTAATCAAACCCTAAGACCAAAACAACTATAAGGATGCACCAGGATGCATGTTTTATTGACGGAAGATCATAAATTCTGTGCGCAAACTATCAAGCTACTGTCTGCCACTTTCTGTCCCCCTGTTTCTTCCAAAAGAGATAAAACAGAGAGAGTAAAACCTTATTGACTCAAGTCTTTCATTTACTATTTGGGGATAGTTCCTTATGAAGTCATCAGGCGTTTGTTTGATTTATCACAAATTCATAAGAGTGTTTAACTCATGAACAGTCACAGGAATGAAGTCAGAATAACTTGTCTAACTGTGAAAGTAAGAGGAATTTGAGACTATGGGTGAATGAGAGACCAGAGTCTATATTGGTCGAAAAGTAGCAGTTACATGTGAAGAGCAAAAGAGAGAGAGAAGCAATACAGTGAAAAAACAGATCTTGCTATTTGAGCCCAAGTATTTTGGGTATATTAAGGAAGAAATTTTTTACACTGAGGGTGGTGAGACACTGTCCCAAGTTGCCCAGAGAGGTGGTGGATGCCCCATCCCTGGAGACATTCAAGGTCAAGCCGGACGGGGCTCTGAGCATCTGATGGAGTTGAAGATGTCCCTGCTCATGGCAGGGGGGTTGGACTAGGTGGCCTTTAGAGGTCCCTTCCAACCCAAACTATGCTATTATTTTGCTGTCTTTCTCAACCAGCCCACATGTATTTCAGGACGTAACACTTCACGCAATCAGCCCTTTAGCAGAAAGATGGAGGACAGATTTGCATTCAACTAACTGATCAAATGTTAAGAATTTCTTAATTGCCTTAATAGTTTAATTTTATTTGTCTCTAACCTAATTAGTAAAGAGAAGTGTGCACAGGGGGGAGTTGATTGGTGGGGAGGGGAATGCCTTCATGTCTGCAATATAGAAAACCTTCCATTCCCTACACGGCTTTAGTGTAGTCAGTGCTGGATGTCAACAAATTACAGTTACCTTCTAATTATCCTACTGCTTTGCTGGACTGTCTGTTCTTGAAAACTTTCTTTAAAGGCTTTAATAGCAGGCATTTATTTCTGCTACAGATAAGGTGAGTTTGGCTTTTTCTGCATAGTAATTTAATAGGAACTCAGATCTAATTTAATAGATCCTTTATGTCTCTGTCAAAGACTGTTAACATTGATTGGTGCAATGTCTCATAGAAGTCAGTAAATACATTAATCTCTCGAGAGCCTGCAACAACAATTCCGTTAACAGCATGAGCAATACACGTGGACAAACCATTATTGAATAAATGAAGAACTGAACTGAAAGCTTACACTAAACCAAGTTTGAAAAACTCTAGAAATCAGGGAAATCCCTGCATCAGTGATTACTACTAAATCTGGACCAGACCTACTGAAGTTTCAGAAGTACCAGGCTGAATTACTTGATGTGTGCTAACACGTTTTATTAAAGTTTAATTTACAAGCACACTCCATATACCAGGAGTCCAACCTGCAAAGGAATGGACATGTGACAGACAAACTGAGAAAGACCCATCCTAGCTACAAAAGCTGGCCAAGAAACCCAGGTAGGAAACCTCTTCATGTTGCTCAGACAGAGACCATACTAGATGTACTTGTTGTTTATTCACTTTTTTGTCTGTCTACACTTTCTAAAACACTTCCTGTATCTAACGGTTTGGGAAACAGCGCATGGGACTTACTTCCTGACAGATGCCCAACGTCCACAACTCCAACTGATTTAAGAGGCCAATGAACCGTTGAACCCCTCAGCTGAAGTACTCAACAACTCCCAAGCATAGATTTTTTTTCCTCTAAACAACTGGCCATAACTGGTAAATGTACATTCATACAAAGAAGATTCATGTAAATATTAAGGATTGATCCAAAGCTATTCTGTGTAGCATATCATTGTCCCCTTTTTCTTCCAAAGCCAGCCTATAACAGAGCTTGGGTAGGAAGCAGAAGGAAAGCATCATGGCAGGAATATCAGTGTATTTTGGATGCAAAGCAGAAGCTTATCTGTTTTACTACTGCAGCACCAGAGAAAATCAATTTTGACACAGAACTGCCACTTTACAAGCAAATAACTATACTTTCCAATAACCTAATCTGTGCAAAGCCTACTGAAAATTCCCTAAAGAACCAGTAGTTAAAACCTCCATTAAATCAAAGGGTTTAATATGGGAAGGGAAGGGAGGATGCAGTTTGACTTGGGAATGTAATGGACTCAGTGGGGAAATAAATATGTTGTTTTATGTGTACAGTTACAGAATTTGAGAACACAGCATTCATTTCAAAGGGAATTCTCTTGCTGTGCAACTTATTCCTAAACAGATGTGATTTTTGCTTATTCAAAAACATTTAGGTAACAATTACAGCATAATAAATTATAATTGCCATCATCTTCCAGCTATGCTATGACTTCTATGCAAGCACAAAGAAAATGCAATTATATAGAACTGTAAATCCTATTTTCAGGTAGCTTAGAGCACTGACAAAACACTTGTTTATTTTACTTAGAATGAACAATACTTTTAAATCTTATCTATAAATATGAAAAGGCTGTATCTGTTAAGCAGTCTGGCAGACTGATAAGGTCTATCTCACACAACTACTGCTCAAAGAGGGGCCTAACTCTAAGGAAGTTAATTATCTTTTGGAAGCTTATATTTTACTCTTATGTCTTATATTAGTAGTCTCTTTAAACCAGTTTCTAAACTGACATTTTAATTAAACAGGGCATGACCACCGTTTGAACACTGAAGAAAGAGAAAATAACTAGAAAGTGACTGAAAAACAAGATTTTCAGGATTGACTATGACAGATCACACATGAACCCAACGCTTCGTATGAATATAAATCACCCTGCAGCATTTCAGAGAACTGTAACTTAGGGGTGGAATTCTACAAGATAACTCAAAAATAATCCCCATGAAGACTGCAGCTCTTTGTTAAACTTTATAGAGCTTTACTAAACTTCCACAGTTTGCCGATTTCCTCCTTATTTACTTCTGTGGCATTAGAAACCAAGTTCCGTGTTTTATGCTGCAAAACTCTGTGTGTCAGGATCTGCCATTTTTTTGTTTTTCCCAGTGTCTCCCAATCGGACAGTTCAGAATTTAAACTCAAACGTCGGTTAGCAGTTAGTACTATGCAATGTTAATCTTGTACTTGCTGCAAATTTTAAAAAATGTTCCTTTTTCAATGGCTAAGTCCACAAAGGGCTGTCAAAGCTTTTTTCAGGTACTTATCAGATTACAGCGAGGCGTGCACTCTCAGCGACTAAGCATGGACATGGTACAGTGGGTGCCAAGGTCGGGAAATCAATATGACCAGGAAGGACCTATGAAGTAGAGGAAAAACTACCCACAGCGTAAGAAAAGATGGCGATGTTAGCAAGAGGCCACCATGAAGAGACTCAAGGTGCTGCTTACAAAACTTATAGCAAAAGAGCATGTTTTAGCAACAGGGAGAACTTGATTTGGTGTTGGGCCATCCAAAAATCAAAGTATATTCATCTACAAGGAGATATAAGCCATACAATTCTGGAGAAAAGCCAGCAGCTCCAGAAGGGATGTGGAGGCTTCAGGTTTTTCATGAAAGACTAAAGAGTGCTCCAGAGTGCTGGGAGACAGGCAAGGTAAGTATGCAGCTTTGCTGCCTTACCTCAATCTGCAAAATCTCTTGCTTTCCCTCTCCACTAAGTAGCAAGGTGGCTCAGAATCCTGGAAAAAGCTTATCTGTGCCTGTGCTTGCTCTATGTACCAGAAAAGGTAAATTACAAAAGCAAAAAGAACTCAAGCCTTGAGCGGGTTTCTAGGAAGCATCCAAGAGGCATTGGGGAAAGCTGAGGAAACAACACTAACTTCAACCGAAATGCAGAGCTACACGTGGAATATGTTTCTAGAGACCCAAAGCCAGTAGCTGACCCCAGCTGAGCCCTCGCAAGGGAAAGGAGTATGGGATGGAGGGCCCCAAACTCCTGCAACATCCTGCCAAATGTCGGGCAGGGGAGCACAGCCAGATCCCTCGTGATAAGAATTGCTTATACAACTTACAGTATATATGAACTGCTAATAGGACGCTTCAACCAAAAAGAAATAAAATAAAAGCAACAAGACTTAACTACTTATTTTCTTCCGTTACTATAACCTGTAATCTCTCTTTCAACAGAAAGAGGCATTAAACATTGTTATTTCAATGTCTAATATATTGTTTCTATGAAGACTAAAAGAACCAACCACTGAAAAGAAGCATTTAGCCATTGATCCTATACAGACATAATCTTGGCAAATATTGAGTACAGCCATACAGTGTGTTAAATGACACTAAACCCTAAATCACTGGTGAATCTAAAGTTACTATAGTTACTAAGTGTTTGTGCCAAATATCCAAAGAGCCTCGGTTATGCTGGGCAGATGTTTAAAGCTCAGGTTGTTCCTTCCTCTGACCGTGAGCCTTTCAGTCAGGACTATTGCACCAACTTTGAGGTCGGCACTTGGTAAGAGGCAGCAAAAGCAGGAAGCAGTGAAAACAGAATTCAGGTAAAAGGAATCTGAAAGGTCTCACAAGCCAGATTTTCTCCAAGGACTCATTCTTTGGAACCATTTTTCACTGAAGGATGAGTTCAGTTATTCCATCTGTCCACTACCCTCTTCTTTCCCTTCCTTTATTTTATTATTTAAGAATAGCTGGAAAAGATCAGTGCACTCTTAACTGTATTTATTCTTTGTTACTGCCTCCTATTTATACTATATTATGATATTCTGGAGTCTGATTGGGAATTTTCTGACAAAACAGGTCTTTTTGCTAGGAAAAAACAACTTACCAATACAAATTTGTTTCACAGAGGTTTCGCTGTTTCACAGAATTTCACTGGAATACATTTTTAAGGCCAAAGAAGAGATTTCTGGTGTTAACTAAGGAGAGGTACAGAATCACCCGTAAGCCCAGTGTCTGCTGCACTTACTTTAAAGCCAAAAAATTCAGTTCATAGGCTACCTGTATCTCCCAAAGGACAGGGAAGAGCAACAACTTTTGACCTGATTTTTCTGTATGCTGCTTCTGAAGACACATTTCAAAAGTTCTGATTGGATTTCAGTCCAGCTTGGAACACGAACTTTTTCAAAACCTTGACAATTTTTGAGAGACAGAAAAAACGTTACCTACTTATCCCATCTCTGCTCCTTTTTAAAATAGAATAAACCCTTCAACAGACCAACTATACTCTAAGCATCACTGTGAAAAACCTTTTTGTTTCCATGCTCATGTTATGAAGATTTATCCTTCAGCAAGAAGTTAAAAATCACCACCGATCCTCCAGTGTCACACTTCCTGGTGACTCTCTCACGCTAAAACATGGAATCAGCCACTGAGACTGAACCTGAGAATGCAGACAGGCTGCCTAACAATTAACAACATTACTATAAATACCTTTTCCCCTATTGCCAAAAAAATTACTCCTTAATGTCTTTGTTAGACATCATAACCTCAATATCATGTTAGACATCACTAAAGTGTTACAGCAGTTATGTTAGAAATCAATTATAAAATGCAATTTCAATTGCAATGTGATATAGAGTGACCACGACTTTGAAACTCTTCTCCAGAAAAATACAGAAACAATTCCAAGACTGAGAAGTGGTCACCTGACTGTTGGACTTTGGTTCTCCCCAGTGAAAGATGGTTCGTGACATTCTGAGAAAGATGCCCGAGCTTCACCAGTGACAGGCACTCGGGGTGCCAATCTGTCTGCAGATGACTGAACTGCTTTGTGAATTGTTTTCTTGATAGAGAGCCCAGGATCCTCTCAGAAATGCTCCCATGTTGTCACAGCCAGGAAACTGCACATTAAACAGTTTTCATGCCTTACATATCCTTTTCATGGAAGACTTACTTTAATTTGACCTAAACATTAGCAAGTTGCTGAGTACTCTCCTGAAGAAGACAACCTTACACTTGCATCCCAAGGTTTACAAAGCAGTATTTCAGGCCAACCTGAACTTCAGGAAGGAATCTTAAGGCTACAAAAAGAATGCTGTCAAGTTAAGAGGGATTCTATCAGCATGAGTTTTAGATACAAATGCTGCTTTTCTTAGAGAAAGAGCAGCAGGCAAAAGAGGAAGGAACTACCACGACTGACACAACCCAGCTGTCCCCCCTCAGCAGCTAAGGGTTCCCTTTCCACCTAATCTTTCATCACTTCTTTTGTTTCCTTTAGAAAAATATTTATCCTTAACAAGACGCCTGGGTTGCATTTAACTTTCTACTGAGTAAAATGAAAATCAAGTTCACACTCTACTTAAATATTTCAAGGAGAAGAGGGCGAAGATGGTGAAATCAAACAAACAAAAAAGTCTTTGAAAAACACTTATTTTTCTTAAGACCTCGGGGAAAGAGTTGAACTTACAGGAGTCACAGACTGAAAGAAAACATTTTATCAACTGGGCCACCTGGCACTCTGTCTAATGCTTTCAAAAAACCAATAGGGCAGAATGACTGTCAGAAATTCATTTAAACAGTCTGTTAATTTTGATCCTTTACAAAAGGTTAGTAACCAATGCATTTAAAAGGCACAGGATTTAAAGGGTCTGCTCCACTTTAGAGCTACAGCAGAGGAATCCATTTTCAGGGTTGGAGACGATTTGCAAATGGTCTCAAAAAGGTGGGTTAAAGCATGTTAACTGACCTGGAAACTAAATGATGTGTTAAAAAATCCCAGAGAAATGGGGTTAATCTAGAACTTTTGGAATTTCACCAAAGCCTAGGACCTGTGAGCACAGCTGTAGTACTAGTGAGAGACAACAGCATGTTCAGATTGTCTCCTGTCTTCTCCGGTGTACAAACCCATATTCGTACTCCAACAGTGGCAAAGAATGGGACATAGCAAGGTCAAAGCTATGTGCCTGCCAGTCGCTGATCAGGTGGCCACTTCCAACTCCTTAGAACCTTCCCTCTTCAGCTGCATTCATATTTTAGTGTTGTTAGATGGCAGAAATGCTTGGAGTGCCAACTACGGGAAACAGTTCTGCAAAATTACACATCTAAAGAATTGCTGGATGCATTTTTAATTTGTTCTTCTGATACAAATTAGGAATCACATCAGGAATCAAAGTAATACCAGGAGACCGTATCAGAAACCACAGTAATAATCTCTGTCTTGGAAGGACCAGGAATTTTTTACTTTAGTCTAAGACGTGCCTCTGGCATTAAGGAGTGTAATGCTGCCCTGCATGTGGACTTTGTCTTACAACCTCTTGCCTTTTAATGTATGTCCCTCGTTTTGTTCATCTGCTCCATTTTCTGACGTGTCAGCATCCTGCTTTAGATCTTTAGTAGATTGAAAGGTGTGCCCTGTGGGTTACACTCTCTCTAAATCATCCATGATGTATTACGCTTGGCTTAAATGACTGAGTCTCATTTGCACAATTGCCCTATTAATTTACTCATCATTGATTTACACCACTTTTGCTGGAAATCTTCCACTAGACCTCTATTTTACATGCGCTCTCAAAAGCTCTGTTCCAGTCTTTTTCTCCCCCATCATCTTCCTTGTCTCATTTCTCTTCCATTTGTCTTCATTCATCTATCTCTTATCTTCTTCCTCCTTCTCCCTCCCACTGTTCTGTCTTCCTTCTGTTTCTTCTCGGTTCTCCTCCATTTCCCCCCTCCCTGCAAGTCTACCTCCTTGCTTCAGAGCAGCTAATAAATCTACCATTAAAGGCTAGAAAACCCAAAAGATACAGGTTTAAAGGTAAAAGAATGTAAATAAATCAAGATTCCTCATGAAGCAGAGCAGCAGCTGTGACTTCTTTTTGGAGAGTTCAAAGACTGATGGGTGACTATCATTATCTTTCTTACAGCACTTTACTATGTCCTTGCATCTTTTTGTCTTCCTGAGAGGAGCTCAGCCTCTTAGTTCAGATTTTTATGGTTAGTTTTCAGCCCCCTCAATATATCACATGCCCCTGGACTGGTGCCCTGATTACCAGTTTGACTACCAAAGCCAAACACTTCCATCTATTCTGTCTTTTTCTAAAGAGTCAACAAACCACTTGGATTCGATAGCTTGTGCATAAATGTACATGTCTACATCTTAAAATACAGACAAATGTAACCACATACAAGAGGCATTTTCCAACTCTCATGTCTGTATGCTTTGTGTAAAAATAAATCAATAAAAGCAGTTGTTTCTAAGCTGAAAGTCTCATTCAGTGTTTCTCTCATTCAAAATTCCAACAGAAAAAAGGGGCCAAAGAGCAGAGGGTTAGACTAAGAGGACTGCAAAGATTTACATATTCATACTGGATAAACAAATAACCTAACCCTATTGCCACACTCAACAGGGCAAAGACAACAAGAAGGAGAGAGAAAAGCATAAGAGGGAGAGGTTAAAATATCAGAAGACCCCCAAAGAGTAGTAAGCGTACACAAAGTAAATGAGCTTCTCACTCTGCAAGTCAACCACAAATGAACAGAGTCTCAAAATGTCCTTAAAACGCCTGGCCATGCCCTTCCAGGAAGGGCTCGGAATGAGTGCAGCGCCGACCTGTGAAGGCTGGGAGTCTCGCTGGTGGAACAACACCCGACATGTATCTTTGAGAGCCCAAAGGCAAAAGAAACCCTGCATGTGAGCATTAGAGCCTGTTTTTATTCTTGGCAGAGACACGACACTTGCTTTAAGCACACTGCTTATATTTGCAATAAATATAAAACAGCTACAGTTACCAGTCAGATTTTTTGCTTGAAAGAAAAAAAATCATCCTCCCGGTACAAAAAATACTAAAAGACCGAGTTGACAACATTCTCCACCTCCTAAACCCGAATTGACGGCTAGACTGTGCAGCTATGAGCTGGACAAGTCCGCAAACCTTCACCGCTTGGTTATTATCTGAAAAATAGCATGTAACTACAAAGTAATTACAGACTTCTAGAGATAATATGCTGCAATAATATAGTATGTGAAGTTACCCATTTTATTCTCAACCTCATTTCCATGTAGTTTGCAATTTCAAGATTTAATAATGTAGTTGAGAAAATACAAATTGCTTGTATTACCCACATATTTACATTGAACTGTACACACCATGTAATTACAGAGTCAATGGTTACTATGGAATTACAGAGTTTCTGCAGAGTTCTTTGTGTCCTCCTATGTAAAGTGCCAAAAGAATATTTCAGCATGGTGAAGAACAACCTATGTGAAAAAAAGAATTAGACTCCTCTCTTAGGATCTCTGTCTGGACAGCATAATGGAAAAACAAGCAAAACTCTCAGTGCAGAAGCACCCACCATCAACCTCCTCTGGTCTCCAAAGTCCCACAAAAGACCACTCTGCAGTCTCTGATTAATGTTATAGATCTCCACTGAAAGGGGCTTTATGGTCCTGTACCTGAACTGCTGTCCAAGAAATGGACTGATTTTGATTGATGCCTCCCGACCTGCCCTCTTCTTGGAAAATGAAGATGGCAGCTTGCCAGTTCCCTTTGAAGGACAGCGCTTATTTTTCGTTTTCATTACCACTTTTAAAAACACACAGCCAAGACTTACATATGGATGGCTCATCTCTGATGTCTGAGGGTTTGAAGTTTAAAGGTTAGAGCTAATCTTAGCTATGGCATTTTGTGCTGAATTCAGAACACAATTAATTTACAAGAAAATAAGCTTTACTAAGCAATTAGGGAAACAGAATATTGGCTTGTGAGAACACTCCAGGAAAAAAAACACTGTTTGTATAAAATAAATAGAATGATCATTGCTAAGAACTGTAAAACACCATGACAATATGCTAAGTATAGACAGCAGACTGTCAAACCACTGAAGATTATAGAGGTCTAGAAGACAAGAAACCAAGTTATTATTTCTGATTTTGCCATAATTGTGCAATATGACCTTGGGTAAGTAATTTCTTGTTGACTGGTGTTAAGGATTGGAAAGAGGGTTTTGAGATGCAGGCAGTCTGTCTTGTGGCGTGCCAAAGAACCTCAGGGTAATGCTAGCTCTTAGAAAACGTTTCCACCACACTAACATCCCGTATCACCAAATTTCACCCGTTCATTTGGCTTACTGAATAAACAGACTTGCAAACTCCTTCCTGGGTGCTGTTAAGCTTATAACGGGATGCTGAGAACTCTCAGAGTTGCTGGGTATCCCAGGTGTAAGGATTTCTGTTTCCCCAGGAATGGAATGTTGTGTTTGTTAGTGTACCTGAAATCACCCTCAACAACAAACATTTGGGTAACAAAGAAATAACTTACTACAGCTCAAATACTAGCATAACCATTGGGTTTTGAGGGAGAGATACAGAAAATCACACTTACATCTGTTTGCACATTAAATCTACATATTAAATCAGCTCCAAAAGACTCCTCTCTTTTTGTCACCCAGGTAAGAAATTATCAGGATGCTTCCATAAGCTTGTGACTGTGATCCACTCTAGAAAAAATTTCTCATCTAGGGCAAAGAAACACCTTAAAAGAAGAGGATTCCCAATCAGCATGCACTAATTTACTAATGACATCATGATCACCAAAGCTGGCTCTGCCCATTACTGGATTAGCTCGTGCGACCTGTTTCCTTCGGATCATGCAAAGACACAAAACACATTTTTATTGAATGAGGCAGAGCCCAAATCACAGAAGTTGAGCTCGCTTGTGTTGTTCATGCTGGGCATGGTAGGACAGTGATAATAGACCTAGTATAAATCTTGCCAGTACAAACATCAACACTTTTCTAAAATACATCTGAGCTTTCAGAGTAAAGTTGTATTGGGCCAGTGCTTTCCTTGAAGTGGTGACAGCATATCTGACCCAGTCCTGGGAGCCCTAAAGTTGGATCATGTAACATTGTACTGCAGCCGCATATTCCCAAACACTTTCTGAAACCCCTTCCAGACCCAAACCTTGCTGGCTAAATTTCTTCTGATTCCTCACTTAACTGGGAGAGTAGCACTTGCACCCGGTGTGAGAAATACAACATGCTGTGGGTACACCAAGATGAAGCCTCTTCCTACCCAAACTCCAAAATCATCCTGGTAATTACTGTGCCAGTACTCCAATAAATTATAAACTAATCATTAGCATGTTGTGAATAAGCACTCCCTTCTAGTTTTAAGGGCAAGGACCACCCACCAGTGCATGAAAACTTTATATATTGGAACGTACTTTCTATGAAGTGTAAATGAGCAATGATATTCTACACAAGAATGTAAATTACAATGCCATGCTTTGTTCTTCACCAACTCAACACCACGATTCCCAAGCAGCTCTGAGGTGAAAAGAGAGTTGGGTTGAATAAACCCTCTGCTGGGCTTAAAAAGATACCATGAAAATGAATCTGGTTTTCTCCTTCTAATAGCCAACTTACCTGACTGAGTGACTTGGTTTTTAACTGAAGAGATTATTTTTCATCTTTATTGAGATTTATATATATATACACACACACACCTAAAACAGTAGGATTCCCATTGCAGTTCCATCTTTTTGGCACTGTATGTCTAAACAATAGATGATTTTTGTTAAAAAGTCTCTTACTCTGTTTAAACAATTTGGGGTACACACTGCCCTCCTGGGTCTTCCACACAGATGGATCTTACCGGAAGAACATTTTAAGTTAAACAAATTTTGGATGCAGTAAAGTAAATGGAAATCAACACAAAATACAGCCTTTTGTTAAAGTTGCTAGACACTTCTCAGAAGTTCCTCTTTTTTCAGTTGATTGTAACTTCGCCAAACTTCAAACCATTTGGGCTGAAATTTTCTATGCCAGGTGTCTGCCTCAGGCTGAGTAGAATGTGATCATGTAATTAAAGGCTGTATCATAATGCACACACAGAAGGGGGCAAATTAAGGTTGAACAGGCAACCTTAATTCTCACATTTCTTAACTTTCACAGACTTGACTTTGCAACCCTAATAATGTTCTTTTAATGTAGCTTTTTGTCTGCAATATTAATCCAGAGCTATATTAATTTATAGACATATCCCACTGAGGACTGGATGTCTCAGTGGACTGGTAATGGGACAGACAGCCTTTCACCTCTAGGTCACTGGTTTAAATACAGCCTAGGGCTGAGGTGACGAGAAGTTATTACCACTGGCCAGCTGTTTGGTGGCTTGTATGAAATGAACTGGTGATCCAAGGCTCTGCATACAGGTGCCTACCTTGTACAAATCACCACTGCTACTGATACCATCCGTAATCCCTAATGGAGTGTTGTAATCTTAACTGCCTCGCATATAACATGGATGCACCCACAGTTGTTGGGAGCACTTCTGCAAAATGTGGTTCTTCCTGGAGGAAGGACTGACATGGCAATATCCCCTCCCCCCAGGAAGACCCCACATGGACGGCTGAAATACTGGATACCAGCCGAGCACAAAAACACATGAGTAATTACGCTGACTTAGTGGTGCTATTCATATACACAATATCGGAATCTTAAGTTCAACATTCAACGACTGTGAAAAAGCCAGCAATGCCACAAGCTGAGCAATGGCTGCGCTTCCATTAAACGAAGAACATCCTGAAAATTTGCTCAGTGATACTTCCTTTAGGAAAACTGAGTTAGGACTACATATGAAAATTTAATTTAGCCCGTCTGGTGCTGGGAAATACGAAGCACTCACATAACTTCCAAGTGGGATTCTGCAGAACCAGGGATAGTCATGCCTGAAGGAGGAAAGTTGAACGGCTTCCTCCACCTCCTGAGGCTATGCTGGAGGGAGCGGAGCTTTAGATCACACCGAGACCTCGTAGGAGACATTCGTTGAAGGAGCTACTGTGGAACTTCCCTACAACGTGAGCCATAATCCTCACAAACTGCACGGCCCCCTCTGGTCTCCAACGAGGGAAATTTTGCCACCTAAGCAACTAAGTCCTTGCTTTTGGGAGCAGAGAGACATGTTCTGTGACTGTTCTCAGTGGGGGAAGCAGGGTCTGAAAAGAAAAAGCACTAAGCTACTGGCAAGAGCAAGTTACAGAGAAACCAAGAGAGACAAGAAGGAAACCAGAAAGGATCAGGAAGAAGGTAAACGTCTTTTCTCCAGAGCAAGAGACAACCTCAGCCTTACTCCTGTCTCTAGAGTCACAGTAATTTAAGGCAGGAAAACATGCACAGAAACTGTCTCCTTCAAAAATTCCTTTGCAGTTGTCCCTTTATCACATTCCAGCCTCTCCAGTCGCGAGCCCTCCAAGCAAACAAGCTTCAACCCACTGGGTGCCTACCCTCATGATCTGAAAACATCACTCTATCCTGCAGTGCTGACATTGGTACCCAAACCAGATAACCCGGGGCTGTAGAGCCACAAAACTTATTTTCATCACAACAAGAGTTTTTAAAATATTATAGATCACTTAGCTTTGTTTTGGTTTCCATTTACTGCATTCATGTTCCTTTTGAGAGGGACGCATTAATACATACTGTGCCCTGATACTCTAAATGGTTTCAATCACATCATTTTCTGTATTCAGCACTCATACGCCTCCCTTACTACAGTACATAAATGATATAAACTTCTCATCAATAACATAAAAAATTCATACTCTGTCTACAATGCAGCTGCTATCACAGGTTTATGTCAACAATCGTCCTGATTTTTAATAGCATAAATGTTTAAAGAGGTAGCGATTCCTGTAAAGTATCTGCAGGGATATTTAGAGCCGACATATGCCAAAACAATCCTGTTCTCATACAGGAGACATTGTTGCTCAGCAGGAAAACAATGTTTATCCTCACAAATGTTTACCCTGCCTTAGTCATTAAAATGCTCCAAATGGATGGCGAAGGAAGGGGAGCGGATGATGTCGTTCCTTACCTCACGGTCGCCCCTCTGAGCAGAGTGCCCCAACTCATGCATATTACAGCTGAGCGCTCTCTTGTGCTGTGCACCTTGATGCCTGCCTCAAAAAATTATTTGCCATCTGACATTAGAAGGGTTGGATTTGCTCTTTGCTATAAACATAGAGAGACAGGTAATTTGCAAATGCTTTTATGCTTTATAATCCTAATGGGTAGCCTGTCCTTTAATTTTCTCTTTATCATTAAAAAAAAACCCTCAACTTATCTTTTTGAGGAGTTCCTACCTTAACAAAACAATGTAAACCCTTTCTTTTAATTTCTTCTCTTTGCTGCCAATTGTATAGGGCTTTCAGCTATTAAAAAAAACAACTTTGCATACAGGCAGCATAAAATATTTATTTTTAATCTAAGCAGGATTTCTTTACCTGCTGTGCAGCCACAGCTTCTGTTTAAGGCTTGCTTTATCATCTGTGTGTCAAGCTGAAACCGTTTCTCTCAGTATCTTTCATCCTCGCTTTACAAAGCCTCCTACCAGACCCCAGCTGACACATGACTTCTAACTCCCGCTTGAAATTTTCCTTCTGTCTTTCCACCCCCCCCACCCGAAACCCCACAACCTGGAAGTTCTTCACTTGAACAGATGGTTTATAAAAATCTGGGACATGCTCGTATGATTGAAAATAGGACTCCTACAAGCAACATCTCATGTAACAATTACGTGAACAGTTGGTCAGAATGGTGACCCAGAAACTGCCCCGTCTTTCCGCTCCTGCAGCCTCAGAAAAGCATTTCCAGTCCTTTACTGGATGTCTGACCTTGTGCAGCCCGAGACCATGATACAACTAAATCTGTGTGAGCAGATTTCCACTGCTTTCCACATAGCTCAGCATGGATCCAGGTCCTACAGGAAGCCAATACACTGCTGTATAAGCATGTCCCGACGAATACAACTATTAAGGTCAAAATTAAAAGTATTAAAAATATGAAACCAACTCTATGCTTCCCATTTATTTACTACATGAACGCCACCAAATTATCCCAGACTCACTCCACAAACAAACTACTACATTTCATAAGGTGCGAAATCACAGTCCCACCTGCTTGTCCCTGGGTTGGATCAAGAGTCTGCCGTTGTTGTCCAGAAGAAGGAAAGCAAACGGACAAATACTGAATATTCACAGCTCCATTCAAGGACAACAAAGCAGTACATTCCCATGATCTATAACAAAAAGACTTTGAAGTCAAGTATCAGTTTCTATGTAGCAAGAAATTTAGGTTTAGAACAAATAAATTTCCTGTCCCAATGCAGAAGAAAAGTCAGAAAAGACAATTGTGAAAGATTTGTCAGCAGAGTGCACTGTTATTGAACAGCGTTTCAGAAGTATAATGCTTCTTTGTATGTGTGGACACTGCTGGAGGAAGATGTCTGATGAGCAGGACAGAGGAGCAAGGCTGGAGGAGCTTGGTGCTGACTACGAGGTGTTACATTTGGGGGAGTTACAGGAAGGGGAGATGACAGTAGGTGAAGCAGCGTCCAGAGGGGGAGACCTATCTCTCCATAAGTACAGGAACTACAGAACTGGACAGCTTTGAAGACCTGGGCAGGGCTGGATCCAGATGGGAAACATGGGACTGTGGCTTAAGACTTCTAAGTGAGCTAAGAAGGCATCTGAAAGAAATTAGGTGGAAGCTTTAGATGCAGTGGATGAATGAGACTGTAACCAGTACAAAAGTAAAAACTTCTCTTACATTCAAAGACTAGACTGGGCCAAAGAAAGAAAATAAAATAATTATTTTGAATGCATTCCATGCCAAAAATTTACTTGATCTGTCTCTGGAAAGGCAGCAGGATGTGCCCCACTACGCACACAAGTGTGAATGACAAAGCAGGCCTACAAGCCTCTTGCTCCCGTGTCATTCTCGGTGGCGTTGGGGAGGGCATTTCCCCTCTTGTGGCTCCCGTGAGCAGTGGGTAACCAGCCTGCACTGCACCATGCCAACTGCATCGCACGAGGGCTGGTTCATGGGGGTCTTGTTTCGGTGCAGGACTGGGGGCCCAATAATCCAACTTTTCCACCCTCCAGTGTAGAATTTAAGATTGTGGCAAAAACCATTGAGAGAACCCTGAAGCTTTCCATTGCTTCTGAATTGGTGCAAGGGGCAGCTCTTTGTTTAGTACTAAAACTGCAGATACATTATATCAAAGGTAAATACCAAGTAGAGAGTCAACATCTCCATTACCAAAAACCAAGCTGCCCCAGTGGCTGCTGAACACCAACATCTCACAATTATTTTAAAACACCCCAAGACCTTACAAAACAGGGGCTTCGAAGAAACACAGCACCATTGTAACAAGCTAAATTTCCTGTCACACAGAGGCTTGATTCCTGTCAGTGCAACACTCATTTTTGTCTGATTAAGTTGCTGTGATGAACTTCAGAGTTTAGACTGCCCTTGAGCCTCACATCTATCTGATCTTTAATTCTACTACCCGCTCATTTCTTGCTAAGCACACAATTCTGAGTCCCACTGGAACAGCCTCATTCAGGCTCTGCATCAATATGTTCAGTGCTGAATTCATTTCTGCAGGGAGCCCAGTAAATCTGAACTTTCCAAAATCATTTGGCCCCCATTACTAGTAAGCACTGCTCTTAAATAGGTTGTAACTCCAGCTAATAGGCTCCATAATCATAGCTGAATTGAACAAAAGAGTCCAGTATGGGCTGCCATCAGTCATTTTTATTCCCAATCAAACGCACTGCATAGAAGGGAACTTTTTTTATACTTCTGGATGCTGAAACTAAGAAACTCATTTCACCTGAATGTGGCTTTTTTTCATAATAAAAAGTAAGACGAAAGGCTTCCAAGGGTATCCAGAAGGTCCAGCACAGCACCAATGCAAGAGCTGGAACGAACTGGTAACCTTTTCACCTTGCAAAATGGCAACAATCCAGAATATAAGGAGACAGGAAAAACATTAAGATGCAAAGCCCACATAATGAAAAATTCCAGTGCTGAGAGACACATCTTCTGCTATTCAAAGAGAACCGACTGTAACTGAACCTAATGTAAAGGAGCTAACGATAGAACTGCTTACATCTTGATCACATTTCCATGAAGACTAGCTTTGTGATATTGTTTCGTCTAGCAAACAAAAAAAAAAAAAAAAAAAAAGAAGCCACCATCTAAATCTTATCATTGAAATTGATAGTGTTTACTTAAAGCTTATTCCAGCTTTGCTGACTTCAACAGATATTGAAGTCTCCAATAAATCTATTTCAACGGTTTTTTACAACTCTCTTCTTTCTCAACATACACTCTGGCCTCCCTGATCTGTATCAGTGGACAGAAGACCAGATTTTTGTTTATGAATATCTGGAAGTTTCATTGCTGTCTGCTGCAAGGCCTGGTATAAAAATGAATAGCAAGTAAATAAAGCAGAAAAGGAACTTGATTTATCTTTCTCTCTTCTGCGAGGCAGCAGAGCCAGTCCTAGCTGGCACCACAGTTTTTACATACAAGGCAACCTGCTACGAGAGGTAACAGAAGAAAGCTCCTTCAGCGCACTGGAAGGCTCAGCCCGCACAGGCTGATGCTGCCGGCCCCACGCGGACTTGCTTCTCCCCACTGCCGAGACGGCAGCTCCCCCCATTGCTGCAGGCTCTAACGAACAGCCAGACCCAGAGACCCCTTGGTGATTCCTTCAGGACCAAACACCGAGTCCTCAGCTGATGCCAACTGCTGTAGCCATGGCTTTACATTTTGTACTCTCATCAGTACTTTGGGCGAGTGCGGATTAATAAGCAGGCCAAGGGATATGTCCAGGTTGCTTGGGCATATCCTATTGTTCTACCCCAGTATTGTGTCTGAGGGGGAAAGAAAAACTGGGCAATTGGCAGCAATAACATGGAGGAAGAGGAAACTGGACACAGGTGGATGTGGTGAATGCACACGGCATGGAGCACTGGGTTTCAGACTTCTTGTAAAAGAACAAACAGTGTCTGTTACTTAGGGTATATACTTCACTCCAACGATAAAAGAACAATAAAAAAAAGAACTGACAAATTTCTGAGGTTTAAATTAGGTGAGATAGTATAGAGGAACAAGATCAAATCCTCAAAACTGATTTTAAATAAGTAAACAAAAAGTTTAAAAAGTCAAAATCAGTACATCTACCAAACGGCTAAAATGGCAACGACGTCCTCAGCCACAAAACCACCACAAAAATGAAGGTGCCTGATACTGGTATCACGTTCACTGGTTTACCCAGTCGGAATTGAACAGCAATCAGAATAGCTGCAACTGCTACAAAGTGGTACAAGACACGAAAGAACCAGACTGGGGTCTACCCAGTTACAGAAAACTGCCCAAACTAGAACATACCGGAATACTGATAAAGATTTTAAGTCAAAGTAGCACAATGGAAAGAAATCACCACCGATACTCTCTTCGGCTGTCCAGATGGTTCAAACCTCTTCCCCCCGCCCCCATATATATGAAAATAAGAGGAAGATGTGGAAACGTTCACATTCTATCATCCCCTGTCCTACCTACCACATGCCCTAGAACAAATAATGCTCTTCTCCTTTCAGCAGTAGCTTGTGGAAAGACCTTTCTCTTCTCTCTCCTAAGACATTCCCCTAGATTGAAAAATCCCATGTTTCTCATCTTTCTTCCTAGGAAGTAGCACCACAGCTACTTTTCACTCTCTGGAGACCATACGCATGGTCGAGCAGAGGAGTTCATCATCCTGCTCTGTCTGGCACGTGGCTCTCAAAGCAGGCACTGTGGCACGACTCAGCAGCAGGGGAAGAGGGCTTCTTGAACCCCATCCCCACCGCATGACTCGTACGCGTGGCAAGGCCACATCTCCATCACATGGATGGAGAAGCAAGTTCTCATGCACTTGGTACAAAAGTAGTCAGGGATACTGGGGAGTCAGGAGGGGTGACGAAGGCAGCAGGGCTACTGCTGCAGATGAAGGCACGCTGACCACGATATACAATTGCACAGACCCTTGTATAGCTATAACTAATGCTATTAGTCTCCTGCACTGATAAATACTAAAATATAAGCAAAATTATTACTTCTTTAAAGCCGCAATAAAGGAAAGACAGCAAGGTACACTGATACAGTTCAACTCAATTATTTTTAAACAATATGTGATGGATTTGCAGTCTGCCATTGCATAAAAGGCAGGCTCATTTTCTACAAATGCCCACAAAGAGAAATGATAGAGCTCAGCACTGTAGCACGGCATATTCCATTAGGAATTAAATCTCTTCTCTCTGATGGTCCCATCCACTTGCTTATTGGACAGTCTGCTGCTTTCATCTACATTATTGTTATTAATTTATGAATGGAACTAGAATTACAGAAGATGAGTCTAAGGTGAGGCCGCATTATAATAATAAATGAAAGAATGACTCCTGTTTACTTTCAAAATATTTCATAGCTAAAATGCTTACTGCATTTTTAGCTGTGACATACTTCCTTTAGCTGGTTTCGGTTTTGAAGTAATGATATAAAATTCATTTCATCTCTTTTTCAAGCCTGACTCTTTCATACATAACATCAGGCTTGTCATATCTGAGGAATTATTAAAATAAGACGAAGCCTGCTGTATCTGAGCAGAAAAGCTTCTTTGAGCTGGCGTCCTCAGGAGAGAAGCAAGCTCAATCTCATTAGTTGGTGCTGAGAAGGCGTCCTAGTCACTAGGTTCAAGGTGATGAAAGATTAGGGCGTTTGGCCTCAGCTCATTTTGTATGCAGCTCACATCACTCCCTGCCCGTGAACACGAAATTACATTGAACCTGGGGAGTCTAACTCCATTAATTTTAAATGGAAGATTAATTTAACAATATGCGGCAGATATTTGTTACAAACCTATCATGTAAAAGTGACGGTTAGCAATAAATTGTGGTGACTCACACTGGCCGGTGGCCCTGGCTCAAATAAATCAGAAGGCATTTACACATAATTGCTGTTTTTAAAGACAGGGATACGGGAGATATGTTTCTTTGATGAAAGATTGGGTAACTCCATTCAAGGAAACAGCAGCCAATATTAAAGCTACAGCGTCTCTTTTGAAGGAGACGTTTTGTTTAAGGGCTTGTATGACTGGAAAGCACAGTTATTGTCTGTCTTTTCTTAACCTATGCTTCATTTGTTTTTTCTTAGATAAATAATTTTCATTGATTTTCATGAAATGTCTGTAAGAACAATGCAGAAATATGAGATGAGGGTAAGACGTCTAGTTTAGCAACATGCATCACTGTACACAGCACATGTGGGCTGTCACCTGGAACTACGGAGAAAACACAGAGTCTACACTTAAAAAGGTTAACTGTGGTCCAATTTTTTTCTGCCAATTACCTGAACAACATGCAGAATTAATAGGTGGCCCTTCTCCTGCCACTGTTTCTTTTCTTCTTGCATTGACTACGCAAAAGTATGGTCAGGTATGAAATGTCATCATTGAAAGTATCATTTTCAGAGAAGGAAAATCACAAACTCCATTGAGAATAAACAATGCAGGGGGAGAAAACTTGAAGGATTGATTTTTTTTTTCTTCCTTATTTAGGCATATATAACTACTGTGCTTCTAAGACAGTCTGATGATATCCATTGCTAGAACAGGGACTGTCTACATGTGAAACAAAAATATCTTGAAAGCTAATGCAAGAGAGCAGAATTGGCTCCCTCAGGAAGCAGAATTATCCCATACATTTTTCCTTCCAGTCCAAGTAAAAGGAGAACTTCTTCAACGTAACTTCTCTAAATACACATCGGCAGCAATAAACACTGTGTGGGACTGCGTGTGTGCATGTTTATTTATTTAAAGCAAAAAAATATATGGTACATACTTTTCTTTCTGAACAGAAGAGGAGAGAACGAACTAGACATTACATTATACCTAGTAGATGTCAGTCGCAGTGTTTAACACACTGCTGGGAGATGTTCAGACACATTGCAGGGGAGGGCCTCATATGGACTTCGAACAAATCATTATATCTATGAGGGGCTTCTGCAATCTGTAGTAGTCAGAGATACAATGACATGGCTGAACAGAGAAAGAGCCCCTGCATTAACTCTCCAAGTACTGAAACATCTAGGACAGCTCAGGCTGGGTAGGCTCAGAAATATGTACATGTTGGCACAGTTCCCACCCCACTAGAGCTATGTCACTCCTGCTAACAGCTCCAGACCAGCTATGCGTAATGGAAGGGGTGGAAAGGGTGGCAGGACTGTGTATGTCGAATATCTAACTGTGATTCAAGAGGAAAAAAGCAGTGCACAGCAAAAGGAGAGGAGATGAACTGCCACTGAGAACACCGAATTTAGGTGCCTATGCAAAGTGAATTCAACCATTCCCCATCTTCCTGGCCTTGAGTCTTTAACAAATGCCGTCTCCTCCAAAAACAACCAAAGAAATGTATCAGTAGAGCGAGCTCATTGCCTTCCCACACTACTGCAGGATGTGCAATGTGAAGGTAATTTAAGGTCTCTTGATATTTTCTGCACTAGGGGGTGGGGAACAGACTCAAATAAAGGCAGCAAAACCAGTAAGGTTAAGAATCTGACCAAAATCCAGGCACGTATCTCACTGTTGTCAGTACAAAGTGCTTTCCTGTTTATGGCCAACTGCAACAAATATCCATACTCTTCCCTGCAGTTTGTTTTATCCTCTTCCCCTCTTTGAACCTCACAAAGAGGGAATAAAATTATTCACTGACACACACATGGTACTTCTTCACAATTTTGATTTTGGATCCTATGTAGTGCTACATCAGGATTTTCTGAATACCTAAGATCCACATGTGGGATGCTAGGCACAACGAAAGGTGTTGCCAGCTGTGCTGGCACGCTCCTCCAAGCCTGCAACCTCCTTCGCACAGTCTGTCTCAACACCTCCTAATTCTCTGAGTGTGAATCGAAAGTCAAGTCACACGCCTGACAGGGAGTACGAACGTCTGCCCCATTGTCCTCGGAGACAGACTGTTGGAAGTGCAGGGCCAGTGCTTCAGCTGACACTGGAGCCATGGAGCTCTGGGCTTCAAGCTCTCAAGGAGGAGGCGGCCTCTGCAGGTCTTCTGACATAGGTGTCCAGCACGGGATAGCCACTTTGGCCATGATCTGAAGGATGGACATGATCCAGAATGGATGAGCCACCCCTGACTTAGAGCAATGCTTGGTGTTTTATTTCTCTTCCCTCTGCCTCTGTGTGTCACCAGCTCCCACCACCCTGCCCAGGTGGAGATCTCTTAGCATGTTCAGCCTAAGCAGGCGCCACGGAGCAAAGAACTGCTGAGCAGTTATTACCTCTCTGCTTGCATGTTCAGCTTGAACAAATGATATCCCCACATCTCTATAATATCTGAACACCTTGAAAACATTAGTGTATTTAAACAAGTTTGTGGAAAACAGATAATCTCCCTTTGCGCATGAAGACCCAAGGTACAGAAGAGCTAAAGGCCCCATTTTTAAAATACCTCTGGATATATAAAGTGCGCGTAGGTGTCCAGTGGAACATCTCCGAGATTTTAGGTCCTAGATTCAAGTACCCCATCCTTTTTCTTCTCCCACTTCCACTACCAATGGGACAAATAACAGTTTTCCGTGACCTTTTTGAGGGAAAATTAATAATTTTGCGACCCACTAATACGTTTCCTTTGAGAAGGAAACATACAGATTGAGTATGGTTAAGTGAGGTCAGTACGGCATGAGATGCATGTCTACGTGGAAAGCAGAGGTCGGTATTTCCAGCTCTCTTACTGCTTGGCTAACCAGTCAGAAATCCTACTCCCATACTGGGTTTGTGACCATTTGTAGTTTGCAATTTTAGGATTTTAGATGTCTTTGGAACCACTTACTCAAAAGTACATAAAAATTCAAATTTAAAGCAGTATAGTCCCCCTGATGTGTTCGCATAGATATCCTCCCCGTGTTACCACCACGCACTGCCCTGCCACACATTATCACCATCAAGCTTTACAAACTGTTAGTAACTGGAGATTATCTTCATACGGAAATAAACTATGAGATTGTGCTGTATGACTTAAGGAGAAGGATAACAAGAGATAAACTATTGTGCATTTGCTTTTGTATACAGCCATACAAAACACTTGCAGAAACTAGACAACAGTAAAACAAGGTTTCTCAGACCCTCTTTTCCTCCCAACAAGACAGGCAGATGCCTGTTCTAAATTGGCCGCCAATAATCCTTTCCATATGGTGGAAAAGAGAAATGCAACCTCAGACAGACACTAGTAGGAGGGAACAGCAGTACAAGATCTGGGAAGGTGACTGAACTGCGGGTATCGTGCTTTGTTTCCAGCTTTGCTGCTGTGTGGTATGACTGTGGGCGAGTCACAGCTTATAAACTCCTACAAGATCTTCAGATTGAAAGGGCCACTAAAAAAGAAAAGCTGGACCGGCAGTTTTACTGACTGGTCTGACCTGTAAGTGGAGAGAGCGCACTCTGCATCAGCTAGTTCATTGTTTGCGAGCGTTTACACCAACTGCATGCCACAGAATAGAGCTTCAGAGAGCAAATAAATTCTCAGATAAATAAATAGCTCTTCACATAGGCAAAAATAAATGAATTGAAAAAAAAATTACTGTTGATATTTGAATGAATAAGATTGATGCAGAATAACTACACAGAAAAAGAGCACCGTTGCTTTAAATTCAGTGCCAACACCCAGGTTGCCAGCAATTGATGCCACTAACTCATTTTTGCACTTTAATGTTAAATTTCTTATGGGACCACATCACCTAATTAGAGGAATTGATAACTGCACTGTTCCATAATGAGGCCAATACATTTCAAAGTCATTAAAGATAACCAAGGCAATAAGTCTGTGTTTAAGCGGCGCTTCCTTAGATTTCACAGCCTGCATGTCGCTAGCATAGGAAAAAGCAATCCCTGCCTAGTCAACTGTAAATGCTGGGTTATTGGAATCTTTAAAACAGGCAGCAAGGAGAAAATTACATGGCCAAATCTCCTTTTTCCAGTTAATGAAGAATTAAGACTCCCATTTACCATATTAGAAGGTTCATCAGAGGTCTCTACTCTCCATAGCTTGTGTTTGACAGCAGTGTCAATTTATCTGAGTCAGAACGCAGAAGTGCATGACAGTACGTCATTCATAACTGTCACATCTACTTATCTCTCTCATTGTCACACTGCTAACGAAATTCAGGCCATGTTTTTCTGATCATGGCCTCTTAAAGGGAAAAGGATCCCCTTACCTCATCACAGTAAACTGACCGAATCATGCCTCTAAAACTAGTGGGCTAACAAATGGCCACACAGTTATAGTAAGGATAGATCATATACCCTCGTAGAACCAGGGAAGGAAAAAAAATCACATTTCCCAAAGGCAGGCTTCCAGCAAGACTGTACCTGGCCTCAGAAGTAAGAGACATTTGGGTTTGGTGCTAATTACTAGTGGGATGGATTTATTTGATATTCTACCTTGTGTCTGTAAGATTTGCTCAGGTACATTTGGCATTTAAGTAAGAAAAGTAGAGCGACTTTATTGGAAGTCAATGGTCAAACTTCTGTTGGCTTCAAAAGCACAGGATGGGTTTCTAGAACTGCAACAGATGAATAATTCCACACAATTAACATTACAGCATTTGTTACCTTGGCTAGGGGAGAATGTAAGTGGTCTATCAAAACTGTCTCAAAAGATCCTCTAAGGAGATGGAGACGCTAAAGGCCAGAAATTATTTTCTACAAATCAAAGAAGCATCCCACTAAAACAAAAATAAATAAACCAAAACTTCAGGCCCAACTGAAAAGGTAAGTTCATATTTAAAGACACAGAAACAAACTCACCTGAGAAAACAAATGGAACAAAGCAGCATTGAGAGGAAGGGCTATGACTGAAAAAAACAACTGTCTGTCTAAATACTATGCATGTACGCAGCTGTATTGTAAAGCAAGAATGCAAGAAAGAAAGAAGCTTCCAGAATTGTGTCATCCTTACCCCACAAGGACTGCGCATCTTCCCCCTAACCCCAGTTGCCCACACAACCAAGCAGAGGGAGGGACCCAGCCTGATCTAAGTAGAGCAATTCATGTCCTTAATATTTCTGTCTCCTAAAGCATCTTTCCATAACATTTTAGAAACAAATGTTCTGATAAACTCAGTGTCCCTCTGAACTACCTAGCCCCTCCTACCTTCACTGCTCCTGGATGGTGATGAGATGTAATCCATACACCAGTACCCTCAACTGGGGAAACGAAAAAGTGTTCCCAGTGCCCTGCCCTGTAGGTCTGTCGAAGCCTTCTGCAGCACAGAGGACAATGAAGCTCAAGAGTTTTTCTTCTATATCAGACCGAAAAGCACAACCCTTTCCTTCTATTCAGTGCCACTTCTACAGGAAAAGGACCCCTCAGTTACTGTACCACCAACCTTCCTGAGATTTACAGGACACTGTGATTTACCATAGAAAAATATGTATCTGCCTAAAAGCGCAGAGGTGAAGCAGGCACTGTTCTGTACACGGAACTTGGCTGCTGAGTTTTATGAACGTGGAAAGCAGGCTGTAGTCAGCATTGAAAGGAAGCACTGTCCTGTTTAAGGGCAAATAAATTATTTAGTCTGTTCTGAGGAAAGCTATTTTCCTCAATCAGAGACTCTAAAAATACAACTGGAAAGTGGATTCACTCCATAACATCAGTTTTTAAGAAACTAACACAGCAGGCTTCAGGTGCTAGGGAATGAAAGGATTTGAGAAATTCTTGAGAGGCTGGTCATATAAATTGGAGAAGTAGTTTCTCTTCTGAGAAAACTTTTCTTTCACAATATTTCATGAGAGGGTTGTGTGGTTTTTTTCACTAGAGCTAACATAATAGAGCAGAAGGAAAATGGTGCCCAATTGGATCAAATTACTGGTGAAACAATGCAAGCGAATGTGCGTTTAGGTCTGCAGTTCTGAAAACTTCAAGAACTAAAATAAATTGCATGACCCCCTGGTAACTTCCACTAGAACTTATGGGTACAAATTGTTTGCCTCAAGCTGGGTGAAATATACATTCAAATTCAGGCTCTTGAAGGAAATTATTAAGTAGAGCCATATTAGCTTTCTCTGAAGCATACTCGTTTTCTATATTGCCACTGTATAGACCAATTATGTTACCTTTCCATGCTGAGAAATGATTGTTCTGCTAACACAGTTCTGGTAAAAATCAAAAGCACTACATTTTTAACCTTGGGGGATTTTTGTTATTGCTGCTCCCTTGCTAGTTCCTTCAAATGGAAAACATCTTCCATTAATCTAAATGCAAAATTTGTTCAGCTTTCGAAAGTTACTTGAAAAATGTTAAGCACAAAGCAATAAACTTTTTATGCTCTTAAGACCACTAATGCTTTGAGCTTCATATTCATTTTGAAGAAATGAACATTTTATGGTTCACAGAGGAATAGCTACATGAATAATATCTGAGATTATAATGCATCTAGCAGAAAAAGATTAAGTTTATGTAAACTATTTAATCAGACGTGAAATTTTCTCTAGAGGATAAAAAATTCTGACCTTATTTAAGTTTATTTTAAAAAATACCAATATCACATTTCCACCAAGGGAACGCACCGATTTCCCCATTTATGTTGGATAAATATTCATAGAATCAAGGGCTAACTGGATACCACAGCCCCTAGGAAGCAAAAGTAACTTTAGAGATGTACCACATCCACATGGTCTTCCCACAGAAAATATTTCATATGAAGTGTGACTGTAACAGTAGTGAAGGGGCTGCACACCAAGGGCCCATTACGGCCGTGATGGGGACCGACCAGCTCATCACAAGGCAGATTTTTCAGCAGAGAAGCTCCAATTCACACCAAAGTCATATATTCATCCATGATTTTTAACATTTTTTCCAGAGAGATCTGTTCTGTAACTGTCCTTTACCTCTTTTAGCACTGCTGCCTAGTGCAGGAGCTTGGTTCACCCTCTTATTGCAGTAATTCTTTCCCAGGTTTAGTAAACCAGGTAGTGTCTGTCCAGAAAAGTTTTGTAAGTAACTGATTTATTAAAGAAATGTGAATGTGTGTATGCTTAAAATGTCCAATTAAGGTGGCTTTTATGTAAGCTAAAATAATTCTAGGGAAGCCAAATGATTTGTACCCAATTAAACTGTACATGAATTTGGCCCTCATTTCTGCTGATATCCAAAGTAAAGCTCTTGAGCTGTTTCAAATTAAATTAAGGAAAATCTTGGCATCCTAATTGTCAGCCCAGGTGCATTTATTTTTCTATTAAAAACAGAAAATTAAGGCGCTTTTGTAAGTACAATATTTTATGATTCCACTACGGGTTTTGTGTTCCATATAACACACTAATGAAAAAGCCTCATGCAGAAGAATCCTGAAAAATCAATAGGCTGGATATGAAATAGTAATGCAGCTTAAACAACAACATGATTATGAATAACCTATTTTCAAGCACTCTCACTTGGACGTGGTTTGAGAACAAATGATGACCAGGCTCTGGGGAGTGTGATGTGATTATTTTTTTTAACCTATATTTGAAAACAGCTGGGTATAAACTGTCATATCCCCGTAACACAGAATACCAAGCTGGTTTGGGAGCCTTTCGACCTTGACGCAAATACGAACTACTGAACATTCAGCCGTTGCTTGCTCTCTTTATTCCAGCAAATCACCCACTCAAGTCAAGGAGGTAAACAGGAGATACTCTACACTCTCACCCCTTACGGATACGCATTACCACCATACCCTGTGGAAGTCTTCATTTTCCTTTCTCACAGTATTCAGTTCTCTCCACAAAGAACTCGATTATAAGTTCAATATCAGCTCAAATGTTCACGCCCGCTTTGGTGGCACCTTGGACTTCTCCCACAGGGAAAAGTCAAAAATGCATGTGGGTTCTCTTTTCCTTGCGAGTCCTTCCTACCTTCTACAATGTTAGAGAGATAATGGGTTGTTTTCAGCAGGGAGACAGCACATCTCCCTTGACAATCTCCTGGCAAGTGTAACTGCTAAAACCATGAGGTGCGGTAGGCTGATATACAGACCTGTGCCTTCCTAAGGATTGCAGATGAGTCCCTTGTTAGTAAGAGAAAGAAGCAGAGCTGTCTACAAAATTTTGTTGCATTAATAAGACAGAAGATGAAGGAAAGGCAAATCTGCTCAGAACGACACATCCACAAATGTAATTTTGAAGATCTTAAAAGCGGAAAAGTAATGAACATATTGGGGGGGTTACATATTTGGGAGAGGATATAGAAGAGAAAATAACAGCAAGACATTTTTCAAGAAAGTTGCCATAAAATTTGGCATATCATTTGGATGCCATTTGAAATCCTTTTCCATTTCATGACCCTACCGGAGAGCTCCGACCACACCACTCATGTTGTATGAAAACCCGGCCATTTTGCTCAAACTCCCAACTGTACAAAATGGCTACACAAGGCGGCATCTGCCGCAGAATGATTGGTATTAGGCATAACTCATTATTCTGACAAGAATCTGGCACGCAAGCAAGCGATCTGGCATGAGAACCGATGAGATAAGGATTTGGCATAACCGCCGGTAGGATATGAATTAAGCTCAGTGTCAACACAACGCACATGGTCTCCTCTCCATGGACATGCCAAATCCTTGACACAATAATGAGTTATGCATGATGCCAATCACTGATTGTCAGTTCAATTGCACATCTCTTTTCTGATGCCATCAAACTGTAATGGGATCCAAAGTTGAGAAAAAACTTTGCTGTACGTTTTGGCAGGGTGATGGGGGTGACAGCAGAGGCAGAGGATGAAGGCTGCTCCCCCTCACCCCCGGCAGGCCCAGGGGACGCAGGAGAGCCCACTGCGCAGCCATGGGGGACACAGTTACACAACAACGCTGAGAGTGTTGCATGTCCGAGTCTAATGAAACGAATTGCCAGAGAAAATGATCAAGTCGATGCCCGACAACTGTCTTGTTACATTAGAAATCCAGTCTTAAACACCCCTTTACCTGAAAACACTCAAGTTTGTGTTTCATCCTGTGTGTGCGAGTCGCCCCTTTCATGTGGAAGGAAATGTTCCAAGCAGTGGGGTGAAGCGAAACCACGTACATTGGCAGCATGAAGGGAAACATTATTACTTTCCAGTACTTTCTGTGGGGGGAAGAAGCAGGCAGGAGGTGTTTCTGTCAGCCATAACGTGCCTTGGCCCCACAGGCCACTGGCGCATCTCCTCTGCCCTATGAGGGCCCTCCACCCCAACGCCTCCTCACCCCACAGCAGGCAACATCTCACCCTTCTGCCACAATCCACAAAAGAAACGCAAAATCAAACCTGCTGCCCTCCCCACAGGCCTCCCTGGAGCCCGAGGGCCCCGCTCCCTTTGCCCGTACCTCTCCCCCCTCAGGCCAGCTCGCCGCCTCCGCTGGGAGGGCTCTCCCCGCCGGCGGAGCTGCGAGACTCCCCTCTCGATACGGGCCCCACACTCT
>VYZM01018392.1:592475-599975 GCA_013398915.1 Dromas ardeola
CGCCCCACAGACCTTCTTCCAGTCAGCGCCGTCACCTGAGCTCTCTCCTCTGGCCTCCACCTGCCCAACTCAAACAACAGGAACCCGCCTGCCTCAGAGACAGGACCCGAATGCTACTCTGCCGAGACTTCAAAGCAGCGGCAATAAATTTAATCTGCAAAAGCCAATTAGAAACTTTTTATTTACCTCCTCTGTCTCCATCAAAACCCCAAAAGGCCAGTTTTCTTCACCGTGTGTTACAGTCATGGCTGTCCTCATGCTGGCAGCAACACCTCCCTTTGCTAACACTTAAAGCAGGGACCCCCAAAATCTGCCACCGGCACTGTCAGAGACAGCACAAAGGAAAGAAATGCATGACTTTCTATACTGTATCCTAAGACTTTACATAAAAGAACAGGGACAGGCTGATGGTGGTCTCAGAACAAAATTAAATGGCAGACAAATCTAGCTCGTGTGGAAAGCGAGCTGGGCTATACTTAATCTTGTTATATCTATGACACAGCGCCCTAAACTAAATGACAGTAGGCAGAAATGTCTCTTAATATCTGAGGTTGCTTCCGGATTTATTAAAGACAAACAAATGCAAAAATCAAACTGCCGTGTATTAATAAAATGCCAGAAAGTGCTGCGTGAAGGCCCAGACCTTGCAGTCATTTACTCTTTTAACAGATTATTTAACTCAAGAGTTTGGTGAATGCAATTCCACCCAAGGTGGGCTTTCCCTTATTTATTTTACTATAATTTACAAAGGCAAGAGTGTAAAAATGTAAAATTTTTTTTTTAATAGTGATGGAGGACTCACAAATAATCTCTTTCCCTTTCCCATCTCTTCAAAAGATGTGTGCAGATTTTGGAAACTTCCACCCATTTTTGAAACTTTTCATTTTTATCTAGAAAGAAACACAACCCTCCAGAAAAAAACAGTATAAGGTTCAGAAATTCAGAGGCAAACCATTTCTGTCTAGAAAACACTCTGGTTCACTAGAAGCTTAAGTGAACCTAATCTTGTTATGAAAGGACTGGATGGCTTAAACGATCCACAGTGGAAAATTGAGTCTTTTGCTTCTTCACTGAGTATTAAAACTCTCTCCAGGTTGATAGTGTTTGAAAGGCAAAAGCATCTGATAACTGTACGGTGACCTATGTGACCTAAGTTCGGTGGCCTCACCCCATTCACAATGGTGCAGAGCTTGTGCATCACAAAAATTGCCACCATATCCCGTAACCTCAGCCAAGAGCTGAATGGAGCCTGGTCCCTCCAGGACGCTCACCAGGGCGAAGAACTGAGCCTGCGCATCCATCGCTAACTTTTCTGTGGACTTGTGTCCACAGGACAATCAACACAGTACTTTTTCTTTGTAGCTAACTAATGGGAAAAATAAAACAAGAACAACAGAAGAGAATAAAAGTAATGCAGAAACTTTTCCCCAATGACATTTCCCGCTGCTCTGTTTAGCATTCCCTCTTCATCACTGCCCTCGGCGCAGCCGCTCCCGCATGCCCTTCCTCAACCTCTGCAGTTGTTATTGCTCAGCGCAACTACAGCATCAACGTTGTCAAACAATTTTGCAATGACACTATGTCTCAGACAATGTTCAGCCACCACCAACAAGCAGTGAGTAACCTGTGCTGACAACGCATTACAGCCCTGCCATAACCAATCACTGTCGAACTGAAGCAAAATGGCAGCTAAATTACAACAGAATCTATAACAGCATGTTTATTAAATTGGCATAGCAGTCTGCTAAACAAAACAAAACAGAAGTGAGGATACTGGCAACATGAGTCAGAGCTACAAACCAGCAGTAACTTTAATGCCTTTATATTAGATGAGATTTGGCAAAAGATTGGGGTTTAATTTTGTTTTTTAAATTTCAATTAAAAGTACTCAGTAACAAGAAAATGATTTAGTGGAAAACGATTGAGTACAAGGAAAACAAAATTCAAGAAGAACCCCAAATGGGACAAAACACAGAGATTATAAAAAAGCTACATTTAACCTGTCACCATGAGAAAGTCCCAGAGTTTTTATTGAAAGGGGGCAGTGGGGAAGGCAACCTGCTGTTTAGGGAAGCTGTATATTTAATTTTAGTGCCTATAATGGCATAGCCCATGACTATAAGGTATTATTTAAGACCTATCATCCTATTTCCTTGGAGGGTATCTCTCTGCACTTTCACAGTATGCTGCAGTTTGCTAGTCTCTGTACAATTTAAGTACTGTTTACTGATTATTATTGAGTACGGGACAAAATTCACCCTCTCTGGACCAATAAATATAAGCTTTATACACAGAGTAGCAAGATGTTTCAAGTGCTGCTTGCCATCATGTGATTCAATGAACATACACTTTAAGAAAACAAAAACAAAATAAAATAACCAAACAGAGAGTCATGGTTTATTAACACAACATACTGCAAATCTAATTAAAAGTCAAATACGCAATACCCTCATCAAAATCCAAATGTTCTTTACAGAAACATCAAGGAAGAAGGGGCATACAGGGGACGATACCACAAAGGTAATCAGAATTCATCTTCTGGGACTCATACCCTATTACTCGAAGCTCATTATCAGTACTCCATACACTAAAGCAACACCTAGAGACCACATCATTAGCTTCCTACACATGCATTACCCCATAGTTTGAAAAACTGTAAAAAAAAAAAGCCCCACCAATACACAAGAAAAATCAGATTTTTCATTGTGTGATATAAGCCCGAAAAAGTTTTAAATAAGATGCTATTAAACAAAATGCTATGAAATAGCATCAAAACCTTGTAAAGATGGGACTGGCCCTTTCTAAATATGACTGTAACCTAGTAATGAATGCAGCCTACTATTAGACTATTCTAACATACAAATTTTGTTTGTAAATAGTTTAATAATACAACCATGGTTGCTTCCTTTTTCTCATTTGGATTTGGATCTTCGTCTGCTGATCGATCCCTCTCTGTCAACTGGCAAAATATATTTCATTAAGCGACTAAACATAACTGAGTACTCTGAAACACATCATCTAATTAGTTGAAGGAGAACGCTATCTCTTCTCTACATTAACTGTCCAAAAGGAAGACAGGAAACCTCTAGCCTAGAGGGAGAGCAGACACGAAAAAGGAAATGGTCACCTTGAGTTTTACATGCTGTGTAGCACAGAGATATTCTCAGTCAAAAGAAGGTGAAGAAAACAGCTACCACAATAAGGAAACAAACAAAACCTCACAAAATACAGTTAACAGAAGATTGCCAAAATTCCAAGCAACCTAATTCCAACCAACAACAAATGATTCCAGGTGCAACTAGTACTTTCCTCTTTTACTGTGAAAATGGTGAGGAGAAAAGGGCTACTGAGCAAACAGAGGTAACTGCAAGATAGGAATGAAGGCAGTGGTTAACGTTACAACAATGCTATACTCTATTTCTTTCAGACCCCACCTGGCAGTACTCTCCGACCTATAAAAGTCTGTGTTCCCATTTATTAGGTTTCATTGTCAGAGGTAATAGTGACAGTGACTAATGCATAATGTCGAGTGCTTCTATGCTGCTCTCCATCTGTGCATTTCAACAGAAGCAAAAACTATGATCCAGTGCGATGTAATGACAAGCAGTGAAGACAAGAACTCGCAATACCAGAAGTCATATCTTTTGTTACAGGTCAGGAGAACAGGATTTGGTAACAAATAAGAGTCAAAAGCACTAGACCTCTCCTAGGACCCAACCTACTAACTTGCTGAATTTTCTTTTTGGTTGAATCTATTAACTGGGAAAAAGAAACAGTATTATGCAATTGTTCTATTGTCACCCTGATAAATGAGCTAAGAGTCAGGGATAGCATGTGGTTGATGCCAGGGCAAGCTCAGTCCCCAACAGTGCCAGAGACACACGTTCTGGTCCCTAACTTTCATTTCCATCCCAGCGACCGGACAGTGTCATGTCCTCAGCAACTACCTATTTATCTGTTTCAGCCACGCCAGTCTGTGTGCTGGAGCATTTGTCCATCCGCCTGCAAACTGAGCTGGAGCTTGTGCCCCACACAGGGTGCTGTTACCCTGGGGGAAAAAGGAACTGGGCAGGACTTTGTGCAGCACCACTCTGGGTACCTCGACAAGACAAATCACAATCCAGCTGATAACAATTTCACATCACCTTTTTCAGGCACTCTCTACCTGCCAGCCCTGCCATACTCACGGCACGCTAACCTTTCTTCTCAGCATGCAGGTAAAGCAGGCAACTAATTGAGCTCTACTGCTTTAGAGGTGAGATGATCATACCTATTCTGGTACTTTTATGGAGAACAGAAAGTTCATGATGGCATAAAAGTCCTAGATATGGCTGAGAAAAGGACTGTTCAAGGCTATCTTCAGAGTTTCTCATAAGCCCTATTTGCAGGAGGGCTCACGGTATGGATGAGAGCTATGAGCACAGGCACTAGTGGGGGACTGTGGGAACAGGAGAAGTCCCCAGCACACGTGTTGGGGAGATTCTGTACACATAGGACAAAATGTTGCTGTGCTTAAGGAACTACTTCTGTCCAGACTGGACAGTCATGTCTGTAAAATACTTCCACATTTGCCATCAAGGGCTACCTTAGCTTCTCCTTCTCCCCTGGGACCGTACATTGTGTTGCGAGTCGCAGGAGCAGAACACAAGTTATCAACCCTGGCACCATCTGCTTCCCCAATTCCTATTCCCAGCACAGGAAACTACTACACGCTGCCTTCAGTTCTAGTTCTTCATGGGGTGAGAAGGCACCGGAAACACAAAAGAGGAAAGGTTCCTGGGGTTAGGAAACCAGTACGTCTGCCCAGCGTACCCCATCCCAGAGGCCACGCTCCTGAGCACAGCTGTGCAGAAGGTGCCCATGTAGGCATAAAATCAGCAGAGGTTGCACTGATGGGCAGAGCACTGACAGGAGGAAGGACTTCCCATCTGCTGCCTTGCATTTCCTAGTGCCGTTCAGTACCATTGACTACGTCACCCTCATATCCCACCTAAGGGCTACAAGAGGCTGGCAAATCTACGAAGACCCATTCAAGATGATGAATTCTGTGCATACCAGGCTGCATTTCAGTAGCCAGGCTGGTCTCTCAAATCAAACTCCCAAGGTATTGGCACAGGCCTGAAGGAAGGGTCGTTGACCTAACAGCTACGTCACTGAATTATTACCTGTTGCTAATTTTCATCAAGGAAACACCCTCATGCATTGTGGAATTCACAGAAACCTGATTAAGCCTGAATCTGCTAATGGCTGATCAGAGAACCCTACTGCAGTGGGTATGAGGCAGAATCTGAGCATCACAGATCAACTTGGAAGTTCAGTGAGGAAGACGACAGCTGCCTTCCTGAATTCAGGGTGACCCTACACCCCAGAATGCCAACAACAGGTGAAGTAATGTTAAGGCACTGCATTTAACAACTCCTATATTGTTTGGGGGGGTTCCCCCCACCAAGAGAGCTGCAAAGTCTTGTCGTTCATCTTCACATAAGATACCAACATGATCATAAATACCATATAAAACCCATGTGCATTTTCACCTCTGTTACACAATATCAAAACTCTTCTGAAGATTTTGACCGGAAATCAGAAGGCCCACACCTTCTGAGAGATTTGAAGAAAACAGTAGGGATAAACTTTGGTGGAAGCCCAAGGCATCCAAACTGAGCCACAGGGACAAGCAGTGGCACCGGGTGTTGCAGAGGCAGACGGCTCGATAGCTGTGTCTGCAAGACAACAGGCTTCACAGCCAAGGGGAAGCCTGGAGGCCCCAAGCTTCGCCTTTACTCCAGTCAGCTTAATTTACTTGCAAATCGGTACAGGAGCTACAAACGGCAAGAGAAGTATTTTACCATCGATGGCAAGCTGAATCAAAAAATAAATAAAAATACATCCAGTAAGGAACAAAACAAACAACCAATGGTTTGCTCAGTGATATGCAGCTTTTTACAGTACAGGTGATGTCTAAGACTTTCAAATGCAAATAATAGTTTGGGATTTCACTTTTTTTCAGCATCCCACTGTGAGGTAGCCCAGGTCCAGCCTGGTTTCAACAGTTCTCAGCATCTTTCAGAAGTCTGTACATTTAAGACATTGCAGTCTGGCCATTGGTGCTGACGCTTTTTTGTTGTTACTCAAGTAGATCAGTACCCGGACTTTCTACTTAGTGGGATGTTCTGACATGTCACTGCCTCTTTCTTTCCCATGTTGGAAACAAAAGTCAGTGTTTCAAAATTATCTGTGAAATGCTTCTGAGGAGCTTCATTTTAACAAAGGCAAACGACAAGGTTGAAGGCTGATTATCATTATATAATCCTTCAATAACAGCATAAATTAAATCAGTCCCTTCCAGTTCCCTTCCCAATCCAATGAGCTTGATCCAATCACCCTTTCCAATACAGAAAATGTGTCAAAAAAATATTGACCATCTTTACTCACTACTTTTGGTGCACACACATGATATGCTATGTGAATGGCAAATACACCCACTCCTCTGCAACCTTATACATTTGTTCCTCCACATGCCATGGATTTCAGCTTGCCTTGTTGGAAATACACCTGTGAGTAACCCGCATACTGTGGCCAATTCAAGAAGGTGCCAGAGAGGGGAGCGGAGCCCTGCATTGTTTTCTCTCCTTGCCTAATTCCCGTCCCCCCCTCCAACTTCTTACCAAAGAGTTGCACTTTTGTACTTTGGGGCCTCTTATTTTAATTTATGCAACAGCTTAAAACATTTTGTTAGGGCTGAGTGAGACCATCTGTGCAAGAAATAAAAGATGCCTAAGGGTAAAATAGGCAAGAGCAGTAATGCTGAATACGTGGAAGGCAATCGACTGCCTATGGATTTTGTATCCACCGCTGTGACCTTTCAAACGATGGAGTACAGTCAAGGGTAATTTCCATATAACGTCTGCTCCAGAAAGAAAAATTAATCCAGAACAGCATTAATACTTTCCAGAAAACTGGACAGCTGCAATTGCCTGTCACTTCTCAATGCCTACATACAATTTAGCATGACATTTGCATAACATTATGGAAAATCTCCTTCATTATGTCCTGCAAGAAGAACTGCCAGCATTTGTTTTCCTGAGGTGAGCAGGGACTCAAGTTGATTCCGAAACATAAACTTTTTGTCAAGGATGGCAATGTTGCTCTTTAAAATGATGGATCACTTCCTACAACTCTTAAATTACCATTACAAAGCCCTGACCTTGTGTGCATTAAGTATTCCCTAAAGATGTTGAGGAATATTTTACGAGTTGTTTCATTTTGCTGTCTTCTTTCTGATTACCTTTGGGGCTTATTAAGAAAGCATTTTTTTGAAAAAAAAAAACCATAAATAACATAGAGTCGTCCAGGACTAAGAGGGAAAAAGAACCTAAATTGGAATTGAAATATATTTAAGTTCAAAGATGAAAGAGTTTTATTTACAGAAAATAGTTTCAAGGAATGTAGTGAGTACTTTTATCTAGGGAACCTCCTCCCTCCGTTGGAGCAATTACATGC
>VYZM01018392.1:604975-746874 GCA_013398915.1 Dromas ardeola
TGGCATGGCACAGCCTGGGCTCTGATGGCAAAACAGACTTTGTCCCCAAAACTGGGGAAACCCATTCATGCCGGCTGTTAGAACGAGTCCTTGGTGCTTGCTATCCCTCAGACTGTGTATGGTATTACCTGTGAGAGTACTAACTGACACAAACCAGAACTGTGGTTTCTTTTCTTTGAATCCCTGACATAACTTTAGAAAACATCTAAAATAAGTACATTTTCATAATGTTATATTCTGTTATAATTTAAAGAACTTTTTCTCCTTTTAAAAGTTACGAATTTTACCTAGAGTAGGTCTCGGTTTCCTCATCTGTCTACTAGGGACTGTAATGGAGACAGTCATCAGTGGCACAGCAGAACTCAGTACATTTATGTCAAAAATCAAAACTTGGCGATAGGAAAGCATACGGAAGGGGTAGATCAGTTTTTCAGGCTTTTGAAACAAACAATAAAAAGCCCAACCCCAAACCTGTTCCACTGTGCTCTCTGCTTTAATCAGCTTTCTGTCGCCCTGAAGCGGGCAGCGCAGAGCCTGCAGCAGAGCTGTGTTAGCACCCATGTCCCAACGGGCTCCGTGCCCAGCACCAAGAACTGCCGCCAGCCCCAGTTTACCAGGGCGGGAGAGAGCAGGGCTTCGGCCCTGCCCCTACCACTGTAGCTGCTCCGTCCTTCAGCCAGTCACTTTTCTGAAAGGCGCCTTCTAGTATCTTTGTCTCCTGTAAATACTAAGTAAAGGGTAAAACAAAGAGGCAAGATCCAGGGCGCTGTTTGGGAGCAGAATCGCAGACACACGCAGGCATCGCCCGCCACTGTGACTGGAGGAGAAGAAAAGGAAACCTTTTCAAACAGCACAAACCACCCATCTTGAGAGAGGCCAACAGCACCCCTAGCTTCATGAAATGCGTTTCTAAACGATTGAGATGCTGAAGCGATGTACAGCTTTGAGCTTCAAAGCCACCCGTTTTCAACATGTTAATCTCTTTTATTTCATAGGGAAAAGACTAACTTTCCTTTAAGGTTCCGTGTTGACTGGAGGGATGAAGGTTTAATTCCTGTTAATAAATGTTTTCACACATTTCCGGTATGATCCTGGGCAGGTTTGGAGATTTCTAAAAGCATTCATCACTCTGCCATCTCTGCTTCTGAAAATTAATGAAAATTTTACCATTCAGTGGACGAAGCATTTGGCCAGTTCTGAACTCTGGGTTTTATTGAATTCTTACTTTGTTACTTCTCCGAGACGTTGACAGAATCAATTTATGTCTGAAAACGTCTTTGAGACTCCTGAAGCATTATAACTCTGACAAATATTTTTATTGTGAGTGATTTTTAAACAGTCAGCAACTTAACAAGTTGTACAGTATCTAGAACACTGAGGTCCATTCTGATCAAAACTTTTGGTTATTATTTCAGTAGAAACATTAAGTAAATTGTTAGCGTGACAACAAAAATTTGATTTTTTCATGCTTGAAATTTTAGAAATTCGATATCTAAATTAACTTTTGTAATACACCGGTCATTGAGTTTTGGGAGAAAGGCCACAAAGCTTTGATTTTTATGTAAATTATTTACCTCATAATCACCAAATGAATCACTTGTTGAAGGAGTGACACAATATAAGTTTCAAATAAATCTACAGAACTGACACAATGCAGTTGTCAATTTTCATACAGATATAGGTCTCCAATTGCATTTCACACATGGTTTTGTCAGTGAAAGCTTAATGTGCCTTGAATTGCTCTGCCATCCAAGCTAAAATACAGCCTCACAACTGTGGATCCCTCACAAAGAAAGAAATAGCTTCTAGAAATCCTTACTATACTTCTATTGGCATCCCCTTTAAAAGAAACAAACAAAAATAATGCAGATGCAAACGTAACTCATCCCTCTGTTTGCAGGCAAAAAAGAAAGAATGACTTTGTGAATGGAAAATTTTTACGAAAAGCCGAAGGTTTGGTCAAACCCTACAAGTTTCTCAGACTGCAATTCCATTCCCGAAGTTGGCTGCTGCAGAGCTTAAAGATCTGAAGGCCAGGCTTCAATTACACTGGCCTGTTTACACATCTCTTTCTCTCCCTGCCCTTCTGCTACCCCTGTGCTCAGATGTCATATTATCCTTATCAGCAGATTAAAAAACCTCTTTCCAGAAACACTTATCTGTATGATACCAGTGATGACACTTAAGCTTCAACTTTCCTATTTAACACTCCATGTGCCTTACCGATATCATCCCGGGCAGATGAAATTATGTGTTCAAGACTTTCAGGGTCAGAAGAACACCCAAAATAGGCTGGGATAATGGTCCATCCAGCCTAACCTCCTGTCTCCAATCTGTTTCAGAGGAAGAGACAGAAATATCTCAAAGTCATAGGATAAACCTCCACCGAATAAACTTTCCTCCTGTCACACAAGATTTATAGCCTCACTTAAGTTTGGATTCTTGACAGTTCTCTCCTAAAACTCTTCTTTATTTTTAGTATTTACTGTAACAGCTGGAGACACTCTTCTTGTTGATATGAATCAACACCAACTCCTTCTCAAGGCTGACCCGAGGACTCATTTTTTCCTGAGTTTAAAAAAAGAACTAACCAAACCCCCTTGCTTGCTGGTAATTTTGCAACTTCTCAGTTCTTTGAACTTCTCCTTGCTCTTGAATTATGATCCACTGTAGCAAATAAACACATGTGAGGTGAGCATTTCTCAAAGGTGGAATACAGCTCCTGAACGCTATCCGAGGGGCAGCACGGCCCGCTGAACCAGCAGGGATTTCACTGAAGCGCCTCAAGAAAGCAAGACAGCAGGGAGGCAAAACCCAAGCCCTGACATGTCCCAGTCGGATACTGAACAATCTTTAACATACTTCCTATTGTCAGATATTTAATAGATGTCATGAATATTCTGTTCTGTCATGGTTGGCTACTCATTAACATGTTAAAATTAACACAGTACATCTGATTCCATTGTAAAAAAGGATGAAATTTATGCCTAATATTTCTGGCTTTGCAGACAGCCAACCAAAAGAATAAGAGAGACGTTAAGATAACTGCTCCTTTGTATCATCTCGTTCCTGAGGGCTAGCATCGAACTACTTCATCTAAGGCACAGTCTAACAAAAGGAAAAAACCAACCCCAAACCGAAATCCCAAAGGATGAAAATGGCTTTGGATAGGTGTGTGCTATTACGGAATCTAGGAATGCCAATATTTGATAACCGCATTAGCACTCCAAGTGACCTCATCAGGAAGGTAGAAATACTATATAATTATATTGGCTCATTAGAATTTCCTGTAGGAATATACTACTTTAACTTAAGTCGGAAGAGCAAGCAGGAAAACACCATCGTGACTATACAACTTCCGACCAGACCCCTGGGGGGCAATTACAGGACAATGGCCAACTTCCAGGCTTTAGCTTGACATTATGCAGCTCTTTTCCAAGATTAGGAATGTTTCATGAAGTGAAATATCTAAGGGCCAATGCACCATGGAGGTAAAAGACTCTCTGGGGGAATGGAAATAGTTTGTAGCTTGAGGGAAAAAATGCTCTGTAGACCCCTGGAAGACGTCGTTGGAAGCGAAGGTGTAGGTAAAAGGTGGGGAGACGAATGACAGAAGTAATATGCCAGTCTTTACATTGTTTTCTAAGTAATAGCTTGTTCTGAATAAAAAATACCTTCCTTCAAAAAGAATGCCTGATCACAGAGTAGACCTGCTCATAGCATCCAGAGGAAGAAAACTGAAGATGTTAAGCCTAGCCTAAAGCTGCAGAGGCAGGTTTAGCTGATACACATGCTAATGTAAGTTGGGGCCTGGGATCAAGATGGGGAAAAATGCACCAAATTCCCAGGAAAAATGAAGTTGCAGTCACCTATCACCCAGAGGCCGGTGAAGCTCTTTATCCGGTACCTGTAACATGTATTTTTCATTCCTAACTTATCTTCCTGTGCATGACATTTGATTAAGAATTAGAATAAAGAAAATGTGTAGCAAACTTATTTTTATGTATTTATTTTGCATTTTTTCCAACTACTTCGCCTGCTGAAAAGAGTAATTACTAGTGACTTCTGAATACGGGTTTCTGTTAGCAGGCTCATCTCAATAAACTTCCACTCAAGAAAAATAACTGTGAAGTCCCTTCCTGTATTTTGTTTATTTCTTAATATACCAGTTTTATTTTAAAGTATCGGTTACAATAAACAAAACTGGCATGAAAGAAATCAGTCATACTGTGTCAAAACAAAACACATTTAATTTTACAAAATATCTGGTGACGATATCTGACAAAAGGCGGAAGAGCTTTCTATTAAGAATTTAGTGAGGAAAGTGGAGCCATCTTTAATTTTTCCAGTTAAAATCACAGCTGCAGGTATGAACAGAAAATCAAACGCCCGAAATTGTGAAACTCTCTTACTCTTCCATTGAAGTGAAAAATGGTCCCTTTTAAGCATATTCCAAAAAAATAAATTAAAAATAACCCAGATAGAAACATTCTCAGCAAACTTTCATTGCCGGGAGCGTTTGAACAGCCAACTTATAAACTCCTCCCAACAGGTTTTACAAAGTAATGAAAATACAGCCAGGACCTTAACACTAGCAGACATGGCTAAAGTACTGAGCACATGGAGTTTACATTCAACCCATCCAAACTGCAGCTTCCCCAATTCACTTTAGATGGGCCATCATTTCTTCTGCAGATGGCACATATATGCAGCACTCAAAGATGGGTGACATATTAAGATCATGACAAAGCAATGATGACAAACTTCCAGACAGTAAAGATGAGACCGTAAACATTATTGCCAGAACATACACAGAGAAAAGGAGGAAAAAAAGCCAAGCCAGACACTATAAAAAAGCCCCCAAGAACAGCAAGTCATGAAGAGATTTTAAGTATCTGTCTCAAAATGAAAAATAGGACTTTTCTTTAGGCAGCCTCTCTGATAGCGTGTGCCAGCGCAGCCAGAGCACAGCTCACACTGCTCTTACCTCCCCCTTTTCAGTCACTTGGGGCTGTAACTTCTGGCTGATCTCTCCCACATCGCCTAAGATATAACACAGTGACTTGAACTCTTCTTGATTTCTCTTATTCTAGACAGAATTTCTAGGTTTATTTTTAACATAGGTGCTTAAAATTTAATAGTTTTTTTTTTTCCTTGTAGTTTCTGGTAATATATATTTATTATTTTCTGTGAATCTATAGAACAGTTTTCTCACAATGTCACCCATACTCAACACCTACCTTCATCTACAGCAGAGCTGGTAAGTAAAAGCAATTACACACAATGCCAAGGCCTTTGGGAAGCTGCGGTTTTAAGCTTCAGATTTGCCTGTTAGTTTTGCAACAGGTAAGATTCTGGCAACAGAAACTATATGGAAAGTCCATTTTCCCTTGAAAATATTCATACTTTCCATTTTAAATTGGTCTATTTTACAATAGTTTCTTTATTTCTTGGCTCTCGGTTCTAGTTTCTTTTCCCCTAAGGCAAACACAGCTCTACATAGTGACTTTTTCTACAGACTTCCTCAAACAACTTCCTTGATCTTCCATGGAGATGGTGAAGGCCCCGCTCCTATTCTGTGGAAGACAAGGGCAATTTTACAATCAAATACATCTGTGTGAGCACGGGCTTATGACACTCAGGCAACATTTTCATCCTGTGCAGCATTATGTCCAAGAAACAAGCTCTAAACTGTGCTGGGCTGCATGAAAACTTTCTGATTCTTCACTATCAGAACAAATAATCAGAAATAAGGAACACAGGGACAACAAATGTTGCTAGCGGACAAGGAGAGCCTTCCTTCCCATCCACAACTGACTCCCCAAGAAAATCCAGCTGCCCATCAGGGCCAGACTGGGAGGGGGTGGCGTTCCCATGTCTACCTGATCTGATGCAGCTGGGAAAGATGCTCCCTGTTCCCATCAGGCCCTCACACCTTGAGCACAAAGCTTCTCCCCTGCTGCCACCACAGCTCACACAGCTGCCTGTCCACAGGTCGCCTGTCCACAGGTCACATATGGGGCTGAACCAAGCTCTCAGCAGATGATGCGCGATGATCTCGTCCTAAGGGTCCCATTTCCTCCTGCACCAAAGATTTCCTTTACCAATGTGAGTTGTCCCCAAGGACAGTACTCCCCAGTGATAACCCAGCCTTGCTGCAGCCAGAGGAGAGAGGGCTCATTTACGAGACAATTAAGAGAGAGATTTTATTTGGTGCTTCATCCACCTTGGTCAGTGTCAGCTGCACAATCCCTAGTGCACTTTGCTTTTCCATTTACACAAGGATGGTACCAAGATAAATACTCCATGGGATTCTGCACCATGTAGGTAAGGCACTGCCTTACTCTATCGCGGTACTCAACAAAACCTAAAGCAGCTCCTGGTGGGAAGTCATGACACTCAACTGAACCCACCTGATGGCATCTCGCTCTTCAACGGGGGCCGCATGCAGAAATTACACACCCTTTACTTCATACACACCAAGTTCAGCCTTTTTACTATTCAGCAGCTGTCTCCATAAATGAGCCACGTGATTTGTATATAAGGGAGGAGAAGGTGGAAACAAGGACTATATTTAAAACAAGTATTTCCCAAATAGTAAATAAAAGGGAAATTGAATATATAGATTAATAGATTTTTTACCTAAGGCAGGCAGGTCTTCCTGGTTTCTACACATTCAAGTCATTCATAGCCTCTGTGCTCAACTGGTCGAGGTCTGCTGTCAAACTTCCTCCATACAACATATATAAAACTCCCCTAAAGCCCATATACTGAGAAAAGATAAACCCACATAAATTACTGAGTTTCAGCATTGATACAAGAAAGTACCCGCTGCTCAGTAGAAGGCCTGATAGAATAAGTGGCAAATAAATATTTTGGCCATTTAAAAACAATTTGGGGGAGCCATAACAGGTTACTGTTGAAATGATTACTTAAAAGGTACTCAAAAGCTGTTCATTTTGTTTAAGGACTTCAATAAAAGTTTCACTTTGGAATAAACATTCCATCAGCAACTCCAAGCCTTTTTCTGGCTTAGAGGCAAACGCTGTGTCTTTCTTCTTCATGTATTTAAAAAACTACAGGGCTCCCTCAAATTTCCACTGCAAATAGAATAGGGAAAGATAATTGTACTTGTGATTTCTGTCTCTAGCATGAAGTCAGTTTCTTGCTTATACAAACACAAACATCTAAAAAGTTAGGAATAAAGTTGGTGTACACACTCCCTTTCTCTTCTCTTTACTGGAGCAATACTTTAACATAAAGTCAATTTACATTGAAAACTTACTATATACCAACATTAAAAAAAAAAATATCAGCAAACCCCATCTTATTTTGAACAACAGGAAACAAAAAGCTGATATCCAAAATATACAGGCATTTTGCTTTAGTAACTCTAAACCGACGAATCCATGGAGGGCCACATCACGTAAATGCAGAGACGTGTTCAGTGCCCCATCAGTATTCCTCGCGCAGGCAGACAGGCAGGTGTCAGATTTGCAGAAGGAATGCCAAATGTCTATCAATAAGATATTACCATGGCCAGAAATAACCGAGTTACGATGACTGGGTGGTTACTTTGTAAGACAGTCCAAGTGGGGGAAATATTTTCTCTTCAAGTTGAGAATTCTAAAAATCAATCTAATGTCACTTAAAAATAGGAGACGCAACATGACTGATAGGCTGATCACAGAAACCATACAGGGAAGATGTGCTATTTCTGTAAATACACGATAGGGTAAAGTAATGTAGTTCCGCTGAATTTGGGGAATGTACGCTCATTTATGACAGATGAACATCTGGTCTCTTATATTTAGAAAAAGGTAGGATAAATACTACTCCACCATTCCAACAAATTCCTGTTAACTCCACCAACTTAAACGGCTTTACACCAGAATGTATTTTTTCTTAGACTTTCAAGTTGAAAAACTACGCAAACATTAAAAAAAGTACTTGGCAAGATTAAAAGTAACCAGTTGCTGGCGCTTCACACCGGAGTCTTCTGAAAATTCAAACTACATGGAAAAATTTCAAATGCACATTAGTGATCTAAACCCCAGCTTCTATTTCCATAATTCATTTCCGCCACTGAGGAGCCTGGCCTTTGCCGTCTTCCAATAAAATTTAGGACTGCAAGAGATTAGCCACCTTTTGATAAAAGCCTTAGGCTCCTACACTCCTGCTTTTATAGATCTGAGCCACCGCTGAATTGTGAAGGTTAAAGACAAAGTTCTGTCTTACGCTACCTTTCTCCATCTGCAAATGCCCACTCACACAAGCTGCACGCCGTATTACACTCTGGCAAGGTCTGCTCACCTAGTGAGTCAGGTGGTCTTACAGAACGGAGTCAGGAGGTCTTACAAATTCCCTGGTCCTGAAGGGAACTGCCTGATTTGATGAGTGAGTACCACCAAATAACTTTCAATCCCTTCAAAAGAAGCCCACAGCAATGACAACAAAAATCTCAAGCCCTTCTGGCAGGACAGGTGGTACGTTAAAGTGTCTCGTATTATCTCTTTCCTTCACATCTAACTCATCTGTTCTTTTCTTTCACTGGAAAACACAATCCGCATTGTTAGGGTTTGTGTGTAAGTATGCGTGGTTTATATAACATTTTGTGCCGTCTAATTAGTTCACTAGCAATTAAAAATAAAACCATGGCAGAGCTCCACTTGCCAGTTTCACCTTGTCACAAACGTGCTCGATGTTCGCTGTGTCTTAAATAAAACGTATCAGTAGCAGGGAGAGATCTTTTCCATCAGGTTTTTTTTTTCCACCATTTGGTATAATTATTCCTGACAATTTGCCCATCACACTGTAAGAGTCTTTCCAGAAGGAGAAAAATACTACTTTGTGTTCTTGTGATCACAAGTCTAATTGAGCGGAAAACAAATCTGTTAAAAAGAAAGAAAAAAAAAAGAAGAAAAAAAAAGAAAAAAAAAAGAGAGATTGAGGAAAGACAGGCTAATGTTTCACTCAGTTAAAAATAATATAATATGATGAGCAATGTAACAAGGAAGCGTTCTACCAGCCACTCCTGGAAATCTTAATAGATTTTCTTCCCCTGATTTCCAAAGGAAGTCTCTGCGGCAGATGCTGTTTTCATATAAGTGATGATGACATTCAAGTCTATTTTACTGTGACGTACAGCTTTTTTTCATAGTTTTTAATTATGCCTATCATTATTACTTTCAAGCTGGGGGTACGGCAATTGCTAGGTCGCAGTGGTACATCACTGCTAGCGCCGATGGTGACTGGTGCGAAGGCCACTTTCCCTTTAATCTGTGGCAGAAGAAAACTAGGTGCCACGTGTGTAATTTAAACTGACAGGAAACATTAGCATTACTGTACACTTTGTCAATTAAATGATGGTTTAATCAGTACAAATCTGAATGGTCAAATAATGTTATAATTAAAAGGAAATAATGGAAAGTGGTTTGGTGATTAATTAACAGAACAGCAAGTACCAGCAGCACATCTTGTATGTGATATTGCTTCTCTCCTGTTGGGCACTGGCTGGGGTGGGGGCGGTGGGAGGCACGCTGACCTTGCAGCCTGAGAAAATCCATTTCAGAGCTGCAGATCCAGCAGCAATGGCAATTTTCACAAGCTCAAATAAATGAGGGGGAACTTTACCTTTTTAGCTTCCCTGCAGTGCTCTTCAAAGCACTGCCATATACGGTCACGAGCGACTCTTGACTTTTTTGTGCGTGTGTCCACCGTTACAAACAGGAGACCGGATACCTTGTAAACCCTGGGCACCTTGACATATATTCTGGAGCACCAGAAAATAATGCACTGTCTTTATCTCCCACTGGCTGATGTCTTGGATCATTCCAGCCGCTCTGTCCCTTTCTTGCTGCGCTGGCATGCAACAAGCCACAGCAGCGTGCCTACTGGCAGTCTACGAGACATATAGTAACATACAGGATTAAATACATAATGATATCGATCACCAAAGTAGTGCAGCAGTAATGAGGAAGCTCACTCTGGCATGTCTAACATACATCAGTGCGTACTGGATAAAGTACGAACAGGTACGCTTACAATGTCAGGAGGACTTCTATGATTCAAGAAAAAAAATAATCCAGTTTTCCAGTGGTGGGTGCTAGTCTCTGGATAGCAGGTCTTAACTTCCAAATTCTTAATATTCACACCTCTAAAGAAACATAAAAGTATCAGGGGTCTTGTAAGAAAGACGCCAAATGATGGTGTGTAAAATCTGAAACATTTGTTTTAGATTACATAAACTTTAAAAATCTGTGCCTAATTTGAGATGGGTATGATCAGACCTTAGAATTGAACCTCCTGCTAAAGTTTAGTGTGCTGGAATGTCAACAGGATGCCAGCTCTGATTTGACTGCCTGGCCTCCAGCAGACAAAGGCTGGTATCATAAATGTCATCCTTTCACTTTGGGTCATCAATCCACCCCATAATGGTCAAAAAAAAGACCAGCAGATGGATGTGTTAAAAACAACCAATGGACCAGCAAGAGAGTCGGGTCAAATCCTATTATTCAGCCTGGGGAACGTCGCCACAGCGCCAGCCTAGCACAGTACTCCCGGCAAATTTTCTAAGGTCCAGGGTTAGTGAACAACAGAGCACTCAAGACTCTTCATCCAAATTTGTCAGGTTTTGCCTCATTACAGTGTATCACACAACGAAACAGCAACATGCACATTCAATCACGGGTAAAATGAGGGTGGGATGTTATATTTAATATTTATACGCATGGCATACTGGCAAAATTACTGGCATCTGTATGTGTGTGAATGACTGTTTTGAGGAACATGTGTTGTGTGCAATGCTGTTTATTATCAGTAAATGAAGCCAAAAGCTAAGTTGAAAATGAATGCTAAATTAAAAATTATATAAAATGGAGTGAAATGATTTAATTAGCAGATTATAAGTGACACGCTTTACTATTAGAACTAGCTTGGGAGGGATCGAGGGAAGGGAGGAGGAAAAAAACCAAACCTTGACTAGACATCGAAGGGTGAAAAAACATTTCTTTTTCCTCTGTCTGTGGAGTTAAAAACACAGTAACATATTGTCCTGGTGTTTATAATCACAGACTCTGCTGCCGTCACAGTACTTGCTTAATGAGGCAGCCAGTTAGAAATAATGAGACTTTGAAACAAATTGTTCCCACTTCTAAAAAGGGAAAGAGAAAAGATGCGTGGTACTCTAATACAGTGCAATACGAGCGTTTTGGCAACATCTCCATGCTTAACTCCTCGTACAGTATCCCTCCAAATGATTTTTTGAGTTGAGAAATGTGTTACAGCTTCTTACAGAACTAAGAAAAAAGCTCAGAACTCTATTTATTCCCAGGTTTTGCCACTAACTTGTTGCATGACTTCATTAAAAAAGCATTGCTTGCTAAATTAATTAACATATGTGAAACGCTTTGAACATTTTTGCTTGGTCTCTACCTTTAAAATGGAATATTTCACTCCTATAATGATCTTCTATTAAAACTGTCGATATTCTTTGCCAGCAGAAATGGATTTCGCTTCTCTGTGCTTACAGGAGCACGGCTGGAAAGCGACCTGCCACCCCACCTGCTAAACGATGGCATGGAAGGGGACATGGGAAGGTGGCAAATCCGGCCCTCGAGCCTCCACAGGGCAGCTACACATTCGCACGATTTCCTGGCACCACAGGCAGTGAAATAAGGTAGACTCGCAGATTCTTTTCCCATCATTTCCCTGGACACCCCATCTTGTCCCAGCACTATCCTCCTCCGCACAGAGTTCTGAAGCAGCATATGGAGCTCCCAGCCCGGCGTGCTCTGTCCCCAGCGTGCGTGTCCCCCGGGCTGCCTGTCAAACTCCTACTCCCCTGCTCCCAGTGAGCAGAATCATCTAAGTCTGCTGCACCCTGAGAATGCTCAATGTTCAATATAGCCTCAAAAAAAACATTACCACACACAAGCCCCTCTTTGATAAACTAATCCTGCTTAAATTCAGAACCCAGGAAAATACGACATCCTTGGTAAGCCTTTAAACTAAAAGCCTTTAACTTATTTTCATCTCCAAATATAAAAAAAAAGCATAAATGTGAATAATTTGGTATATATATGTACCAATACTATTTATTTTGGTGAAAAAACATCAGCAGCTGCCCTAGGGTGATCAGCATCACAATGTCCCCACCGCAGCCCGGCAAAGAGGAGTGACTTCAGGCTCTGACCCTGCAGAGCAGACTTCGCTCCGCCAGCCATAACGCCGAAACCTTCAAGGAGGAGCAGCCCTACCTGGAGCAAACATGCCAAACAAGACGCAGGGGTGCAGAACCACAGGGAGACAGAAGCCTGAGCCTAAGCAGTATACTTCATATGCAAAAATTCACCATCCGCCGAATGACAGAGCAGAGATGCCGAACCCTGACGCTGGCCCAGCAGCAGGGAAGGGGAGCGAAGGCTGCCAGAGGGAAGCACACCCCGGCTAAGCTTATTCAAACAGCCGAGCAGATGCTGGCTGTTTAGACAGCCATACGGCTGCCTTTTCCATCTACCATACTGCACCAGAGCGCTGAACAGCAACTGCAGAAAACAACAGAAGGGAAATAATAAGGACTATATATTATGTGTAGATTAAAAAAAAAAGTTCTCCAATTCAGCACGCTTGCACCTTTTAGCTACTTCTTGGTAGTTTAGATCCAGGAACAGGTGTCGGGTTATATGAGCTCTGCCTCTTTCTCTAAAAGCCAGAAAGGCCACAGATTTTGAAGTCTGTATAGAAGACAATAAGCCATATTACTTTCTAGGCATCTATTGTTCGTTGAGAAGCCTCTGATCAATTTGCTTTCCATACAACAATCTGCTAATTTGAAAAAAAAGCCCACCAGAAAAAACAAGAGAGAGAGTGAACTTAATAGAAACCACTTTAGATGTGTTTGTTTACAGCAAAAAATTGAAGGCTGGAACGGAGCGGGGGGTGGGAGGATTTTTTTCTAGTCTCCCATGTACTCCTAAAATGGTCTGTGCATTGCCTGGGAGTAAATCAATACTAAGCACAGTCCAGGCGAGACTGCCATCTTACATGAAGCACTGACTGTAAAATAGACACAAAAGACACATGATACTCTCTAAGGTCCCCAGCAGCTATAATATCCATCCTTGGCAGCTCGCTTGACATTTCCTTGCCCTGCTTCCCAGTCCTCTTTCTTCCTCCCTCCTCCCTCCCCCTCTCCTTCTCCTCTCTCTCTCTCTAACAGCCATGCTCTGCCTCTCAGGGGCTCGCCGACCGGGTGAACAGATAACAAACCTGTCAAGAAGGGTTTAGCTGGGGAATAAATCCTGCATTCGCCAGGAAATGATGTGTACAATGGGAAAATACAAGGGATGACATGAGCCTTCCCTTCTGAGAGAGTGGCCAAGAGATGCTTAAAATGTTACAGCGCGTGCTAAATGGACATCGGGATGGCTGATTAGATCCTATCTCGGACATTTCAAGTGGCTCCCTTCCTCCCCACTTTTCACCGCTACTGAAGACACACAAAGAAAGCAGACAAAGCCCATCCCTACTTCTGCTCCTTAAAATATATATTTTTTTAGAGGCTTGACCATGAGGAAGGTGGGATTGGCATGTACTAAGCTGAAGGTCAAGGCTAAAATCTTTTTGAGTGGCAGGAAAGGTCACATGAAATCCACTGGGTAGTTACAATTTCCATTTATAAAAGGAAAATATAAAAGCAAGAACCTTATCTTGGTGACTTAATACATGTCTCTGCTTATTACTGTTTTCAAAGGGCCTTTTGCACAAATCTGATTTGCACTGGTGCAATAAAGATTCATTATCCTCTTACACAGCAGACTTTGCATTTCTGCTCAGGATCTAATTATGAAAAACAGGAACCATCCCATAAACAGATGCTAATCATAGTAGGAAAGTACTTTCATTTGAGTAACAAGGTAGCTCAGAAAGTTTGCTTGGAAGACTGCTGTGTCAGCGAGAAGAGCTGTTGGGGTGGGGAAAAGGGAGGGAAGAACTGATTCAGTACTTTTCCCAGCCGGCGAGTACAAGCTGAGATCTCAGGGTGCTGGTTTTTGCTGGAAACAGAAAAAGAGCAATTACATACGTTAGTAACTCTCCTCTCTAGCACACGCGTGTGATGAAGAACCTCGTCTCTAAAGGCTTCTCGAGAGTCTGACACTGGCTGGCACAAATCAAAACCTTGGATTAACCTCAAACTCCAGCCTTGGAAAACTTTGGGATTCAGATGGAATAATTGCTTTTGGTTTTAAGTACAGCAAAAAATATTGTTGTTGTGTTTGCATGCCTGAGGACTGCTTTCCTCCTACATCCAAACACACACACCATGGCTCTGACGTGTATTTTTTAAAGCAATGTCATCCACCACACATTGATATTTTACAGAGCTGAGGAATCTTTCAAAATGAAATTGTTGCCAACGCATCTTCAACCCTCCAAATCCAAGATGCTATTTTTCAGTCTTTTAAAATACCTTTTAAGATACTGGTATCACAGTGTAAAATGTGACTCCCATTGATGGTTATTTCAGAAAAGCATGTCCATTAAGTGTACATTCAACAATGTGGGGTAGATACTCTGGCGAGACAAACTGAATAAAGCAACAGTAATTTGCACTGAGAATGTTATCCACACGGAACACCTAAAATAGTTTGGTTATCACAGGTAAGTGATGTAACGGTTCCGCCAAGTTGGATTAATTTTCTTTAACAGTCTGTAAAACATGGATTTTTGGGAACTTGGCAAAAATTGGTGTTTAAATATACATTATGAAGTTAAATCCACTATGCAGTAAGCAAGTAGCCAAATGCTATTGCTTGTAATATTTCTCAGTTGATTATGGAAGCACTAATTTATTTAGAGCAATGACAGTGAGTGTCTTCCAAGAGAATTTATAGCCACATGTCCACTTGTCAATGATCAGCACTATCTAAACACATACGATAATCTGAATGACAACTTGTTCCTTGCTATAATAAAGGCCAGGCTGTGTTCAGACAACTCTGCTTAGGCATCTTTAAATTCGCATATAACATCTGGCTACTGGTAAACTACAATGACATAACACAATGCAATAAACCTTGTTTGCAACATCTTGAAGGAACAAAGCCTTCGCTAATGATATTTTAATGAGGAAATGCATAGGCTAATTACTGCTGTCTTCTAGCTGGCCTAAAAAAGTCCTGGACCCAGGAAATGCAATCTTGAATCGCATTTTTCTGAAGTGTTCCTTTTTTTGGCTGTCTTTGGGTTGGGGTTTTTTTGTTCTCATTCTTGGTGGAGCAGACAGGACCAAACAGGAATGTCACATATGGCCTCATCTAAGAGGAAAAAGGAAGATCACTAGTAATAAGACCATATCCTCCTTTTTTCATTCCGTGTAAGTGTTTTCTAAATTTGCAACTGATATTTTAAGGAAGAGACACATAAAGCACTTTGCTATTATTAGAGGAATTGGGCAATATAATATGATCCTGTTTATGCACTAACAGTAACGAGTGATGCACTGGTTTGCCACAGACAGCATTTTATTACTGCAGGGCCACATGTGCTGGGAGTTGCAGTGACCTTACTCTCAGAGGTTCACATCTTATTTTCTACCGCTAAGTGTTGCTTTTTTTCCATTTCTGGAGGGGAAGAAGGTCACTTCTCACTATTACTGTTCCATTAACTTACACTACAGCATACACATTCTTAATCCAATAGCATCTTACATTGTGCCTTTTAACTCAATAATGCATTATTTTCTGAAGTCTTGCCTACACTGACCAAATTAATACCTGAGGTTCTGCAGCTATCAAGAGCAGAGCAGAGAAAATATTTAGTAAGAGTACTGAGGGGCTTAGGCATTGTTACACCAAATCTATTTTTCTTTTCACCTTTGCAATTGTTAACAGTGTCTGATGGGCTCCCTCCCATCTACAGATCTGCAAGCACTGGAGGTTGATTCTCATTCACACTCAGCATCAACGAGAACCAGACCCAACATGTGATTGCGTACACTTACTGAATAATGCTGATGCCTCACAACATTAAATAACACATTAAACAAGACAAAACCTGCATTTTAACAATGTTGCATTCTATAAATATCACTGTTTGGTCAAGGTGTTATTTGGAGACAATGGGAATTCACGGTATACGTCCAACACATTGTTGGGAGTGCTGAGGCTCAGTTTGGTACAACTTTTACCCTTTTAAACAGTGACTTTGCTCACCTGAAAGAAATGATGCAGCCATTACTTCTGATTCATGTATGCACTGGAACCTTTCAGTAACATTGTCAACATAATTTTATCTAGCAATTGCTCTGGGTGCAAAAAGTTGCTCTAGTTCAACTTGTTCTGCCATTTCTAATTTATCTTCCTTAATAAATAAATAAATAAATAAGCATGAATGTTTTATTTAAGAATCTGATTCTAGACATATCAATGCATTAACACGCATCCCTGCAGATTCAGCCTTTTCTGATTGAATTCTGGATCATTTTCATTCAGTGAATGCAACAGGAAAAGTCCAGGATGCCAAGAGAATAATATACTACAAGCTGGCGTTATGATGACATGCTCCGAATACTCCCCTGCCAAAATGAAATTTAATTATAGCCATTGTTTGTATTATTCAAACGACTATTGACAGTAAATCTATCTAGCATGACGTTTCCTCTTTGTATTCATTGCAGCCTTTAGACTGGAAGGAAAAAAAAAAAAAAAAAGGAAGAAAAAGGAAACGTTTTCCCCCTTACTCCTTCCCTGGTATCAGGCTACACGAGGCCACTGAAGCCCAGTTGATTTCCCAAGTCCAATTATTTTGCAGTACACAATCCTCTAGAATAGCACTCCTCACCTGGGGACTCCGTCTGCCTAAACACACTGCACTTAATGGAGTCCCTGAAGTTGTCTCCATTTCATTGCTTCTAACTAATAGGCTGTGATATTTTTTTCCCCCAAATAGACCACAGCTCTTCCCACTCCCCTTGCCCATCCTCCACAGAAAATCAAAGTGGCTAACGAGGCATTAGGAGACTGCCTGCCCATCTCCCATTGCCGTATCTTCACTACCACCTACTGACTGCAGGTCTTAAAGCCACAACAACCTCCTCTGCAGCATCTCGGAGGTCTCCTCCCAGCTTCACGTTTCTCATTTCTTAAAAACGAGAGAGAGAGAAAGAGAAAACATAGTCTTGTAGGTAGTGCATACTGGCATGAATGCTATTACACCCCTTCAGGTATAAGGCTTAATAAAAAATGCTCTCTCTTAAGATGTCGGTGATTTTAATATAATCTGGCCTATTTTTCCTTTTCTTTCAATCTCAAGCTATTGTTAGCATTCACGTGCAACAGGCCAGGTCTCCAGCAACAGAAAGAAAACTACAACTTCAGAAAAGAGAATTATGTGAATTGTTCACCAAACATATTCTTCTGCCTCCCTTTTGTCTAAATCCCACCGCTTTTGTTTTTCTTTACCATCTCACTTCCGGTGACTGTCTCAGCCAACCAAAGTCCAGTTACATAGTGCCTGTTCTCGACACATCATCTCGGAAGAAATATATGAATGAAAAATCTTGAAATTGCCACTCTTTGCAAGTGTTTAGGTTCAAAACATGAGGGTTTTGAGAGGAGATGGAGGGGAATACTACTACCATATTTAAAAGGTCCTGCACAGCTGTTAGGGGCAGAGCACTGCTCACAAGGAGCCCAGGCAGCGCTGAGTTTGAGCTGCCTTCTCCATTTGGCACTGGAAGGCAGGCATTACCTTGTTCTGAGGCAGGACGCAGTGGAAGGTCTTTTACACAGTCATTCACAGAAAGTAAAACACAATCTTTTCTTTTTTTTCCTCTCCTAAAGAAACGACTCTGAAGTTACCTGGAATGGAAAATGGTTAGGTGAGGGACAAGATCTTCACATGCCTTCACAGGGAAGGAACAATCCTTTGCAAGGCTGAAGGCTGGGGACAGCTCTGCAGAGACCCCGGGGGAGAGGAGCTGCCCAGCGACGGGCCAGCAGTGTGCCTGACCGCAGGGAAGATAGCTGCGTCCTGGCCTGCACGAACAGCGGTGCAGCCAGGAGGAGGAGGGAAGCAATGATTTTTAAGCCCTGAGAGGATGAAGCCCTGAGAAACCCAGTCTGATCTCACAGCCGGCCCTGCTTGAGCAGAGGCTGGACTAGAGACTGCCTGAGGTCCCTTCAGCCTGAATTATTTTATGATTCTACAAGTCATTAAAGCAGCAGACTAGAACTGCATTGATCGTATTTAAAAACAACAACTAGCTGCATTTCAAGGCTGTCTCAGAGGAGGTGGCAGGGATGTATGGGCACAAAAGGCTAAAAAGGCACAGACAGCCCTGTTATGAAGGGCTTTGATTTTGCAAAATCAGCTCCCAAGGATGAATATCTCTGAAAACTGGAGGTCTGAGGGGAAATGAAAGGGGAAAGCCTGATCCTCCTCTGCCCTGCAGTTTTCAGGGTCACCGTGCTACAAGGACACGTCGAGGTAGAGCCCTGCTGCCACTGAAACCAAGGACAGAAACTCCAGTGACTTTGAGGATCTCACTCATCGTCTGCCGCTGCCTGACAGCCGCCTCTATGCTCTGCTGTACCGCAGCAGCAGAGGACAAGATCCAACATTTTAAAAGAAAGTAAGGAATATTTTTATGGTCATGTTTTAGCTACAGCGCTGGTTTAAGGTACCTTTTGTCCATTAAACTATATACTGATTTTTAAAAACCATTAATAAGTATACAGAAGTTAAAACCACATTTTTTATGACAAGTAGAAAACCCATCCTGGGTCACCGCTTGTCTGGTTATCAACCAAAATTTCTAGCTTGGTTATCTGTTGTGAAGCGGAAGTGAAACACATTTCCCTGTTTGCTATTTAAAATCCTGGCAAAATACTCAAAATCATCAAGACTGTATCTTGTGAGAGCTGTCTACCACAATACAAGATTTGAACAAGTGAAAAAGGTTCTGGAAATGTAAGAACTTGAATTGAAACAATAAAGAAAACAAACCCATTAAGTCATCAGTTCAGCCTAGAACATCTATTTCCTGTTTTACACCTCAATAAAGACAAAATTTACCTGAGAGGGACGGTGTTGAGCTGGAGGTAACAGGCAGTATCACAGTACTCAGTTACCCCAGACACCTTAGCTAGTGGGGGTTTCCCTGCAATAAAAAATGGAATGTCACATTTTATTTAGCTTGTAAGCTGTCTGGGTACAGTAATTCTCTTTCCTGAACAGCGGTGAATACAGTGGGGGCCTCATGTTTCTTCAGATCTTAAAGAATTGCTAGTGAGGAAAAACAGGGTAGGAAATTGGGCCCATCTCCTCACTGCTGGAGGCAGCAAAAAAGGGGGAGAAGGAGCTAAAGGGCAACTAGGCTGGATGTGTCCTCTCTCCTTGCTGATTAAAGCAAAGGATCTCAGTAGATAATTTTCTGGCCCCTTTCAGTCTATTTTGGTTGCTTGGAAAGGTTTTGGGGCTGCCTAAAAAAGCATTCAAAACCAAACTAACACCAAAACACTTTTGACAACTCAATTTTTTTTTAAACTTTCTTCTGTCTGTGTGTCCTTCAAAAGACTTTCAAGAGGCTGTTAGAAAAAAGGAACAGGGATACCATCCTTGTAACAAAAATATAAATGGTTAGTTCTTAACAAAATCCAATGCACATCCACAGAAAGAAGCAGTGAATAGAAACACAGGTTTTTTCCAAATGAATTCCCTGCCCCCAAGATGAAAGATCTTGGTTCTTAAGGTTTTACCTACTGCATACATAAAACCCACATAATCATGCTCATCTTGAAAAAAAAACTTGCTTAATGCCGTCATAGAAGTTAAGCATGTTAGCTCACACCACCATACACTGAATTTCTGCACACTGGCCATGATGATAGGAAACACTTTATTGAAAGCTGAATCTTGTAGTTATCTCAGCCTGGTAAAACCTGCAGAACTGTATCATTTCTAGGCATCGTCACATAAGTAAATGTTGGGATTTTCAAACGCTACCAACAAACGTAACTTTTAGATGCCAAGCATTTGTTACAAACCAGAAATCTTCAGTATTAAATTTGTTATTTTGGGCATTTTTCTTAAAACTGATATGTTCTGTATCACTAATTCCACCAGAAAATCTCTGCGGGACACATGGGACACTCTATAAATGCCCAAGGCTCCGCATGTAAACAACCATGTGATCAACAAGGGTTTAGGAAGAAGCAAATACTTGGCACTATCAGTGGCCCCAGAGAAATGCTTAGTGCTTCCTTCTGCAAGGCCCTGGTAACATCACTTCTATCCTTTTGTCTTTCAGATTCTGCACTGTAACATGGGGCTCATGCTCAAGGACGCCCATCACTGGGCTTCTCTGGATAACTCGTAAAGCGCAGGTAAAAAAAACCCTGGATGAAAGATAGATACTATTATAAGCAAAAGCAGTGCTGTAGATGTGTTGAAGGCAGCACATCCTTTTTTGTTTGTTTGTTTTTTTGGTAAAAAGCTTCTTCGGTAGAGGACCTACCAAAACACTCCCTTCTCCCTGCATCCCATCTCCCCCAGATATGGTCCATTTACCTTGGGAAGAAGAGCTGTGCTGTCCAAGAGTGACAGCGCTACGTACAGGCTGAAAGACAATCAAAACAGAGATGTCTAAGAGCTCGCAGTCACTCCTAAGTTACTGTATTTGTTACTTAAAGCAAGTCAAGATAGTAATGTTTAATCACATTTGACATTTAGCTTGAGGTACAGTAAATACACCTAAATCACCTTTTTGGCCAAAACTGGCTTTGATGTTCCCATGGGAGACAGTTATTGTTGGCTTCAAGGGTTAAAACCCTGACTAACTCTGGTAGGTAAAATGACAGGAGCTCAGGAATGAAATGGGAAAGTCTCTAGAGTGATCACCCAGATGAACCTAATTTCATCCACCCAGCTTATCATGACTGTAATACGTAACTTGCAAATATATCCTCTATTTGAAAAGATTTCCTGGAGAAGGAAGAGCTTCCCTATTTTGCAGACTAGTGTTACAGTGTTTTTGCAGAGTACATATTAAAATGCATTAAGACATAACTGGGGTTGTCTTCATGTTATGCTGCTATTCTTAAGCTGTTATGTTACTAAGCCACATTGGCGTTTTTCAACTTTCCTTTGATGTTCTCTCTATTATCTTTTTATAGCATAATCACACATTTTGGTATGTTGAAGATCAAAGGGAAGCTGGAGCTTCTAAGGCTAAGCCTGGATATGGGGCCTGTAACTAACTGAATTCATTATATTTAATAATATTCTCTAAGGAATGGCAGGGGAAAGTCATATGAAATAATAAACATGAAGGTAAATAGTGAAAGACGACTGAAATAAGTTTAATGGCAGTTTTGTTTTATGCTTCTCTGAAGCTCCTGCACTAACCCTGTCACCCTCCACTACATGACTGATCAGGACTTGCTGACGTTTATGTCCCAGCTCCCTGGCCGTGACAGGTCTTAATACTCCGGCTTCCTCACTTTGCCTCCTCTTTAACATCTCTCTCAACTAAAATTAGGACATTTGTTATAGATTGAGATACTCTTACACGGATTGTTTTGAGCTATGCTTAATCAGACAATGCTATGCATTTGATAAACAAATTGAGGCACTCAAAAATAGTCTCAAAGCAGACAGGTGCACAGAAGAAAACTGGTGTTTAAAAAGAACCTAATTCCTTTAGGCTGCTTGGAACTCCTATGTCAAAATACTCATCTTCTGGCAGGCTTGGTAAGATTAAAATTAGTTCTAGCTGGCATCACCAGAAAGCTATAACACACAGCTGAATGACAGTCAAAAAGGTGTAAAATTCTCTTCTACTTTAGAAAGCACAAAGAAATGTATTCTAACTTGATCCTTGTAGCTGAATGCTTACTGATGAGTGAAAGTGCAACCAAATCAATTACCTAAGAACTGGCTTTAAGAAAACAGCTGCTGAATCGCACAGCCAAATGTCATTAAGGGCTTGCTTTTCACACTTACAAATGTGGAAGTTAAACTGAATAAACTTGTAAAGTGTGCTAACCGAACAGTTCTACTAAACCTCTGTGCAGACACAATTACGAAGAACAGAAACCTTCCTTTGGTTAGGGATGTTCTTGGGGTGTAATTCAAGCAGGGTAGGAAGTTATTCACTCTTGCAGCTGAAGCGCAGTAACCAGTTTGATGCAACTGCTTCAACCGGCCTGTTCCAGTGGGAAATAAAACAGATCAGCATTAATCACCTTCAGCAGCAGTTTAAGGTAACTTGTTTCACTTCACACGGAAAGGGGCTAGAAGCCCTTGTGCTGTCAAATCTTGCATTTCAGCAATAGGGTGAATAGGGCCAAGAGAGGGAGGGATAGGCAAGACAGTTCTTCTGGGGCCTGTCAAAAAATAAAAGGTATAGAGAAATTAGGAAATCACCGTCCCCTGCTTCTGCAAGTTCCTGGACTGCGGCATCACTGGAAGTATCAGCATGGGGAGAGAGACAAGAGGTGTAGATGGGGCAGAAATGGTTTCTCTTGAACCTGAAACAACTTTGACTGGCTTTGTAGACGGCAACTGCCAGCTGGGAATAGGTAATTTCTTAAAGGATCCCAACTCCACTGCAAGAGAACATCTGATAAATTTGAAAGCAATTTATGACATAAACACAACCAAATTAATGCTATTTTTAATTTGAGAAATTTGAAAGAACTTTAAATTCACACTTCTAATTAATGTGAAGTAAATTCCTAAGAGCCTTTTTACAACCAAGCCCTAACTCTGCCCTTTCTCCACTGGCATTTCACAGAGCAGGAATCACTTTCACACTGCTCAGGAATCACCTACATCTGCAGCGTAAGGGCAAGCAGGACTCCCAAGTGCTTGACAGAGGGGCACCAACATTATGCAGCTGAAGACTAGCATACTGAATTGGAAGTACTGGGAAACCCAAGTGAAATTCAGCCAGGACCAAGTAGCTAACTACTGGTTACTACACCTCTAACAACCAAAAGCCATCAGACATTCCAGTTCAATCCATCATCTGAAAGACGTCACTTGCAGAAGATGATTTGTGCTGATCTCTACCTCTGCATAACTGAAATTCTTGGTAATTATTAGAGAGGAGACTAAAAACTCCTGAAACTTTGGTACTATCCTGTTAGCCTGAATTTTCTTCCGAAGCCCTGTAACCAATTACAAAGTCTATACTGACCTAGCTTTTAGAAATTTCATTTTAATAGGAGGCAAAAAAAAGTCTTTTTTGTATGACATCAATTACACGAGATACATAGGTTTCACATGCATACGACACATGCAACTTTTTCCTTGAGCTCCTTGACTGCTTTCTAAAACCCCAACATACTGCACACACTTGGTCCTCTCCCAGCTTAATGGTTTTAAGATTCAGCATTTAAACCCATGCAGGGTAACCAGCAAATCAGCTTAACACCCTAAGTGAAGCTCATCTCGCCTCCTGTATGCTGCTCTCTCTTTCGATAACACAATCAGATGACCATGTAGGAAATCGCACGCCCGGAGGGGTGAAGTTGGCCACGCCGAATCCTGTCCTACGTGTTCTGATGCTTAGCACCAGAAATTCTTGTTGAGAATGAACTGAGGATTCAAACCTGCCTGATACTGATGCAGAACATCTCAATTCCTTCTCCCAGCTTCTCTGTTTATTGAAAGCCAAACAATGGATCCAGGGAGTTTATTTTTAGAGTATTGTTCAGTTAATCTTAGTTCTCTTGACAGACAACAGAGAGCTAGTATTGCAGCTCTGCATTAAGCATGCTCATTTTTTATCTCTATTTATTGTACAATAATTTAACTTTATTGAAGTGAGGGTTTAAGTCCCCAAGGCAGACTGAAGTGCTGAGCCTGGGTATTCCGGTGTAACAACAGTCCTTGTGCCTGTATTAGTGCCAAACTTCACTGAAACGCTAAATTTCAACCTAAAAGCTCTTTTGCAATCTGTACATTTTTGGTATTTAAAACTATACTTTTTGAAATATGCAAAACATCCAAAATTTTCCACAGAATACCTGTTTCTCTTAAAAGAGTCACCATTGTTGGAATGATTTCTCAGCACTGTTATTTATTTTGTAAAAAAAAATTATCCCAAACAACCCTCTCTATATGGTAAAATCTACTTGATAAGATTGTCAGACAGTACAAAGTTCATTATCTCTAGGGAAGATTCCAAACTGCCCTTACACTTCACCTACGATCTAGTCAAGAGAGAGAACCCAATTACTTATTTTTATCCAGAAAGAAATATATAAAAACCTAAACATCTGCAAAGCCCAAATGCAAATGACAGTGTATGAAGAACATAAGCTCAATACTAAAATTACTATTCCTCCAAAAAGCAGTAATGCAAAACCTGACCTTCTATACAGATTTTCAACTCTACATACTGGATGTGGAACAAGATGGGAAATTTTATTCTAAGGCTCTGAAAAAGGAAGTAGACTTACACCCTTGCTCAAAGGGAACTATGATTTTAATAGGTTTTAAAAATACTAAAAGTTGCATGTGCTCTTGGCAGCAAGGCCTGTCTAAGAACACAGTGTAGAAAACAATCATAAAAGGTAATAGAACCTGCTTGTTGTACATACGGCTTTAAGGATGTGATAAGAAAAGACAACGTATTTTGTGTGACATGTTCAGAATGACATAGTCCCACAGTGAGCTATGGGAAGTGCTAATATGATATACAAGTAAAATCTCTGTATTTTATTAGGAGTTCTGTATCCTAAGTGAAGCTGTGGTCACATTACTGCACACAGGTATTACATAAAATGCGATATGGCATTTCTGTGTTATTATGCCTAAGTGGAAACGAAAAGGTACAATAAGGCAAAGAACATCTTGTACTCAAAAGCAATAGAAAATGCTACTAACAAAAGAATATTGCTTTGTTTGTTCTTGTGGTACAAACGCTGCTCAGGCACCTCCTAAACATGCTGGAAACCATCCAAAGATGAAAACTGGTATTTTTTTTTTTTTTTTTTCAAAGATTTAGAAGTCACTTCTCCTGTCATATCAGTCAAAGCACTACATTCCAATCCCAGCAGATTATTATAAATCCAGAGGGTGATATTTTCAAAGCTGCCAATGGGATTTAGATGCACACCCCCAATTTATTCCAAAGGAGCTGTAATTCCAAGCCCAGACTTTGAAACTGGAGTTATATATACCTAGTGTCTAAAGACACAACCAAAGCTAAGGGAGGGCTGTTTTGATAAATAAGCAGTGAAGACAAGAACAACAAACCTATAGGGAGCAATAAATGTAATGGATTACTGATAATGTCAGAAAGTAGATGTCTCCAGCTAGAGAGACCTACTACAGACTCGTTTACAATGAAACAAAGCAATATATACTATATTGTACATTTGGGTTTTGCCGTTTGTGAAAGAAACTCAAGCCATTCTGTATTTTACTCGCATTTCATAGTATCACTGGAGGTAACTATTAAGCTCATTTTACTTGTGAGTAGGTTGAGACATAAATCCAAGGTTACAGAAAAAAATCTCTGATTCAGCAAAGCACTTAAGCACATGCTTAGCTGTAAACACATGTACCATCCCATAAAAGTAAAGATAATCATGTGCTTAAGTGCTTTGCTGAATCAGGGCCAAAGACAATAGCAGAGCCAGGAAGAGAAGCCAGGCATCACTAAAACAACTAGACAACTTTCCCTGCAACATAAATGTTATAAAAAGGAATAGATCATAAAGAGGATGGTTATGACTTTTTAGAAGAGTTAAGAACAGCTGTCACAGGGTGGGGGGTAGGGACTGAGAACAAACAGGCATTTTAATATAGGTTTTCACAGCATCCTTAAGAAAATAGAAAGTAATTTGCTTCCTATTTCATCTCATGCACTCTTTCAAACCTGCTTCCTCACTCAACGAAAATTATGGTGCATTACCTAGCAGTTCTGCTAATTTGATTTAAGACTGATCACCATTTATTACTGTATCTTTGACTATTAAAAAAAGACGACACAAGAAAGAGCAGACAGGTGAGTGAGCGCAGGAACTAGCTGCCAACTAGGAAACAGCAACATTTTTCTTCTTGTGATTTTTATTAGGTAGAAAATAAACCTTTCACTAGGCATTCATTTATGTTGAGAAGTAATCAACACAACACTACAGATACAGTCAGTATTTTCAGCACATTAAACACCCGTCACAGAGAATTCAACCATCAGACATGCTGGGGATGCTTCAATTCCTACCCCAGCCCACGTCAGACCACCCCATCCTGTCTTGAGATCACACATCTGGCTGAGGTGGTCTTGCACAAAGGAGCCCTGTGCACCAGTGCAGCACCCAGGCGGGCTCCGAGCAAGCGCCCAAGTCTGAGTGATGAAACTTGAGGTGAAGAAAGCTCCTGGGTAAAGACTTGATTTCTTCAAACAGTCTGTTGTATGGTTTTAATAAATTTCCTGAATACGTTTAAGAAACCTTACAGGATTTTTCGGGGGTCATGTATCTGCTCTGCATTTCTTTTACATTAGAAACTGTCTTAAACTATCCAATTCAATGTTTCTCCTATATAGCCTTGAGTTGAAATTACTCTCTCCTTTCTGCGGAGCCAAAAGCATTGTATCTAGATTCCCTGAGAGAAGCAGCAGGTATCACGGTGCTAACCGCACATTTGGTTCAGATTAACTTATCTCCCCCTTATGCAGGATCATAAAAAGTTAATTGGAATATGCAGCTCCAACACACACCACAACATGAGCTGGGCCAGCGAACATTAAAATCTAACCGTGTGGTAGCTCTCTGTTTGGAAACAAGGTAAAACCTGGCAGATTTCATTTTGAGAAAGCAAAAAAAGGCAAAGTAATTTAACCAAGATCCGGTTTCTTCTGGCATAACCTTGCAACTTCCTATGGGACACACCGCGCCGTCACACAAACCAAACTCTCCTTTGGAAGCAGAGATGGCTGCTGTTGTTTTTCTCGCTCTGACACTGTGATAAATGGCAAAAAGGTAAATCAGGGCTGCCAAAGCTGGTCAGGAACATTCAAAGCAGACTAGAACTGATGACGGGGACCCTGCCCTTCACCGGGGGCTTTCCCCAGCAGCATTCACTGCTCTGGAGTCAGAGCCCCTCACCAGGAGTGCTGGAAAGCCAATGCAAGTTTGCAACTGGCTTCGTCAGTCAACAGTATCAATAAAGCAACCACCTGGGTTTAGATGATGTCTCAAGGCCCAGTTTATGTAGTCATTTCCTTCTCAGTGGCCTAATGAACGGCTTCCTACTCTTCAAAATTATTTTTAATTAGTTTTGATTAAAGAATAAATTAATAATTAACCCCCCATCAGTGATAATACAATTTACTGTGCTCATGAATCCCACAGTTTGGTAATCAGTGCTTAAGCTTACCTCAGTAAATCCATCCATCCATCCTCCTGCAGCTACACCGTTTCTTACTAATCCCACGAGGCTTTCATGAGTCAGACCGAAACCTCGGGAAGCACCGTCCCCTTCCACGCCCCCCTCACCAGTGTTTGACCACCACCCCAGACAGCCTTTTGGGAGTAAACCACCATTCAGGCAGTGACACAGCATCACAAATCAGGAAGAAACAGGCTTCTGGAAGAACCCCTTCCCCAGCTTTCAGCACAGGTAGAGATTTAAAAGGTTTTGTACTCAGACCTTCTTAAATGAAATTGTAGGGGTTTGGGTTTTGCTTGTTTTTTGTTTTTTACAGGACTGAAAATCTGTTTTCCATGCCCTCGTGTGCCCTAGCTCCTTATGCACCCCGAGTTAAGTCATGTCATGGACCTCTACTCCTATGGTGCCTCTGTGCAGGCACAAAAGCAACGAACGCGCTCTTTCCCTGTCTGTGTCTGCAAGACTGCGAAGTTCTTCAGAGGAACATCTCGCTCTGGCTGAGGAGATATACAGCACCTTATACAATAAAGCAGTCAGCGTTTGTAGTGCTACTGAAATATAAATAGGCTGTACTAAACATAATTCAGCAAAAGGCATCTCAGCGATCTTGCAAGCAGAAAGAAGAAACAGTAAATAGGAAACGTCCTGACAGAAAAAGAACTGACGACACAAAATAGATGGCTATTCAACACTGCTTTTATAGTCTGGATGTTGAATATTTGGGAACAAGCAGATTAAAAAAACATGCTCCTTCCTTCAGACATGTGTTAGCAAAGGTAATGAATAAAGCGAGCATCACTTTAGCTATGCACTCTGCGCACAAAGAGATGCTGATTTGCCCAGAAGGAAAGATGTGTTTTATAAAATTAGCCAGTGTGTTTTTATAATAACTTCCAAAGGCATTTCCTCAAACTCCACTGTTGTCTCTGAACACACAAGTGTAAATAACAATATCCATTATATCAGTGCTTCATTCAACACACAAAGGTAACTTTTTCTCCTTTCCCAAGAGGAGGCATTGTCGTAGAAACTGAAAAGGCCGTTATCAGCCATGACTACAGCAACGGTGTGAATAATCTAATACCATCAGGTAAGCAGTCCAGAAAGGCAGATCATTAGACAGCCCTACCCTGATACTCATTTTAAGTCACAGTACCATCCACTTCTTATGTGGAGGACAGTACATGCTCATTTCGCTTTTATTGAGTCAAAAATAAGACAGTAATTGGATTGAGGCTTTCAGGGGAGAGGGGAGGGAAAAAGGATCTTCTTAGATTCCCTAATGCCAATCTTCATGACCTGTCTGATCTCTCAGTAAATGCCACATATAGGTTAATCCTCACAAATCCTCAGTACGACCTTGTCAAATCAAACTGTTCATCAGTTTGTTCGGAGGCTACTAGATAAGAATAAACAAATGAACTCATGGTGCATGTCTTCCAGCTGTCATTTAGGAGTGCTTACAGACAGGACTCTTTAGTGGGTGCTCTGCTGCAAAAAAACTGATTGGGAAGTGTGAGGAACGAGCAGATCTACCTGATCAACTAACATACCTGTAAGCACACCGCATGTGAAAGACATACGTGCATTTACCCATTTTACTCTGTGTGCCCTAAGCATTCTGTTTTCCCCTTAATTTTCCTGATTTTAGGTAATATTTATTTCGGAAAACACATACACATCCGTATTAAAAATTATCGTAATATAATGCTGGGGAAGTGTGTTATAAGGATGCGCCTCAGACACCAAATTGCTCCTTTTGCGTACAAACCAAGCAAAATGCATCAGCATCACACCCGTCTCCCATGGACTCCCTGCTCAGCCACCGAGCTTCTTTCGGGGCACGGCAGGTCATTTACCCTCTTTAACCTCAAGGCCATCAGAAAAGGTCCTAATGTGTGATAATACCTTTGCTGCTGTCTGTGCTCGGATTGATGCCATTCATTTATTCCATGTTGGCCTGCAGCCACCCAACAGATGGCAATGACTTTTAGATGAAGCAGGGTAATTTTGAACTAGTGACCCAAAAGGTGAAAGGTCTTGTAGCCCACTGCTTGCCCTCTGGCCTTAACATCTGTGAACTTGCCCTTTTCAAATACACTCAGAATAGTGCTTCAGGCACTGAAAAATACACATACAGCATTACCACTTGGTTTAGTTTTCTCCCACTTCTCATAACCTTCAAAATACAGTACTATTATGCCCCACTCCAACTGCTCACATAACTATATCTTACCATTATGTCAACATCCAAAGAGTACGATTTTGAGCGTCTGCTTGTCATCATGTCTCTCAAGCACCTTTGCAATTTCTGCTATGCTACCTCTTCATGAATCCAGGAAAGTCTAGTCAAAATCTATTATCTTTCCCTCATGTCTTCGGAGACAGTTTACTGCAATGCATAAATCACTGCAGTCTACCGTTTGGGTTTGGTCTTTCTCTTCTATAACCTTGTTTCATCTATGTGTATTTTACCCAACAACATTATTGTTTCTACAACTCTGTCCTTGTTCAGCTAGTGACTACAATTTAATATATATTTTGAAGGTCCAAATTTGTGGATACAAGTACAGTGCAAAGTACTTGAAGAACCCAAAAGCCTGTGTGTGCCTATTTTTCCCCCTACGCATGATATCCTACTTCATCCCTGAAAAAGCACACGTCCTCCTGTATGGCCTACCTTCTGTGTTACTCTCCATGTTTTGGGTTTGTTTTTTTCCCCTTTTCTCTTCTATTGCAGGATATGTCAGATTTCAAAGGTCTTTTCTTTCATGTACCTCATCCTCAAGACCATGTATCACAGCAGTTGGTCCTGAGGCCAAAAAGCAAAAGAAGTTGTGCTCTTTTTTGAACCACGGAGATCTCTCTCAGGAGTCAGATGAAGATCCACTCTTTCAGGAGCAGAACAAAGAAAAGCAACCCTTCTGGTCCTAAGAAACTGTCAATTGAATTTCTAAATTACATAAGGTTTTGATGACCCTTCTCAAAAAGCAGTTCACCAGAGAGATACAGCATGAATCAAACTAATAGAGTAACAGGACTGGAGTGCTTCTGTTGCAGTGAAGGGCAAAACTCTGAATGTGTAAAGAGAATGATAGCAAAGGAAAGCAGTAATAGCAAGACAAAAAAAAAAAAAAAAACCAAACAAAAAAACGCAACAAACCACCAAAACAAACCCCAACAAATTTAAAATATTTGTCATCATGTTTTGTGAAGCAGTAAAACAGATATGCGGAAAAGGCTGCAGTTTCTGCATAACTAGCCCATCTGTAGATGTTTCCAACTCCATCATTAATCAATGCTTCTCTCCTCCGCAGTACTCATAACAAACCCCAACTGCTAAATCCCAGCGTAAATCCTGCTATCGGTCTCAGAGTGTGAAACAGACTGTTGACTTTAGGATTCTTCTTTATGTTCAGAAACATGAATAAATCACACACCATCAAGTTTATCATTTTTTCTCCTCAGAGAAATATGAAATATTATAGATCATCTTCAGTACATCCGTTTCTTCACACTCCATTACCAAGCAAGGTCTATTTTTCATATAATTTACCAAACCAATGGCCTAATTTCTCTTATTTCTTTTGGAGCAGGAAACATACACAGAGCATGTTCTCCTGTTATATGTCACCCACAACCAACCTTCCTGTCCTTCCTTCCAGGGTTACAAAAAGTTGCTGGAGTTGGCTAGCAGCTCTAGGTGGTCCAGATCTTAGGTTTCTTCTCAAAGATGCTATGAAAAAAAGCTGACTATCAGAAATAAAACCTATCATCAGATAAATAACTTGCTGCATGCTCAGAAAAAGATAGATCCCAAAACACTAACCACCTCTGAAGGATTAGCAGGTTTGTGGTGTGTATGTGTGTGTAAGAGAGCAAAGGTTACCAGTGGGTTTCTGAAACAGTGCTGGGCCCTCATGGTCTTAACTTCCCCGAGAAACAGATTCCTCACACTGATACCCTGCCAAAAAACCCCAAAACCACCATCAACAAAAAACCCACAGACCAGATAGCACTCTCAAAACCCCCAAGAACTCTCTCAGTTTCAAAAAATACCTCTGACGGTTGCTTCAACAGACAGACTGAGGGTACAATGGGACTGTACCGTGACATAACAGTCCCTTTCAGACTGTCCCCCCATGTCCAGTGACAGCCAGGGCAGCAGAACAGAGTGCTTTGCACTGCCATGCTGGAACTGCTCTGAGGACACAAAAAGGACTTCAGACTCCAAGGCTGAGAGTTTGGTATTTTCACCAAGACCATAAGAACAACTATTACAAAACAAATGGTAGTGGAAGTTAAGATGAAGATGGTGCAGTCTTTCCTTACAGCAAAATCCTCATGTTAAATGCTTTCTGTCAAAGGCAGATATGACGTCCCTTGCTCAGAACAGGACAGAAAGAAATAGGTGGAACTACTGTAAAAATAACAGGAGTCAATACACACATCTTTTCCCCTTGCAACTCTGTAAGGGGAAAAAATGACAAAAATCTGCAGTATGTTAACACACCCACCCTTTTTTTTTTTCACCCTCAAAAAGTTCCATTTTTCCTGGAGAAGTGGGAGAGAGACTGGCAGGATTTCACATAGAACCACTGCAATAATTGCCACAATTCCCTCCCTGCCAACAGAACATTGAATGGAGCGAATCCATACCAGGGCAAGGGGAAGGAGGTGACATTCCCTTTTCCAGTACCTGCATGTTGCCTGCAAGAAAGGCAGGGGAGGAGAAATGAATTGGAAGATCTGCAGGTGGAGGAAACCCTCTAATATCATGACTGCAGTCAGAAATGCTACTAGTGAAAAAGAAAATCTTAAGATGGTTGCTGGGTTTGGATGCTGACAAAACAAATATACATGCAAAATACTTCAGAATTATCATCTTCATAAAGCCAAACTGAGGCCCAGCTTTACGTGCAAACAGAGCAGATTTTAAGGTAAATTATAATGGTAAATTTGGAACGGTTCTGCTGCCTCTCTTGCATAGGCCAGAAAAATCAAGTTGGCAGCTGCCAGCTCCTGGAGGGACTGATGCACTCTTGTTGGTGAAGCCTTGCATCAGCTACAAAAGAAAAGAACTATTGTTTTTCTTCTCAGGGCTTCTACTACTACTAAACTGCAAATCTCCCAGTTCTTTCCCCCTCCATTCAGACTGATCTCCAAGGAGAGTTTCACAGGTGGATCCTGGTGGCTTTAAAACTGCCACTCAGTCACGCATGCTCGAAATGGCAGAAAAAGCATTGGCGGCTTCTAACCTCTAAATGTGACCAGTCACGCTGGATCTGGAACCAAGGGGCCGTCTGGTTCCTCTGCGGATTTAAGCCACTTCAACGGGTGTGCCAAAGCAGCAGAGCACCACAGTAAAATAAAATACATGATGGCATTGCCCTGCATTAAACCATCAGCGGTCCAACGATTGCGCAGGATCAGGTGGGGCTGTAGCAACCTGAGTTATTTCTCAGTCTTTTTTCCACTCATAATTTCCAATTCCCCTGAACTGATGACTCTCAAAATTGCTTTGTAGCATGAGCCTTTTGCTCCTTGTTTGCAGAGGAACAACCAGGCTATAACATAAAACATTTATTCCAGAGTCAAACATGTATTCAAAACATTTGCTCCAGCAAAAGAAACAATCAGACACAAGAGCTTTCTGTTCCATTCCCAACAGTACACTTAGTGAGAAGAGAACGACTTTATCAACAAGCAGTAAAAACCTTAGTTTCCCATGTCTGAAAGAGATTTCATTAAATGCTTCCCTTCACTAGGTGCAGATCATTATATTTCTCATAGACTGTAAGCAATGAGAGCCTGTGTCTGCACAAGGAGGCCTGAGCCCTGATTGACAGCTCTAGGAATTACAATAAATACTGCAGGAACACAAGCAATGCTTTCATAGGAGTCCACTGGCAAATGGAGTGCTTTCCTACAGAAAAAAAAAAAGGCAAAAAAAGCAAAAAAAAAAACAACAAACCAACCCCGGTAAAGCTCCATTTAACGCTGTTTCTAAGAAAAGAGTTTTAAGAAAAATACTCGTCTAGCAAAGACATTTGCCTCTCACTGCAGATTCAGCCTCTGCTGCAGCATCTGGCCTGGCCGAGGGCATGCTCCCCCCGGCCAGCCACAGGTAGAGCTGCACACAGCCTCCGACGGCTCGTCACCTTCCCCAACTCGTCCTTAGGCCAGCAAGGATGCAACAGCAGGAGGTCCCCGTCCAACCAGGCCAACCCTGAGACCCTTGCTACCCCTGCCTGCCAGCCCAGCCCACTCCTCTCACGACAAACCCACGGATTTCAAATACCTGACAAATCCCTCCTTGCACTGGTGACGGGAAGCTGCCTGAAATTTCTCAAAGGGTTCGGCTGTATTATTATTCATGCACTGACGGACTCCTTGGCAGTGATAAAGGCCACAGTGATGGTGAAAAAAGCTAATTCACAGCCTAAGAAGGATTAATCTTGCTACTGTAAAATGTCTTGGCTACAGTGAGAGTTAGCCACTCATGGGACAGACGTAAGCCAAAATTAAACCAAGTACCTGCAGAAAATTATGCTTTTCTTGCAAAGACAGAAGAGGACAAATAACTTCAGGGCAGTCTGTTGAACTACGTTCTTCACTACATTTTTTACTTAGAGATTGGTGATACCTCGAAAGGTGTGAGGGTCATACTTCACTCTTCCTGCTCCATCTCCTTCCACACTCAAAACTGCTCAGAGCAATAACCACAGTCCTGATTCAGGCAATGAAATTGCGCCACTCGGGGTCAGCAAGGAAAACCTACCTCCAGTTCCAGTATTAATGAAAATTGTCTTAAAACATAAGGTTCAACCTTTTCCAACCCATTTGTTTTTCTCATCTGCAGATGAATTAGTCAGTCACTAATAGATAAGACCGCTTTCTGCTACCCCTACAACAGGGCTATCTCACGACAGCTCCCTCCCGGACTCAACAGCCCAGTCCCTGGTGGATCGGGGACTACAACCCAGCACTGGAGTACAGACACAATCTACCGCTGTTCTCACCAAGAGACCACGTTACAGCTCGCATTCAGGTGGTGCACAGGGAAGCCTATGTGCTTTACCACTTGCACTCAGTTTCCAAAAAAGGTATGTAAACCAGCAAAAAGCAGCTTGCAAATTCCTGTTCAATTCCAGTTTCTTCACAGTGCTGGCCCTTTGTAAGCAGTGTGTCCTTCAGAAAGGAATGGGGATACGACACGCCCGAGGCAGCACTCACAGGGAAAGGAGCACGACACCTGCATGAAGTCTATCAGTAGAGGTTTTTAGGCTCCCATGATCAGATCAACAGAAGGAACTGCAGATGCACTAGTATAGCTGTAATACTTTGCATTTTAGCTTCATTTTTTTCATTCCTTAAGGCCAGTTTAAATACTATCTCTGAATAAACACTAGTAAAAGTTGTACGTCTGCATAAAGGCAAAGCTATATCCCTTTCTTTGATGCCAGACAGCCCCATTAAAACACTCCAGACACCCACATTTTAAGAGAAAGGAAAGCAAATGGAAAATAGTTCCATACTGAAGTACTGTGAGTGTTCCACTCAGAGGCTCTTAATGCTGCTGCTCTGATTGCCCTTAGACGCTAGTAGAGACAAAGGAATGCAATTTGATTGTGCATTTGTAAGACAAAATTATATTCCCCTCTTTCTATCTTTCTTAAGCATTTGCAGTTTTTCAGAAAATGACATCAACAGTGTAAATCTCCTGGGCCTAATACAATGGACAAAGTCAGAGTAATCAATTCTTATTTATTAATCAGCCTCTATCATGATGTTCCATAATCATTATACTACAGTTTAGACACAATAATAATGAAGCTAACAGAACTAATGCAATCTGCGGTCAGTAAGATGTTGGCAGGCAATGGCAGTAACATTTCTTGATAATAATGCAGTAAGGCAAATAGGTCTTGGTCATAAGAAAAGATATTAAAACGGACAAAAACACACTAGGGAAAGGAGGTTTTAGATGTACATATTTTCAAGTTATTAATTTAAAAAAGCCTAAGAAGATAATAATGTTGGAGAACCAATCTGCATCATCAGAAATGAAGGGTTTAGGGTTCTATAAAATCACTTTTACTCTCAAGAAGGTACAGTAACAGCATTTGAACATCCTCACAGAATCCAAATGCGCAGTGAGGTTAGAAGAGTCAGATGAAGGAAAAAAATGAACATTTCTCTTGGAAGAAAATTCTTTAATTACGAAGTAGTCTGCCTGGGATCATGCTATGGAAAGCCTGCAAATCCTGGCTATTTGCACACAATAAAAACAAGAGCCACCCCCCAAAAAACTCTTTGCTGCTTGATTCTCCTTGCCTGCGTGAATAGAAGAGCTTAAAAAATGGGTAAGGGAGAAAAGCACAAAGCAAGGAATGGTACTTAGATCCTTGGGAGCAAAGTCTACTGCGAACGACACATTGCTGGGGGTGCTTTCAGTTCTCAAAAACATCCTTGTTCCAATGATCAGAGGAATTTCTGGGTGAGAGGGATCACTGCACTGCAGAAGACACAGTTCAAAGGGACAGCAAGCCACACAGAATAATTCTGTGGCAACATGACCCCTTGAAATGCTCAGAGAAGCATAGACCCGCACCTTAAAAATCTCAACCACTAAAAAAGACAGGGTGGAAAAAAAAAAGGAAAAGGAAGAAAAAAAAACTTGTTTATAATAAAGACTACATTCTGTAGCAATTTCCTAGATTCCTGGGGTTAGAAATCTAGATTGCCAATGGATAAGTGAGCCTTAAAATCACATCCCTGCTGACAAAAATTCATTTCTTATAACCGTCTCCATTTACCGGAATGTTGAATCTTTCCCATGGGGAAGGAACAAATGAAAATGTTATTTCTCTGCTCATGAACTCATACCTTTCTGTCTGCTTTTCACTGTTGGCAATTTCATTCTCTTCCAAATTTGACTAAAGCCCGTGACCTGGGGGAAATAATGTCTATATAATAATCTTCTGAAACTCTAATTCTGAGTCATGTTTTTTTGGATGTTGCCTCGCACTTTATGAAAATTGCACTGAGCTATGAAATGTAAGTGATGTGATGTCTCTGCCTTAACATAATCATTTTGTCTGGTGAACATGTTGCAAATAATAATAATAATAATAAAAAGGGAGTCTCCTTTGAAAGCAACAAAAATAAAATAAAATTAGAAAAAAAAATCCATGCCTAATGGCAAAAAAGATGTTGTGGCACCCCGTTCCATAGGTTTATTTTCACTGCCCCATGGAAACAAGTATTCACAACTGGTAGCAAATTAATGGTGTGAGAGAGGCAAGCAAAAACATCATGGCACTGGGGCTGAGCAGCTTAATAGCCCTAAAGCTCCCTTGACTTTGTGCTTCAGGGGACCTCACTAAATCCTGGCACAAAGTGTCACATCAGCACTTTGCTCCCAGTGCCTTGGCCTGGCTGAAACCCCACATTTGCATATGGGGAGAAATCAGAAACAAGTTCATAAAACACCAAATGCCTGGAAAGCATAATAATTGGCTGGGGTCTCCTGAGCAGCTTGCTGAGCAAACTCAGCAGTGGGGATGTTTGCAGTTGATCAACTCTTCACCCAAAAGCAGAAATAACCACAGTATCTCTTTATTGGATCCACAGCCGCGCTCCGGCTGCATCCTTTCCCGGCTCTATAAATCTGCACAAACAAAGCTGTACATTTCCAGATGTTTATTTTATTTTTTTATCCACACTGACCCATAAAATCTACAATATAGTAGATCAAACAGTGGAAATCATTAAAAACTCGCTCTAAACAAAATTGGTACTGCCATATGTTTTGGGCCTTCCTCCATGTGAAGCTCCACTTAGCTCCACAGGTGTAAATCTAGAATAACCCCATTTAGATCAACTGTTATTTCACATCTGCAGAGATGTAGCATACGGGTCTTGGGGTTTGGTCTCTGATGTTTCTGGGATGAATAAAATACATATAATTTTTATACATCCAACTGAGAAACGCAGAACAAGCGAGGAATGTTTTATTGGTTGCAAAAGAAAAGCCTGGCAAAGACAACCTGAGAAATTTTCAACTGATATACTTGAACATTAGATTTGCAGTGAATTGAAGCACACAGCAATGCATGTTTGCTGCCAGGCAAATATCCCGTAAGTAAGATTTTTACAGTGCATCCTAAATCTGCAAATTGGTAGCTATAAAGCGCATCTTGAATCGTGAAAAACAGGGGGAACTGACAGCCTAGACCTCAGACAGCAGACAACATATTCCAGCGTCATGTGAAAATCCATTTTGTCATTCTGACACCATCTGAAAAAAAATATCTCTCAGAGGTATGTCCTACACGAACTCGGATACACTGTGATCTTCGATGAGGCAGAATTCTGGGTTCCCACAACCTTTCAGGTTTTACAAGCTGCCCCATTTTTCTGTGGCTATCCTGTAATGAATTAAAGCACTTAATGTACCGACACTTCTGTTAGTAGCCTGGGACTATCAGCATGGAAAGCGTGTGTATATGTACGAGCGTGTCTATGTGTGTGTCCACATGTGAATGAGGGAAAGAAAACCATGACAGAGTGGGTGTCTCTTGGGACATAAAAAGCAATGGAAGAAGATGATGTAATAGTTATGGAAGGAGGACCCTCATCCCTGGTCTACTGCATGGTAGCACTGAGTTCAAATGTAGGTCCTGAACTAAAAGAGCAGGTCACTGAACTCCTGCAGAGCTCCACAGAGAAATCAGTCCGATTCCTGCAAAACAAACCTTGCAGCAGAGAATCTCCTTCAGATACAGCACGCCGCAAGCCCTGCACATCAGGCAGAGGGTGACCACTGCACTGGGTCCCTCCAGGCAGATGAATCCGCTTCACAACCTGATCCCACAGCCACTGAAGAAACACAAAAACCCCACTGACTTAGGCAGACCTGGGGACAGCATATCTGAGCAAAAGCTACTTACGATAATGAATGTTTTACTATTGACTTCTGCAGTTTTCATTCAGGCCTAGAATGAGTAACAACTTCTCGGTTTTACACTAATCGTCTCCTCCATTTGCGTTCCACACACAAGACGTTTAATTGTGAATTTTTTCCTAAAGCACCTTTAGATCCTTGGATAAAATCCGTTTGACAAGCACGCGCTCTTAATTTGTAGTTGTTGTTAGTAGTGGTGCTGTAATGTATTTTTCAAAAACAACTCTACAACTTTTTTACACGACAATGGTAAAAGGTTCATTTTAAATAATCAAGAAAGAAATAATTTCCATTAGATAAAGCAGTCAATAGCATCAGAAATGTGGCTGCAATTACCTGTTGCACTTTACAGTGAAATCCTTGTAGTATAATAACCACAAGATGATGAAACACATTTTGTCTCCATTTCACATGACTGACCCCAATTTTGCCAAGGACATCTGAACACATTTAACATACTGAAATCTTCCATTAGGATAATGAAAATACACATTATTGAATTCTGTATTTGCTTTATAGTGCTACAAATAGCAAATTCAATCTTTCTTACTTTTGGTGGAGACTACACCTGCATAATTGTTCACATTTCTCAGAGGCTGAAATAAGCTACAAAATGAAGAAAGAAGAAGATGTTGACCCCACAATCCATTATGCAGCACTTACGTGATTTTATTTGCTGTATGTGTTTAGTAAAAAGGTTGCGTATAACCTAGCAACCTACAAAAGATATACAACTATTCTGCAGAACCTATACTAAAACAAATAAACTATGATGTACCACGCATAGTTAACATTAGGTGCTGGAGTGCTGCCTTGTAAGGGAGCAACTGCCAGAGTTTATAGGCATGGAGTGAAATTCTCTTTGCTTCGAGGTACAAATGTCTTGTTTAAAAATCACTATGTCATCCACAAGCCTAGTATGGAAAAAACATGGCCAGCCTTTTCACTATCCTTTTTAAGAGGGGAAACTTCAGTCACAGAAAACTATCAAAGTCAGTGGCAGCTTTTACCTGTTAAATGCTGATGACACTTACCTTGTATTTGGTCCCATATCTCTCTCTGCTTTGCACACAGCAATTAGCTTTAGTGTAGATCTGGGGAGTCATTTTCAGCTCTTTTCTTATCCACAGATCTCAAATCACTGAAATCGAAGCCCCGCAACTGATATGCCCAAGGCAACACTGAGAACTGATTTATGTCAGAGAAAAAAAAAAAAATAATCCAGTCCTTCAGGCTTCTGGTTGAATACAGTGAAGACGAGGCCTTTAGACTACTGGATGTGATAAATACTTCTTCCTCTTTTTTTAAGGCAGTGTCTCAGTATTTTCTTTTCATTAGCTTTAAATTTCACTGCAGTGCTAGGATCGTGAGTCATACTTGTACAGTCCCTCATGTTTCATTTGGCTTCTATTTCCGTGACTGGTATCAGATACCAGGAGAAACTGAATAAAATAGCCAGCCATCACCCCGCTCCTCTCCAGAAGCAATGCTTCAGGTGTAGTCACTTTTTCTTATTCAAAAATAAGAACCCAATCATGGATCAGAGCTTTCATCTGTTAAGCTCTGTTCAATAGAATCTTCTGAGACATTCACATGTTATGTATTCTACAGTCATTGCTCAAAACAATGTTTTAAGTCTGGATGGCGATAGAATTTGGATGATTAACTCCCCTCAACAAAAGTGTGTCCACATCCCTATGTCTCCACACCACAATTTCAGACTCAAACAATGGCTTACATTGCTCTGTAAATATAAAGAATTTAATCTCAGACAATTTTAAAGTCTGTTCTCACACACGGAAAGCTTAGAAGTTGAAAATTACAGGAAAGACATTCATCACCCTGATTGCAATCCCAGCATCCTTCTGCTGTACTTTGCTGAAAGAGGGGTATGAACTGACAACAAAATTCACAGTCCAAAGAGGAAGTCCGAGTTTCCAGAATTCCAGATAGTCTTTCTGTAAATTGCCAGCCCAGGTCCGGTAAAAATACTGCAATGTAACCAGGAAGGAGTGATGTTAAAAGATCCAGCCTCTGGATTTAGGGCACCTCTGTACCAGGCAGACTTCCCCTACATCAGCTGACAAGTCAATCTAATTTGAGTACAAACCAACAATGCAAAAGGACCAAAAAGGCCTATATAGATCAGCAGTTTGCACAGAAGTTTTGACATAAGCCATGCCTTTTCTTGCGGCAGCTGGAGGCACAGCACACTATATACACTAATAATTCACTGTACTCCTATGACAAGATGTTCTAGATGCTGCTCTACTTTAGAGTCATTTTTTCTGCACATAGCGATAGAAGAGACGGAGAGGACAAAAATGTACTACTCATGACTTATAGCCCCTCCTAAAGATAGTAGATTTCACTGTTGATTATCTATTATTTTGACCTTGTGCAACCACATGGCACTATACCAGCAACAGGGAGGCAGTGAAAAATACAAACTTCCTCAGAGTCCAGTGTTTTATAGTTATCACAGACAAATGTGTAATTGCAAACATCTAAATAAAAAGCACTGAAGACCTTGGAAAGCAAATTGCCTTCATTTGTGTTTATGTGTGTTTTGAATCTCACTATCTGATCTCTAGTGCAACCATTCAGCTTTATTTTAAAAGAAAAACTGTTACTGCATATAACAGTCTGGAAGAACTATTACAACTTGCAGACTCTGGTTTTCTGGCTTTCATCAGTGTCAAATTTACCTCCATCTACTTCAGCTGAGGGAAGCTGAGTTACAACAGTGACACATTTGGAGAAGATCCTCTTCAAGGCAAAAACCTGTTCCATAAAACACAGAATCTGAGTTGTGACTGAAATGCTGGCTGGATTTCTGAAACCGTTCAAGTTGAATGGATTGATTAAAGAATAATTTCCACTAAGGAAATTCAAGTTAGAATGGTTACATAGCAGTCACTTTGAGTGATAAGGGATGTATTCTCCATGTAATTATACTACTTTTACTCCAGTGCAGTTCTATCTGTTACAGTGTTTACTAATTCCAGTTCAAGGGAGGTGATCAAAATTAGAGTCAATTGAGTCTGATATAAAGAAGTTCTCAGATTTCTCCACTCCATTAACATCAATTTCTGCACTCCATTAACACCAGTTTTATTCTGGTGTAACTGCATTGATTTCAAAGGAGTTACGCCACCCTGATGTCGGTGCTAAAGAAATAGAAAATCAGACCCCATTTCTTTAATAATTTTTTTTCTGGAAAATATTGCTTCCCTCAGACCATTAATGCAAAAGGGATATATCAAGAAACACACAAATACACTTGTAAATTGTACCAGCTGAACAACCTAGGAGGTAAGAACTGTATTTAGGTTCTGACCCAAAGCTTACTGAAGTCAGTGACTTTTACATCAGACCCCTTACTCTCTCTTTAACCAAAACTAACATACCCAGCAGCAAGGATGCTGCAAGTTGCCAACTGCAGCATTGCCCTGCAGTGCTAAATGGACTGACCGTTGAACTCTAGTTTGCTGAAAATAATTGAATTGAGAAGGACACGTCAGCTATTTCCACTGTTGTCCACTCCACACTAAGCTAGTCGTTCCCACATAAACTGGATTCCAAGATGAGGAACTCCATAGTACAACAATCTATGACAGTATGCAAAATTTTATGTAAGCGTGTGCACGGACGCACATTTGTGCAGACACATAAATATCAACTCCATGTATCACAGAAGAGGATCTAGTCTATTAACTTCAAGTCACTGAGAATTATATGTACTGAGATCAAACAAAGAATGTGCATCGACTTCAATATGCTTTAAATCAGGCCTAAAATAAAGAGATCGGTAGGACTGAAGTACGGTAGCCTCTTAAATATTTCAAACACTAGAGTTTAACAGAATGAGAACGTGCCGTAGTAGTGCTGTTCCTAGAAAACACACACCCCAGCCTATATGCACATGGCTGTAAATAAACAGTTCACATTCTCTGCATTTACTCTGAAGCAATTGCTTACATAAAAAATTTGTCTGTGACATAAATAATCCAGTAGGGTAAATTCCCAAGAGTGTCAGCTTTTGTATTATTGATGCCTAATATTTTAAAATAAAACCAATACAATTAATCTTCTTGTACAGCTATAACAAGTGGAAAGAAATCACTGGCAGAATCTGTTAGTGGTTATCAAAAACAATCAACTGCAGTTTCCACATTCAACAAAAATGGGTGGATGATACTGGCGGAAAGATTAAACGGAAAACTGATCAGAAGATATGGCAGCAGCTCTCTATTTTTAATGGAAATAAATATGAAAATATAATTACAGCTACATTGCTAAGTATGCAGTACTGATGTTGCTGAACCAATGAATACATTGGTATTGAAATTCCTGACAAAAAAAACCCCAAACCACCTTGAAATGGGTTTGATGGTTTACTTTGAGCTCTAGTTCCACCAAATCTTGGAAAAAATTAAGCATCTAACAATACTCTGATTCCACCCGTTCCCACTAGGGTCTAATATTCTAGCACTGGCCCCTCAGTCAATTAGGGAGTACAGGACTCCTATAATAAAAATAAAAATAAATGCATATTGTAATCACCATGAGATGGTTCTCAATCAAACACTGACACAGAAATAAACCAGTGTGTTGCTTCTGAGGTCAAACAATGTTTTTTAGAGAGTGTCACTATGCAAAGCTTTACTTATGTCCCTAATGTATTGCATCTTGCCTAATCCCATTGAAGTGAACAAACCTGCTTGCAACGTTGGACTGCTCACCCGCTTGCTTTCTGTTGTTATGGATGTATTTTAAGCAACCTCTTATGCACATGACCCTCCAGAAGAATGCACGGTAGAACAGCTGCTGGGAATGTAATTCAGCGGTTGACCGATACCACAAAGCCACAGTCGGTAAGTGGTTAGGAAAAGAAACCGGCATGACCATGTACAACTGCAATAATGAAGCTGCTTTGGAGAAAAAAGTTGAGGTGATTGTGATTAAAGAACTGCCAACTCACTTCAGCCTGTTCAACACGAACTGAAATGTATTTCTGTCAGATGGGTCCACTAGCTTAAATCCAGAACCAGACAGGAATACAAACCAGTAATACAGATTAACTAACTATGCACAAAAGTTACCAGGTTTGTGTATGGAAGTACGGGTCTTCCAAGATTGTATAAATACTCAGGAAAAAAAAAAAGGCATTTTCCTTTTCTAGTAGAAAGAAAGTTTTAAATCAAAATAAATGCTTAATTCACATGGAAATGCAAAATCTGTGGGATTAGATTCAGCAGTATTGTATCAGAAATGCAAAAGTTATGTTTCAGTATTGATTAATGCCAGCAAGGCTTGAATTTGCATGTAATTTACAATCGCTTCCTTCAACAAATGTCTTCATTTAGTATTATTATGAGTTTGTAATGACAAGATTATTACAAATCGCTCTCTACCAGGAAGAATCAGTAAGAAACCCACCATTTATTTGGAAATACTGCAACAGACATGACTGGGTGAGAAGGTATAAACATGGTTTATGTAGAGAGGGCCGTACATTACTCAAGTGTACTAGTGTCACATGCAGATTAGGAAAATTATTAGTTCTGTTCTGACAGTGTTCACAATATGCTGCACCCAAATACACGGAAGGTGTAGTCCCTCCTCCCAAGGAGATTACAGTGTAAATTGATTCTCTTGTACTGGGCAAGTGATAAAGCCAGGCGAGCACTGGACGGCACTGAAGGGAGATTGGGCAGTAGCACACGAGCAGCCAGCTTTGCATACAGCAGTACGCTTCACAAGCCAGGCTGTCAGGAAAGGGACTAAGAGCTCTGATTTGCATGCAGTGATAGATTAAAATCAGACAGCCAAAGTAGTTACCATCCCCTACACCATCTACTCCATTCCCCTGATGGCAGTTGTCATCCCGCCACAGCAGAGACAACTGAACGGCTCATGAAGCAGCTTCTGGAGTGCCCAAGTTTTCAGCTTGGAGTATTATGTCTCCAATTTGAGTTTAACTTAATATGCTTTAGAAGCCATTCATTCATCTGCCTTGCAGAGGAGATAATCTCCATCACAAGGGCAGGACAGACAGCTTGAGGGCCATAACCTCTTCAGCTGTTTTTCGCCTTTAATTTGCCACAGCTTGCAAGTCAGCGACCTCAGGCAGGACCTAAGTCATATGGCTGGATTTCAACAAAGCACTTAGGACCAATGAAATCTGTGGAACAACCAGTTATTAAAGCCAAGCAGGTGCCTAAACGCTTAGCCAGATTGAGATCATTTAACTTAGACCAAGACGCTGGACTTATCTTTACAGCTCAGTTGATAAAATTCATCCATCGGATTGAATTGTGCTGCCTGTACCAGCTTGTATATTAATTATTAACGTTTACTTCAGTAATTTCAGATTCTTATACAAAAGTGTTATTTTGAATTAAAAGCTTTTAACAACAAATATTGCAAAGAGAAGACATTTACACTAAAGAGGTCGGGACTGTAAATGCAACATAAATCAGAAGAGAATGTAGAATTCCTCTGGCCTTTATCATCCCCACTAAATTTGCAAACTGCAGATCATGGCAGACACTGAAACATTTTCTCATTTTGAAAGAAGTCCATGCAAGTACCACATGCTGTGAAATATTATCTTAAGGGAGTTGTTTTGATAAAAACGAATGGCCAATCCTAAAGATTAATGCTTCATATGATGTATTCTGGTTATTAATCCCACCTTCTTCTTTACACTGGCCCCAGTAGTGAATGTTTTCTGGAAAACTGCATGGAGCCAGATGGTTAACTATTGGAAATCTATACTAAAAAGATTAATGTTACCCCATGACAGGGATCAGTCATTTGTAGAGATTTCCTAATACAAATGGTGACATTTGTTTATTCAGACTGGCTGGATGAGCCATACTCTGAGGAGAGCCTAATTAGTTCTCAAAGATTTTCAAAACACTGGGGCCCAGCTGCTGAGCTGCAGTTCAACATCTGAAAGAAAATTACATGCGTAAACAGATACACGAGTAACACAGACATCCAGACAGACGGACATAAGTGACTGCTCTTCAAGCTGCCTTTGAGTTGTTAATTCTACCACAGTACATGGAAAGATGTCGGAACCCTGGGTGAGTTGAGTACTTACAAGCGGCCACTGGAAAGTCTCCGGTGCCAGTCGCAGTGACTAAATATTGCAGTCCTGGGTGCCATTACTCTTTAGAGAGAAGAACCGTGCTTCGCCATAGTCTGAACGCCTACCTACACCCATCACTCTCAACACCAGCCCACTCTAACGCACAGTAACAAATTCCAACCATCTTGATACCGTGCTTTTATGTGTAAACAAAACATACTGCAAAGAAGATTAGTATGAAAGAAACAACTGCGTTTTACGCAGAAGTTTCAAAGTGTGAACAGTACTTACTAAATTTCACAGTAGCCCTTTTTCCAGATGGATAAAAGAACCAATATGTCCAAGGCCACAGTAATTTCCAAACCACTTAGATTAAACCCCCCTGTATTCAGGAAAGCAGTGAAGCAAGTGAAGCACATGCTTTAAAGTGAAGGACACACTTAAATCCCATTGACTTCAGTTATGCATGTGTGCTTACACGCTCTCCTGAATAAAATGGATGTAAGCATGTGTTTAAACTTGAACCTATGCTTTGTTGAGATGAGACTGTGAAGAGAGGAGAGTGAAATTTAAACTGATGTGAGAAACACTGCTTTTATCACTAAGCAACAAGACCTTTCCATCAGCAGAGAACATATCTAGGTGTTCTGGGAGAAAAGAAATTATCTACATACAAATTCTGTTCTTTTCCTTCAAAAGGACATAAGAAGTAAAAAAAAAAGGGGGGGGGGGCCAAAAGAAAAGCCATTAAAATTCAATGTTTTTGTATAAACCATACAAATGCTCAATTCATCAATATGAAAAAACTGACAATCTTGAGACTGAAGCCAGGACAGATGTTAACTTTATAAACAGCTGTTGCATTTGAAGACATTGCAAACTCCCTACTGGTTGTTATTGCTCCCCCGTCGGAACTTACCACATGTACAGTGCAGCCAGCGGAAGGGATCATGTGAGCGCACCTTCATCCACCACAGACAAAATCAACTACATCAGCTTAAAAAATGCAAAATACTAGAGTTGTGGTTAAATCTATTCAATGGTGACTGGTGAAGGAGGCGCAGGAGGACTCATAGTATAGGCAGGAGACTTCAGATGGCGAGAGCAACTACAGCTGACACGGCTAACGGACATGTCTGCAAGGTTCACATGCATGCTCCATACCTTATATTACTGTATCATGATTTGTTTCAAAAATTAACACCTGACAAATAGGACCAGTTCAAAAATGGTGTGTCTCAAAAAGAATTACAATTATTTGGATCATTTTTTGGTGTAAAGAAAGGTCAGCTGTAATAGGCTAGGATAAGAAACAAATTCAAGAGCACATGAAAACATCAGTTTTGCTGTATATGAACTTGTCGAACAAAAGAAGCAAAAAATAAAGCACCACCACCAACAAAAAAGAAGTACTCTCCTAGGAAGTTACAGAGAACTATATTATTTGTGAAGTATGTCAGTCCCTACACATCTAGTGACTGCATAATTACTTGCTAAGACAGACAGACCAGGCCATCGGCTGGAGTCACCTGGCACCGCTCTGGTGCAGCCAATGCAACCAGACAGCTCAACACAAAACGGGAAGCTCTAGTACTAGACTTGTACAGTTTTTCTTTTTAATCCTGAGCCTTTTCACATCCACAAACACATTGATTAATGTCTACGGACAGCACTGGCTTCTGATTTTTAAGATGACTTAGTTATTTACGCATAATATTTTTGTGTGATATCCTTTCCTCTCCAGTGTTTTTTTTTTTTCATCTCAAACTTCACAGTTAACTTCAGTTACGAGCTTTTTGAGACAAGGACTGTTAATGTACACATATAGAAACTAATGAAAGGAACTCTCAGCCTCCTACTGAGATCCTGCCATAGAACCAAAACAGAAATCAGTCTGGTACTATATAGAAATTTAAACCAATACGCTTTGCACATCACCCCAAAACCACCTCCCCTTTGATCCTCTATCAGTTATGCCATATGCGTGATTCACGACGCAGGAAAATATTTTCTTCCAATGTATATGCAAAAGCTTCATGCAACAAAGTGTGATTAACTAAAGTTAAATCAAGTCACCTTAATTCAGAAAAGTATGAGCTTTAAAAATAGGTATATATTAAGAAACTGAATTTCTAAGTAGTATCCCTCTTCGTGGTATAAATATCCAACATAGAATTAATCAAGAGAGCATCTTGGAAAAAATATTAAAGTAGCATACAATTTGATACCACTGCAAAAAAGCAATCAAAGCAGAGCATGGCAATAAATTAATAGAAAAAGTTATATATCCAAACCAGACTAAAAGTAATTTTGTAAGTCAGCAGTAAAAAGTTAAATAGACACTAATTTAATCTATTTTAGATGCAGCAGTCAATAGAGGAAATATTTTACTGCTCTCTAGCTATATGAACACAGTCAGCTGACACAAAATTGAAAAAAGAAAGACGGGAAAAACACAAACCTATTCAGGCCCTTAAGCACTGTGGAAAGCATGAGCACAGCAACACAGGAGAGAACCAGGCCTCCCGGGTCAGGGAAGCTCTTTTTCAAGGGAAAACTGCAAAATGGAGTTTTGATGCAATGACCTCTAGATAATGGTTGCGACCTATTTTTACCGTGTTCCCTTTTCATGCACTTTTAGGCAGCACAATCATCCTTTCATAGGGAACAAGCATTTCACATTCCTCTGGGGTATGCATAGCAAGGAAATGATTACTTCCTCCAAAGAGGTATCCTATATCAGAAGCAACAAATTTCCTGGCAGCGTGGAATGAGGAAGAGAAAGATGGAAGAAACAGAACAGGGTATCAGTGGAATTTCTAGGGATTGCCACTTCTCAAAAAACCCTGCGTTTCAATTGCTCACATGGATATTCATCATTAACATCAGGTAGAAGACTCCGTTCACAAAGGTCCCTAGAGAGGACCTGGAGAAGTTTTATGAAACAAGGCTACCAACAGAAAAAGAATAATATGATTAATTTCATATCTGAAATTATATATGCAAGTGAGAGTATGGCAGCATGAGTATCATAGCTATCTCATATACTGTCTGAAGCTTTCTTTATCTTTTTAAACAAGTTGCAGCAAACTTACCTTCAGATAAACATCCTAGATGATCTTTTCAAGAAATAATAAAGGGGACTTAGTTATTATCACTCCAGGCATTTGTATTGCAGATCGGCAAGAAAAAGGACTTTATGACTGAGCTGAGAAATGAATGAAGAGCAAATTCATAGCAGATGTATGAAAATCAGACAATGATAGTGAAGCAGAAGACAGAAGAAAGAAACACTGGGAACTGAACTGCAAAAATGAAAGCAGGAAGCAATGACTAATGAGGATACAACCAACAAAATTAATAAACTTGGGCTTTGACACTGAAAGGTACCTGAGCAAGTGCCTGTTGTACAAGACATCTCACTGAGCTCCCTGTGCCTAAAGCCAGGCACAAACTTGATAAAACTGTTCGCAGGTCAATTTAACAACAGTGTTCAATTCCTTCCTTTAAATAAATGAATGTAGACATTTGGACACTGATGGTTTTCTAGTTAAATACAAAAAAACTTCTATCGATTCGACACGAACAAAGTCCTTTGAACCCGTGAAGTACTCGATAAGAAAGAATACGGTGATCAGAGGGCTGCTAAGTGGCCTCTTAATATGAATTCATAACGATGTTTTCCTTTTATTTACTGTTCTATACCACAGGTAATTTAAGTAAGCAATACGTACGTAGTAAACCAAAACCGTAAAATAATCAGCAAACTACTGGGAAACACTAGGCAAACAAATGATACTAGTGATAAATGAAGAAGGCTATTAAGAAACAGAGTGGGAATCACAAGGAAGGGTGTTTCTCTTCCTTCCTCAGGGTCAAGGAGCGCTTCTACCACGGAAGAAAATTCAGAATCATCGGCTGTCATTGCATTAATACATCAGAGAGCCTTCAAGGAAGACACTCTGCTCTTGTTATCATTTGCAGAACTTTTTTTCTTTTTTTTTAAAAAACAACATTAAATTTGCATTAGCTTGGATGGGGAAAAAGGATGGCATATAAAGGGAGAGAGTGCTGAATTAATATTCATAAGCAACATACTGGAAGAATGCAGAAGGGGTGATTTGAGGGAGCTTGGAAAGGGAAAGGAGAGACAGCCATTAGTACTAGAGACCTCCTGTGAAACACACTCTGCTCTCAAGCAAGAACTGCAATGTCTCTTCCCCATCCACACTAAATGTCACCCTGCTCCGAACAGCTTTTGGATTCCCCACTCCAGGGCACTCCGGGGAGGAAACCGTTTTGGCTGAAGTTCGGCAGGAGCAGGTGGCATTCACCAGCTGCAAGTAATTTTGCTCTTGTTGGCACCACAGCGGTTCTTGGACTTCTCACAGTTTGTGTTCAGTGGGGAAGGGGGAATGGGGAGGGAACAAACAAGTCCTCGGTGGTGTTTAACAGCATCCCAGGCTTCACGGCTGCCTCTTCCAAGCTGGCAACTCTAAGCACGCAGCAAAAGACATAGTGCTTTCAGAAGGTGCCTGCATGGATTTGCCAGCACGGGGTTCAGGTTTGCTTGTGCTTCCGTTCTCTGCTGTGAGTGCACATCGCCTCTGACACAGCTGCCACTTCAAGGTGGAAACAATCCTGCAAGCCAGATGTTAATATTGTGGGGGAGGCAGGAAGAGAGTAGAAGAGCATGGCTTATCACCAGGTGTAAGTGATCTCTCTGCAGATGGACTAGCTAGCATCAGAGAGCCCCAGAACACAGTCCTCTTCCCAGCATCTGTGCTGCCAATTCTCCAACCCCTGTGCGTGCGTGTGCTTGTCTACAGAAACAGGGGCTGCAGTTGGAAAATTTCTGGGGCTTTTGCACAGTAGTACAAATACTTCAATTATTGCCTTTAGCACCATATTTCATCAAAGAAAAGAAAGCGGGATCTGGATACTATAAGTGTGACAATGCCATTAAACTGTCTGAACTTAGTTATTTCCATCTTCAGAAGCCATCTGAGAATCAAAAGGTAAGCATGGGAGCAGAAGAGGAGGCAGCAGTTCTCTTCCCTTCTCCTTTTCTCATCACAGCAGAGAAAACTAGAAATCGCAAGAGCCATCTCTTCTAGGATAATTTTTTGAAGTGTTTTAAAAATCTTAAATCCCCCTCTCTTCTTTCTACCTTTTCTTTCAACGGTGCACCACAAAAACCCTTCTATCTGGCATCAGAAATGATTCCTTGAAACTGCAACATATTCCTCTTGCTTTCACTGATATACCCAGCAGTCTACCCCTTCATTTGAAAGGTTTCTTTCATTTCCAAATGGCACAAGTGTGATCGTGTGCTAGAGTGATGCCACTCCAAACATGAACTTCACTCTCTGAACCAGCCTGGCACATGCACTTGCACAGGGTACCACAGTCATTTTTTCCCCTCCAAGCTCATCTTTCATCACCATCCCTGACAGACACAGCCTCCTTGGCAAAGATTAACACTTTGCTAATGAAGTTATCTCATGATCTTTTATTATAGCTGGTGTCTATTCTACCATTTAGCAATCTCTTTTCATTTGCTAAGGTAGAGCAATTAGTCAATGCTATTAATATTCAAAAGTTCTATTACAGTAATAGCTAGAAATCTATTTACCCCATGTACTAGACAGGTAAGTACTGTCTCTATGCTGAAGAGCACAGTTATGTAGGTCACTGAATAAAATGAACAGCTAAACCATTCATAATAAATATTCATATAAATTACTTTCTCTTCTTTCACAAGCAAGTGATTTTCACATATTTTTCCTAGACATTCTTTTACAGTAATGTTACACAATATGGCCAACTCCACTGATATTGTATGCCAACCTTGAGTTTGTACCAAAAGCATACTTGGTAATGCAAAGAGATCTGTTGGAAAAGCCTCTAGCATGAGTGCTAGACAGAAGCTCCTCGGTAATGAAAGCTGCACTGATCCGATTGCATGAGTCAAAGGACTACTCATCATGATGCAAGATGGCTTGAAACAATAGCATTTGCCAGAGCGAATGGTGGATGTGGCATCCCCATCTCCCTGTGGGAGGGAGAGTTCAGAACATCAAGTGAGATGAGATTTCAGGAGATGAATAAGCTACTTCAGCTGAACGCACATTAACCCTCAGGTGTAGCAAAGAAGAAAACATTTGCCCTGATTTTTTTTTTTTTTTTAATAGATTTACCATTGGTAAAGGAAAAGCCGTCAAAAAACCTTCACTTCCTAATGGTCTGAGAACAGCAATAACCTAATAATGTTTTTCTTATGGACAAAGTACCCCCAAATATTTATAATGAACCATTACAGCACGCATTGCAACTTTACAAGCTTTCATCTAATTACTTCCACTGAAACAAACACACAAATCTTCCAGCTCCATGCTGACACACACACAGACTCTCCGAGCACCAAGCCTTCAGCAACCTCCCTCTGATGGACACTTTTTTTTTCAGGAAATGACACAGTGACATAGGTAAAAGGTGATTTAGATAGACTGCTGTGTCACAAATTGTCAGGATCTGATTTAAAGACCTTGCCTTTGTCAAGAAAGACAGTTGGGTGTCTGCTTTAAAGAAGTACTGGGAATATTTTCATCAAAGGTTTGAATTGAAAAACAGTGGGAGGTAAATATCTGAGATGTTGCCAAGAAAGACCGCTATATCCGTGCAATTACCATTAACAGGGGACAGCAGTGGTTCAATGAAGTAATTCAATCTGGTGTCCTACATTTTATCAGACAGCAATTTTGAGTTCTGACATAAAAGGCTGAGAAAGAGGATTGGACTCTTTTCTGTGAAATTCAGCCTTAATTCTTGCAATCAGGAGATGTGTTCTCTGCTTCAGGTACAATCCCACTATCCCTCCAAGTGACTCAAAAGAAGAATATACTAATATTCGTCATAACACTAATCATTCACAAACGTACAAGTCATACTTTGAGCAAGTTTTGGAACTGAGTGCCTGCAGTATTAAGGGAGTGTTTTCCCTACTTAACTACACCAGTAATGCCTTACTTGCAAGTTTTGCAGGAAGAAAAAGATCTCTTGTTTAAAAGATTAAATAATATGATGTAGCCTGAATTAGTAAATGTATTCTTCCAAAATAGGAGAAAGTAAGGAAGAGAGAGTATTTCTTCAGGAAATGGCAAAATGAAAAGTCGATGGAAGCTTACATCAAATAATAGAATCACGTGGCTTCTCCCCGTGATTAATCCATCCATATTGCATACTCCTATTTCCTTAAAGGCTTTTGCACTATCTTTCTCCTGAGTATTCCTATCAGTTAGTCAAATGCCAGTACTGGTGATTTCCAAGGTCACCGAGTTTGCGCAGGAGCTCTGTGATACGATCTCTGCATGACAGAGCTGAATGGCACACAGCTCCCGTGCCTGAGAGCAGGATGAACCAGCACTCACATTTTGGTGTCTCCAGCACAGCACTGACCCAAACAATCACCGCCACAAACCCTTTTTTTCAGGGAATTCACCAGATTTTATCCTTTTAACTCCTTTCTACCATAATGCTTTTTGCCATAACCCCTTCTTTTGCACACGATTGTGCTATCCCACAAATTCTCAAGTTACATAATGCAGAAATCTTGCAACACTTTCCATTTATTTTAAATGCACATAGGATAAAATGTTCATTTTACATTTATCTCAGTAAAATCTCCCCACAAACAATAACACCAGCAGATAATTTGCATCAGAAGTAGTCCAGTGCTGCTTTTCCTACTTGGGTTACAAAAAAATTCCACCAAGTTCAAAACTTCAGTAACAAGAGCAAACTGGCTCTTGTTTCATGCAGAGCATGGTCAACCACCTTCATATGTGACACAAAACCAGGACTATCAATGAAGATCTCAGGGACTGCATATCCTTTTCCTGTTCACAAAATGATATAGAATCTCCTCTGGAGACCCAACACTATCTCAAGTCCAAAATACTAAACATAAAATAAATACATGCAATGTTATTGTGCATTCTCTTTTAATGACATGAAACTGAGACCCTTGGAAGATGAAGGCTTTGTATATGACAGCTTAACTGCTTGCAATCAAACTAATTTGCAGTACGATGACCTTAAATGAGTTTAAAAGCACCATAATGCATGTTTAGCAATCAGTGAAGCAATTCTTTATTACTCAGGTTCACATTTGCAATTTGTGCCACGTGTTATGGGAAAGAGAAAGAAAAAAAGAGAGGGAACACAAAAAAGAGAATTCCTTTGCTTTGCAAGAGCTGACGAGCAAAACATGACCTACGTGTAACATGGGGCATTAGAGACCAAATTTAGACTGACAGAAAATCTTACGTCTTTCTGCTACTTATATAAATCTTATTATGTCCAGAAGAGGGAATTATAAAATTTAAAATTTGCTTTTAAATGATCATGTCTTGATTTTCCTAAATTGATTTTTGTTGGGAAAAAAAATGGTTAAGGAAGTTCACCTGAAATACCATCAAAAATATATACTGAGTGTGCCTCAAGGTTTTTAAACTGTAAATGAAGCTATCTGCCAACCACTTGCAAAACTCCTCTCTTCAGCCGATGACAAAAGTTAGAAATCCTTCTGGAAAATAATGGAGATTTTCATATCAGCCCTTCAAATACATAAAATTTCTTATTTCCTTCTTTTCTCCCTTTGTTTCTCCCTCCTTTCCTTAAGTCATCACCGTTCATCACATTTGTTATCCTTGGGGAAAAGACGGTTCCAACAAGGTAAGTGGAGAACCATACATAGAAGCAGAAGGAAAAGGGACTAAAAAGCTCAGCATGTGGTGAAGAAATGCAAGAGCACTATATATAACACACTGCTAGAAAAACCCCCACAGGAATCACACAAAAGGGCAAAACTGAGCCAAAGATATTATACAGATAGCCCAGAACTGCTCAATTCTAATAACTAAGGCAGGAGTGGGCTTGGGCAAGGAGCATGAAGGCCTCCTAAGAAGTACACTCTAGCTCAGCACTGCTCAGTCATAAGTGATAACTCTTTGGGGACATCGTCTCCTGAATCACCCGATGTGTCTGGGGTCTGTCCTAAAAAAATCATCATTGCACTGTTCAGACAGAGGATGAAAATCTGTGTTTCAGCAATGAAGGAGCAAACTTGAAAGACCTGAAATTCTGAAATCTGATCTCAGCTCCGCTTAGTTGGGTGAGAAATCGCTGCCGTGCTCTGCTTTCCTTGTTTAAGATTTGGAAAATACAGTTTCACCCAATTCAAGGAAGAACTGTTAGGATTTTAAATTCAAAGCATTTTATTCAAAATGCATGAGCATGCACTAGGGCAGGGTTCTGCAATGTATGAGGAAACACCATTCAGAAGGGCTGCAAAAATAACTCAGACCTTCATCATCCCTGTTCAAAATGAACTGAGTAGAGACCTGTCTCAACCAAATTCCAGACCGGGTCATTTATTCTGCTTACCTATGCATTCCTCAAATACTGAGTTTATAATATGTGTTTTTCTTAACCTCTAGGAAAATACACAGTTTTCTTCTTCAAAAACACTTGTTTTGCTCCAGCTATTCTCATCATGATTAGTAGCATGCTGGAAATACACAGAAGCCTGCTTTTGCCGTTCTTCTTGCTTTGATGGTCATATTGTTAGCAAACTCTTTAATGAGCCTCAGTTCTCACTAGGAACAGCACTACAGTTTATAAATGCTAAAATTAATAGACCTGGGGTAGGTTTTATTACACATAATGTATTTAGTTGGCAATGATGTGCCTCCCTTACAGCAGCTGTTACAATAAACTGCATTTTCAATGGCTCCTGGAAAACAAAAGACAACACCTAAAAGATTTCAGATAAAGAAACACCAGAGTTTCCAGGTCTCACTGCTCCACACCAAAATTGCTCCACTGGGGTCTGCAAATACTAATGGGTAATTATGACCTACAGAGAGATTTCTGCTGGGGATCTTGTCCACTTTTCTTGAATCTGAATTTACTATCAGAAGATTCATAACATCTGTTGTCAGCCTCACTTCTGCAAAGAATGGGCACACAGAGATTTTAAAGTGGAGCTAAAATGGATTTCAGTATACCCTTCTCAATAATAGTTGGTAAAACTAATTACAATGAGAAAATTGGAGATCATTCATTACCCTACTAAGCAAATTAGGATTTGTTAACAATGATTTATAGTGCCAAACGCAGGATAACAAGGATTGTCTTTTCAACTGTATTCAGAGGGGACATGACAGTTTATTAAGCATGGAGCGATCCAAACAGCCACTGCTGTAGTGCCTTTGTAGACCTCTCAGTATTTCAGATGAAGACACACTTTTACATAAGCAAAATACATTTAAATGTATAGCTTCTAAAACCAAGCACTAAAAATAACTGAGAAACTTAACCTACTTGCAAGAACAACAATGCTTTATTTACCAACATCACTGTGTAAGTGTGTTATGTCCCTTCTGTAACATCAGCTGGTTGAATTTCTTAAACCTCTTTCAAATGACACTTTTGATCTAATCTATTTGTTTCTCTCCTGTGGAAACTAACAGGTCTTACTGTACTCTCCTAGAGCAGAGTCTCTTAACACACTCCCACCTGAGGAGAATCAACAACATCACGTATTTGACCACCTCAAAGAAGAAAACACAGGCTACTTAGAATCGCTGCCATTGCATACAGACCAGGCAATGAAGGAAAATCTACTGGTTTTAAGGGCTCTATCAGAGAATATGAGCCCAGAGAATGTGCTGGTATAACTAATTCCACATTTCTTCTCTAAGGTAACGTCTTGGGTGAAAATCAGTCCTATTGCATAGTGAAATAGCTGGCCTTATCTAGGCCAAATACTGGTTTTCCATCATCTCTGTACTAATACCACTGGTGCTCCACTTATTCTCCTTGGGATGAGTTTTTAGAGCTCTGAGTAATGTACTGCAACATTGCACAACACAGTGTCCCAGTGGCACGCTGTAACTACGCAAACAGCTGCTGAACTGAACCCACTCAGGGCCAAATTGGATAGCACAACTGATTAGCTAGAGCCTTTGGGAATATGCTCACGATTTATGTTTGTCTGAGTCACCAGCCCATGTGCAAATCACATTTTTCATTTTTCTTCCTTTTTTTTTAAGGTGGAGCAAAAGCATTGATTGGAAAAGATGCGTCACAGGAGTTTCCTTCTCCCTTCCAACTCCCCAATACTGTTTCCATCACCAGCTTATTAACAAATATCTATCCAGCTCTGAAAAACCCACAAACTCTGTGCTTTTTGGGGAAAAAACCTGCTATCCAAAAATAAGCGTTAAAAAAAAAGGAACAGAAAACCCTCAGAAATTGCCACAAAGACTCGAGAGGCAGACCAATGGAAGAAATGGGAACAAGTTCCCATAAACAGAGAAACTGCACCATTGCCAAAGAACCTGGCAATCTTGGGAACTGGGTTTGTCATTTAAAAATAAAATACTCGGTTATTTAGGTTTTGATTTCTGTTCTGTTTTGTGTTGCAAACCAATGAACCACCTGTATCCTTTAATGCGAATTTGGTTAGGTGCAAGATACACAAAGAAAACTAGCAAAAATCATTCTTTCTCGTCAGAGAAGAGAAAAAGTTTTTACTATTACTCAAACTCCAATCATATTCTAAAACACCTCTCTCAACCTCCTGAAATCATAGACAGCTGGACAATGTTAAAAATTTACATAATTCAAATTCAAATAACTTTTCTTTTAAAGATGAAAAGGTGGGGGTTTTTTCCTAAAATTCTAACTACTTTCCAATTATCTGATCTGACTTCTCGATGAGATGTAATCTACCCTGTAATCTATCTTTGACTAGAGACAATGACAATTTGCAATGCTAAAAATATCAAAGACAACTGGGAGATTTTCCAGGAAATACATAGTTATGATTTCTTAGGGCACATCAATACTAACAGAACATCCAAATCTTTTTAACATGACCCCATAGAAAACAATAAAGTCAGGCCAGTACAAAAGGCTTACAAGGAGAATTAGAATGATTTTTACCTTTGTCTCTTCTAACTACTGAATACGTAAAAAAGGATAGGAAAGTGTCCACACTGACAAGGAGCGTCAAGACAGGTGAAACAGATTCCAGCAACAATGAAAATGGCTTTTCCCAAAATCTACTGAACATACTAGCACTTGTGAAAGAAGATAAGTTGTTCTTCACAGAAAAAAACTTGTAGAGGTACGTAGAACTAACTCCTCAACAACTTTGCATCATTAACACTCATTCAGTGGTTACTCACACGTGTCCCGCTTTGCTAAAGGCATCTAATTAGAAAGTCTGTTTAATCCATGGCGGTTCCGATCGTTCTGGTTAGATATGGGCTAGGCTGAATCCTCTGATGGAGATTCCCAACCATTGACTTCATAGCAAGGGTGGGTTGTCAAAGCAGGCAGTATGAATGCGTTCCCCCGAGTATGTGAATTTTTCCTTCTCCTATTGCTTGTCAAGAAGCACTAACGTAGGGGTAACAAGAACATAAGAATCCAGTCTCCAACTTTGCCATTCAGAAATTTACCTAGTTATAGCATAAAACTAGGTAAGATTTCAGCCTTCCCCACTACTATTGGAAGTGCATAATGAATTATTAGGTTGGAACTATCATACAGATGATAGAAAAATTATTTTGACACAGGGAAGTGTCAGTTTTATAAACATTTCCTTAAACACTCGGAGACCTCAGGAGGCTCTCCATAGAATAAAAGGATCCAAAAGTAATTTCTGCTTTGCTGTAGCATGCACAGCACCCACAAACACTGCAGACACATGACCATCCACCCATCAAACCCAAGCCCCTGGCATAAGCATGGTTCTTAAAGGAGATTCCAAGTCCCACCAATATTATCTCCATTACGTACATGCTAGGTAACATGGCCTAAACACACAAAGTTTCCATTAATATTTGGATTTAAACAGCAAATATAAGCTACTTAATCCATACCTCAGTGTTCATTCATTCATGAATAAAACTTTCTGTCTGTGTTTCTGCTTTCTGTAGTAGGTGTGCCTGGACAACGAGTCTACTGTTAGTCCATTTTAACTTACCTGGTTGCCCATGTTTCCTTTGGTGTACTACAGTACGTGATATTTTGTAGTCCAAAGTACAACATATATTGATCAATAATTTCCACTGGCAAAAGCTTTATTATTATCTATTAAACTAAAACCTATTGTTGTTTTATTTGAGACCAATGACCCTTGTTTTGATGTTCTGGGTTAACACAACACCAAAACTAACAGTCTTTTCTAGTTAAAAGGTTTGGAAAAAAGTCAATTCAAGTGCATATTCTTTTGCACTTTGATAATACAATAATTACATTTATCAGAAACACATGCTAATTGGATCATTCTGGAGCATTTTTCTCATTGTCTGGTACCGCAAAACACATCTGGGTTTTATTTGCTCCATGTAAGTTAATAAGAGTATGGTCTTTTTTAAAACAATAAGCAAGATAATCCTAAAAACAATTTTCCAAAGTGAAAAGGGAGGAAAAAACTCTCCACGTTTCATTCAAGACTGTGTAAGTGTAAAAATGACTTTAAGAGAGAAACTGAAGGACGTTTTCTATCTATTCAGCTATTAGCGAAGAAAGAGAAGTTAAAGAAATCTTATTACTATGACTATTCATAAGAAACAGTGCAGTTAAATATATCATATTAATGGAACCTAATAAGGGACGTCTCCCCCACCTACACAGATCCAAATTAGTATGATTTAAAGTGCCAATACATTGGCGCTAGAAGATGTCAAGCTTCTTCTTGTTACTATATGCCTTACTAGGGAGAACTGGAAACTTTCAAGCTTTTTTGTTGGAGCATAGGGGATGTTGACACCTTCCAGATTTCATTTTACTGGACCAACCCACAGACAGTATGGTGCAAGAGAACAGCAGATGGCTTTTCTTCTGTTACCTCTGCTTCCTAAAGATGAAGCCGAACATTGTCCTTAAACCATGCATATTCAGCTCCCGCTATAAGGAGAACAAGGCTTATTTATACATATTAAAGCTTTCCATTCCATATTATATTTGTCCCATTTCAGAGCACGTCTGTAGATGTTCATATGATTTGAATTTTAAGTGCCCAGACAAAGAAAAGCAATTTGCTCTGAACTATGGAAAGATATTCAAGTTTTAGTCATTAAAGAAAATAAACATTGAGCCATCTGATATTATTTTTCCCTCCCTCTTAAAAATACATAGGACACAAAAGAGGGGAAGTGCTGAGAAACGGAAACCAGTTTTTTCCTGTTTCACAACTTACCTTACAGTGATTTGGGCTTTGGTATAATTAGAAAAACTACCACAAAACTTTTTTTCAATTGATAATGCTCTTTTCAGACATTACCACTGGCAGAAATACGAACATTCAGTTTGTGCAGAAGTCCGACGTAGATCCAGCAGGACACGGCATTTCTCCAGGTATTAAGCAATTTTTGTGCTTGCATTTTACACTTTACATGTGAGGTCACATGTACACAGTTTAATTCCATAACTTTCTTATAGGATCACAGACCTCTATGAAAAAAGACTAAATTTCACCATGCACTAATGGAAGAAAATTACTCTCTGGGAATCTGACAAGAGCGCAAAAAAGTTTTTCCATCATGTAATCAAATACTATATTGTTTTCTTCTCCCCAGACTTTGAAGAACAGACAGAAGCAGGCTTTGATTACACCATTAACTATATAGAGCAAAGCTACAGAAAAAGTCTCACTGCATTTTACCCACCTGTTTTTGGACATACATAATGCTCTATTTCTCCGACAGATATTATAAAGGCAGAAAAGACACGCTTGGAGAACACAGCTTAAGTTACAAGTGAAACACAGAGTACGACCAATTTAAATACAAATGTTGGAGCAAAATAAACAGTGCATTAGATTGACTGGAAAACTTTTTACTCCCAAACTTATCTGTGCAAGTGAAAAGTGTATTCATGAATGTGGGAATAAACAAATAGAAAAGTGTGAATGTAGACTGTTAAATCAATAAAGGGGCATGCAAATAAACAATAAAAAAAGACCGATCAATTATCAAACCAGCTGGGGCCTGATCCTCTTCTCATGACGTAAAATGTAAATCTAGAATAAATACAATTACAGCTGTGTTTTCCAAGATCATCTGTGAGGCATGGGGCTTTTAACCAACAGGTAGAAATCACTGCGTCACGTCCTCTGGACTGTGGTACACAGGAGATGAGACAAGACTGCTGTAATGGGCTCTTTAAAGTCTATGAATCAATGAGAATTGGTACAAGGGGAAATCAAGATCCTACCATCTCACATTAGAGAGCTGGTAAGACCATGGTTCATTTTATTTGCTATAATTGTGTAAATTAAATACTGTTGGAATTTATGTAGTAATTAATATGACACCTGATTAGTTCAGGAAAACATTGACCACCATGTCTGAAACATTACTTACAATGCATTCATGGAGGAAGGAATAGAAAAAGAGAAGTTAACCTATTGGGCAGACTGAGATGGGTTATTTATGCTTGTTTCTATATAATAAGGCACTTTCGTTTCAGGAGTAATGCTATGCTGTTCAGAGGCACATGTGTTAAAGTTGAGATACACTTACAAAGTAGCCTGTTCCCAAGCTGGAGGGAGCTGAGCTCTGCAATAAAACACAAAGACAAAGTGGAAAGTCAGTGATGGTTTTTAACACGTTCCAATCCACATAGCTCATTACCAGCCCTTTCCAAGCTTTTCATCACTACATCACAGCACCAATGTGCTGCCCCTTGTCATCTGCTACTGAAACAAACACGGTGTTGCTTAATTTTTCCCTTTACATCTCTCAACGACTCTGAGATGGTAACGTGCTATTTACTGAATTCCAAGCTTCTGCGGTGGACGTAATTGCCAATTTATTTGACAGGCAGCTGGGTAATGAATTAATGATGGCATTTCGCCCTGCACTGAGACTAAACAGACACTCATCAACCAGCCTCCCTGACATGCTGACATTCAATGCCCCGGACTCCAGCTACTCAGCTTTGTGGCCACAAAGGGGCAGGCAGGAGGGGGAAAAGAAAAAAACGTAAACTGACTTCAAAACAAAAAGCCCGGTGGGTTTGGATGACTTTTTCAGTGTATGACCTGTTTGCCAATTTATTCCCGAAAGGCCCTGGTTAGTACACACATAGTGCTTTTCTAAAATGAGACATTTTGTAAACATAATTAGTAGTCTGAAATGTAAAGAACGCGTGGGCACAGAGAAGCCGCTTCACTCAATGTACCATTTTCTGGAGAACACAGTCACTACAATTTCCCATTTGGATGGACACTGTTTGAGAAACCAAGGATTTAAAAAAGAAAAGAAAAAACAAATATCTACAGTGTGAAACAGATTTCAAAACTGAAACCCATAAAAAGAATTAAAACTAATATTACTACCACGGAAAATAATCAAAAGGTTTAAATGCTTAAAAAAATGCATCACGATATTCAGTTTAAGTGGGACACGATCACAACCTCTACATTCACAGGAATTAAGGAGATAAAGAGGTTTGTTTCATTAGTTTTTCATCTAAGCAATGGGGATTACACAGCAGGTTCTCTTAGAGACATGGTGAGAGATCTAAACATCTCAGTCCTAATCCACGTCACTGGCTGTTACATTAAAGGGTGAACAGTTCCCAACGCTACGGCCCTATCACCTGCAACACTTCAAGCCAGGCTAGTCAATGCACAAGGAAGCAAAATGCAGAGGATAATTCTCCAGTGAGCAGTGGGTAGTCAAGATGACCAGTATTTAGCTCCTACAGCTCAATTCCCGTTTCTGTTCCTTACCACAACCTCAATTTCAGCAATGACACAGCTCAGTGATTATCAGGAACTGCACAGGGGCCTTGGCAAACCACTGGAAAGGTGCAGAATTTGCATGACTGTCATCCCTGTTCTGAGATGATATTGCAGGGTACCCTCCCAGCAAATTCTCTCGATTTCTGATCGTAGAGTGCAGCACTGACATAAAAGAAAATAAATCCCCACAAGGGGCTAACGGCATGTTTTTACTGAACTCGGCACAGCAGAAGTAGATTGTGCCAAGAAATTTAAAATTAACACCAACAAAATTAATTGCAAAAAAATCAAAAAAACAAGGAGGTTTTGAGAGGTTATATACGTTTAGGGAAGGCCTTCTTGTTTAAGTCATTAGAAGTTAAAGACTTCACAACAGGAAATCACCTTGGTAGTCGTAAGGATACCAACATAAAACCAACAAACTCTGTTGGGACATCTTATATGAACAAACAAAACTGCCACAGAAATTTGGAAGGTATGTATGTGGTTCCTGCCCCTTAATACTGTCTATCTTCTATGTTGCGGCTACTGCAGGACTCGAGATCTGCAGTCTACAGATTTGGTTATCAGAGTGCAAGGGGAGCTCTACAGAAATAAATAAATTCCTAAGTCCTTCTGTCCCCACTCTGGCTGCTCTGGGGCCTCAAGCTCCCTCTGCCACCATCCTCCACAGCAAGACCCACCTGGTCCGAGGGACGATACCCCCAAAAGCATCTCTGCAGCAGCATCACACTGTGGTGCAGAGGAGTGGGCAACGCAGATCTGGGAACACGTGGCCATGAGGCCCCCAAGCTCAGCCCGACTGCTCTGCCTTCCTCTATGTCCCTGTGACCGTGCACCTGGGAATAACCTAGTAACTGCCACAGCCCCAGTCATCGCATGGCCCAGCAACTGCTCCCAGCTAGAAAGTCCCCTCCATGGGCCACATACCGTGGGTTTGGGAGCCACTGCAGCCCAGAGACTGCAGCTCTGCAACACCTAGAGAGACACCAGGCTCTCTACACCTGGGCAGAGAGCCCATTTCAGCACTCTCCAGTTTAGTACCTAATGCATTTACTTTCCTGGTAAAGTACATCACGTATACTGCTTTTCGCTTTACTCATTCTGCTTTCTGCTTCATGCCATTTAAATTTTTTTAATTTAAGCTAGAGATCTACTTACAGAGTATAACACGTGCAATCACTATAACCGGTTTAGTTTAAGCTACATACAGATGCCAATCGAGTCCCACTCTTCCACTCACAATTTTTAAAACTTACTTTACAAGCTGAAAGCTCCAAAGTTTGCATTCTGCATCTGTGTGTAATTTTTGTCTCCTTTTTATTCCAAGTTTTGGAAGGATCAAGTATCAAAACAAAACAATAAAAAGGAAGAAAAAAGAATAAGCAAACAAAATATTTCCCACTGAATATTTCCATTCCTTCAAAAGCAATGCTGCAATGGCTATGGGAGGACAGTCGAAACATAGCAATCAAATGACTTTCACTGAAAAGAAACAACTGAGCATTTTCAGGGAATTTGAGTTTGCTGGATGGAAATATAGCCCTTCACACATTGCATGCTGCATATGGATAGTACAGTTTGCAAACTCTTTTTAATTGAAGTCAGAAAGACTGTATTGCACATGCATGAATGACTAAGTCAGCTGTGTTGTGAACTGTGTGTTGACAGAGCATATAGGCTGAAGCAAGGGCTATGCAAGAAGACAGCTTCTCACCTTTTTTGATAACTCCCAATAGCGAAAGGATCCTACTACCCAGTGCCCAGCCTTGGTATCAACTGATGAATGTGATACTGTGTATGCAGCATCTTTACAAGCCCATGCTGAGTCGTGATCCTGCACTGGATGGTTCTACATCTCTTATATAAAGTGTGCCTATAATAGAGGTAACGGTTTCACTTTCCAAAACCCTTTGCAAAATTTAACATCAGATATACTATTCGATATTCACACAACCACCAGCAGAAGCCTGCATCAGATGCCCATCAGCAAAATGCAAGGCACTTGCTTAAAAATAACAGGGTTTTGGTTTTGTTATTTTCCTTCTGCTTCCCCCCCCCCCCCCCAAACNTCCTTTCTTAAAGAAAAGAACCTTTGGCCCTGGAGCAAAAATGTAGTAACCCTCATGTAAGCATTAGTTTATTGTGTACCAAAGAAATTACATCCTTGAGGTCTTGGAAGGCACAGTTATACCCATTTTGCATATATATTGTGCATTACTTGGGGAGCTGGGTGGGGAGAAAGACTGTGTTGTACATATTTGTTCTGGCTATTGTTTATGCAGGTCTGACTGAATGAAGGAACAGTGGGTATCATTTCAATTTCTGATGTCAACATCAAATTACTTATTTAATTTCATGCCTGGCGAAGCATTGTATAGCTACACGCAGAATCATTTCACTTCATTTGTTATGCTGTGTTTTCTTGGCGATTGGCTTGCCTTCCAACTGACAGCTTTAATTACGACATGAATTTGATTGCACTGCCGAGGAATTAACATAATGCAACAAAGCATTTAAGCACCCAACCTTAGACACACAAACACACACATACACACCCTCACATACACACACACACACAAAGCAGCAGCCACTGCAGCTGATCAGCTTCTGGCACACACACACACAAACATACACAGAGCTTCACTGGTGTTATTCCACTTTAGATACAGCCAAGATTACCAGGGATACTCTGGAGAAGGAAAAGTACTAAGGATTTCAGCAACATAACCCAAAGACCATTCCTCAATTTGTCTTTCTTTGGGCTCAGCACATAGGTGGGAGGAATGGGAGACAGAGAACTGAAAATATCCCATATTTGAGGCCGAAACCGTGAACTGTCCACAGGAGTACACTGCTGGGGGTGTAGACACCTTTCTTCCCAAAAGACGACAGACAGCAAAAGATCTGGTGGGCAGGGCACTCCAGGACTTACTCCTCATTGATACCTCACTGTAACCTCTTCTCAAACACAAAGTACACAACGCAGTAGGAGCACACAGCCACGAAGCACTGGGGAGAGGGAAGCACTCATGAAATAGTGCATCAGCTTTGATGAGAGCCCAAGACAAGACCTTTAACGTAGGGGACAAATGGAAAGATTCCTGTCCCGCTCCCTATTCAAGAATTGGCCCAATATTCTAGACAGAAAGGTGCCAACTATTTCTCCCAGTTTGCAATGCCTTGTTCAGAAAAAGCCAGCAGAGGCCAGGCAGTCCATGCTTCTGTTGTGCAGGAAGAGTGGAAGACATGCGCTGCTTCCCAAAGGATGACCACATGTGAAAGCCTTTTACTATTCATCCCCTCCCTGAAAGCCTCCAACCAACACCAGGAGCAGCAGCAGGGCTGAGGGTGCCCAAAGCAGCTTGTCAGCCCTCTCCCGTCAGTGCAGGCTTACACTGCCACTGCATCGTCATTACTGAAACGATGAGCAAGGGTCGTTTCACAGACATCAGATTTTAACAAGCCTAGCAATGATCTACAGCCGAGTGTGAGCTTCAGTTCTGTGGTAGATCAAGAATTTAGGCATGTGCACCAAAGAAATCAGGTTTTTTGATTTGCTTTTGATTAGCAAAGAGATGGCTGAACACCTGAATACTCTGTGCGTTTACCATCCAGCTTAGCTGTAATTCTCCCATTTTCCTCAAGTAATCTCCTGGCTGCTTTGTAAAACGTGGCTAAAAAGTACCCCATGTATTCCAAAGTGGGAAGACTCAATTAAAAATAAATACATACAGAAAGATAAGGAAAACAAGTTGACTGAGCTCCAAGCTGAGGAAAAGAGAAAGCGCTGCCATCTTGTCTCCAAGCAAAATCTCAACAAAATGAATTCTACTACTGGCAAGATTTTGATGAGATTAAACTGACTACAGCACCCTATATATAAAGGAGGTGCAGCTCTCCAATTTCTCTCTTTTAGGCCCCTGGAGCTACCTCTGTCCATAAAGGAAAAAACAAGTTGTCATTCCAAAAAATACTATATAGGGGAGAAAGGCAGAGCGAAATGGGTTTATGAAATTCAAACGGGGAGATGTATTAGGGCACTGTCAAATGCTTGCAATGGAGCATTCGAGCAATCATTATCCCTAATCTAGCAGAGGTCAAGTTCGCTGCTAATTATGTTCTCTCACAGAGGGTGTGTGTGTGGGTGTGTGTGTGTGTGTACACGTGTGCGAGATGAGGACAAAGAAAAGAGTTGATGGAAATCAGTCTCACTGCATTGCCTCTGACAAGAACATAGGATATTCCTCTTCCTACTGTCTGATGCTATTTCAAGCCTCATTATGAGAAAAGTCGCCTGTTTAACATGGTCTTTTCACTGAATTATCTTCTTTTCATTTTTGACCACCTCTCTCGCAAATGCTGCAAATTACCTGCTTGGATCTCATTAGCCTGGAAAGGAGTCATCCCTTGTAAACACACTTCGCATCAATCTGTGTTATCCAAGGACTGTAGGTAAATTTACAATATGCAGAGTTGAAAGATATCTGACAGGAGAGGGAACGAAGCCACTGACATGTCAGTTTGCAACTGGATATTCATTATACTATCTCCCTCATTCTGCATCTGTCACTAAGCTATCACTTTGGCTCTGCATTAAAGCTCATGAAGCTAACATTTCTGTTTCAACAGCTTACTTACAACTAGGGATTTGAAAATTGATCATCCACCTAGAGTATATGCACTTCTTTCATTATACATATTTCCATGCAGTAGCCATGCTTAATCTTACAATGCTGTCGGGCTACATCGGTGGAGATCCATTATATTTCACGTCCAAAATTTGCTTTCTGACCTCAGGGTTAATCTGCCTGCAGTATTTTATATCTTAGTTCTATCTTCTGTTGAGTACACAACTTTTTGCTTATTTTTTCTGAGAAAACAGTCATAAACCAGAAAAGGATCTTCAGAGAAAACTTACTCTTTAGTCTGTAGTTTTTTCTGGACAGTAATTGGTAGGTATCATTAGAAAACTCACTCCTGTAAAAGGTATCATTTAAAATAACCTTCTTAAACTCCTGATGCATCTTTGCCCGTAAGAGGACAGTCCAAGGCGGGCTCACCCATAGCTGGAAGTGGAAGTATCACTACCACTTTGTAAGGCCCTCCCATTTAAAAACAGGGGGTGTTTGTCTTCGGGAGAGAGAGAAATGCAGAACAGTATCTACTTCTCTCAACTGAAAGAGTCTGGGAAAAGCCACCACACGCTCAAGCAAGATGAGAGTTCTCTCTCAAATCTCAGCTGAACTGGCAACACCAGATCACAGAGAGACATGCTTGTATTGCAATGAATTATCAAAGCATAAAGGAACTTACTTATTAAGCAAAACATAAATTATGTATAACATTTTAAAATATACATTTTCACATATATTTACATAATGTTCCTTTTGAGCAACCCGTGAATCCCTATGACCTCTCTCAGGTGCACTAGGGAAGTTTTATTTGCGCTCCACTTCCTATTAATTCGCCATAGTGCCAAGACAAAGACGACGCTAAGCTGAGGGTGCGGCTGACACACCTGAGGGACGGTATGCCATCCAGAGGGACCTGGCCAAGCTCGAGAACTGGGCCTGTGTGAACCTCATGAGGTTCAACAAGGCCAAGTGCAGGGTCCTGTACCTGGGTCCGGGCATCCCCTGGTATCAGCACAGGCTGGGGATGAAGAGTTGGAGAGCAGCCCTGCTGAGAAGGACTCGGGGGTCCTCATGGATGAAAAGCTGGACGTGAGCCAGCAATGTGAGCTCGCAACCCCGAAAGCCAACCGCATCCCGGGCTGCATCAAAAGCAGTGTGGGCAGCAGGGCAAGGGAGGGGATTCTGCCCCTCTGCTCTGCTCTAGTGAGACCCCAGCTGGAGTACTGCATCCAGCTCTGGGGTCCCCAGCACAGGAAAGACATGGAATGAGGGTGGTGAAACACTGGAACAGGTTGCCCAGAGAGGTAGTAGATGGAAACGTTCAAGGTCAGGTTGGACGGGGCTCTGAGCAACCTGATCTGGTTGAAGATGTCCCCGCTCATTCCAGGGGTGTTGGCCTAGGTGACCTTTAAAGGTTCTTTCCAACCCAAACTATGCTATGACTCTATGATTCTATAAAGGGAAAGTATTGTAAAAACATCAGAGAAAAACTGTATTTCGTTGGTGGAAGGGGAAACAGGACTCTGCTCTCACTGCCAGGTCTGGCACTGCGATGATATGAGCTGCTGGGAAGCTCAAATAAGCCTCAGAGCTCTCCACTGAGTACATTGCAAGAGAGTGACAAGGCTAAATTAAAACCATGTTTGTAAGGAGCTGTGAAATTTTTTGCTGGAAGCTGCTGTGTAATTGTGAAGTTCATTGCAGTGACTTCTCAGCTGCCATAGGGCTCAGAGCAAGCTAGGATGGCAATGGTGACAGGCTGATGGTCAGCTGCCATCTGCTGCTACCTGCACAGAGCGTTTACTTACTACCTACTCTGGTTTCACTCTCCTCTTCCAAAGATATCTTACAGCCCTGAGATTGACCTCACCTGACAGCTATGAAGGGCAAGCTCTGAAGTGTATAGCTGAATGTACCCATAAAGGTTGGCTCTGGGGGAGGAATGGACCTCTAAAATAATGTCACAAAGGGATGTGGAAAGAGCGTGCTACAGATTTCACAGCTTCACAGAAAAAAAAAGTATCAGGCGGCTGTTCCAGTGATACGCACAATTCAGCAAAAACTACTAGCTGTGTGCCTTCAGGCTTAAATCTGCACAACGAAAAGTATCCTTTTCAAAGGTATTTCTTCTAATGTCTGCTCAATTCAGTTTTATTGGATTGGCCTATAGAGGACACCATCTGGTATCTGTCATCCAAATCTACATGGACATGCTATCAATAAAATCCCCATTTCCAAAATGTGGGTTAGTTAAAAGTAGGGCCAGATTGCTGGCTGGTACAAATTGGTCTGACTGATGTAGCTATCCATGCTTTTACCAGCAAAGGATCTGACCTACAAAATCCCCAATTTAGATACCCTTTTGGGACAGGGCTGTCTTTATAATCTTTGTTGTAAAGCATGTAGCACAGAGGACCCAGAGCCATGAATAAAACACTCAAGGATTGTGATGGTACACATAATAAATAATAATCTAATTGCAGCAACAGCAAGATTTCTGTAGTCATTCATATGTCCGAATAACTCATGCGTGTCATTCAGTGAATGGCCAGCATTCTTCAATGGAGAAAAACATCCTCTGCAGAGCTGCCATCTTAGGACCTTCCACAGCAGTTTAGGTAGAGCAATAAAGGCAGAGCTGATGCTGTTGTTGGCCATGTTACATCAATTCATTATATACAAATTAGCTGAGTCTCTCTAGGCACTCTTAATACTTTTCATAAAGACAGTATTTAGCCCAAAGAAATACATTCTTTTCCTTCCCGAGTTGGGGTAAAAAGAGGCCATCTCACTTCTCAACTATGCAGAATATTTTAACTTCATTAAATGGCCTTCAACTATTTCAAAATGAATGAGTGTTTTCACACAGACAGACATTGTACCAAACTTTAAGAAGTTTACCAAACTGGGGCAGGAGACTTAAGTTACCTCTTCCTCTCCCAACCCCCTAAAGGGAAGGGGCTTTTAGCAACAAACCATCCCAGAAACTAAATCCTTTTATGACTTACACCCCTCAGAAAACTACACCAGGGGTTAATCAGAGCAGTATTTGGCTGCAGGAGATTTACTTACGTCACTGAGTCTTTCCCGAGAGCTACTTCGACGGAAACCTTTCGATTCCCCACTGGCGCTTTCACTGTCACTGTCTCGGCAACTGTTTTGACCTGGCTTGAGCTGCAGGAAAGAGAAAAAAGAAAGAGAACATGAGTTTAGCCTGGTTCGGCTAAGTCCCCTTGTCCACTGCTCTTCTTTAACCCAACCTCACATCTACACAAAGCACGGTTTACATGGTGCTTGCAGCACTGCCACCGGCACGGTGTAGCCTTGTTGCCAAGACAGCATCTCAGTGAGACCACGAATGCAGAGAGCAAAGCAAGCTCACGTGCATGACAGCTTGCGTGAAGGCCGAGACCCTGCAGGTAGAAGGAGGCAACATTCGTGTCCCAAGGAAATCACAGCTTAAGACCTTCATTTTGGGAACTTCTAGACTTCTGAAGTTATTTATGCCATAAATGCAGCTTTTAAAGTTACCATCACACCAAAGCACATGCAGAATGAATCCCTCCCTCATTACAGCATAAGGGTATTGAGGATCCAGGATCAATGGAAATCTCCCCAGAGGAAGGAGCAGTCATCGCTCGGGGAGGCCTTTTGCTGGAATAGCCCCCAACAACATCACCTGATACTAACCTCAATGACTAACTTCAATGTTCATGAAACAATGTCATCTACTTAATAGGTATCAGATTGCTTTTGCCTTTCAAAGCAGCTTTAATGAACTTTACTGGCATTGTAATAAATAAAAAATACCAAAAAATCACAAACTATATTTTCAATACAATTGAGAACATATCTGCTTTCTCTTATGCTGTGGATTCTGCAGGTCAACATGTTACAACAGCAGCACACTGAAATGAACACTTACCATATACACACATTACACACATGTCCACAAGCACATAAACATATATACAGCAAGAGGAAGATATGAGCTACATCTACCGCGATGCTGGAAAAGTATATATTTCTTTTAATGTATCTTTCCCTATATTTTGTTTGAATGTATTAAAATTTTGGTTTAGCCTTGTTGATGCTTTGTTTGAACTGACTTTCTGGGAAGACTGGTTACTCCTGAGGTTAATACTGGCAAAAAGTCAATTTCAGAAATGTAGATTTAAAATCACACATGTAAATACTGGCAGCAGAGGCAAATGCAGAGAAAATACTCGGCAAGGTACCTAATGAAGTATTTTACGAGACACCTACTACATTTACCTGTATTCATATAACAAACAACTCCTCCTAACTTATTCTAATTATTAACACATTCATAGTAATTTCTCTGTAGACTGTACTGAGATAGATAATCACACTCATCACCATTTCATGACTGGAGACAAAAAGCTCCTTCTCCATGAAGTCTCTCCACCAACTTTTTTCCCCCCGTTCTTCTCTCTCTCTCCCCATTTTTTTCCAGTTCTCCCAGAAACATACTGCACAAGCACACACAAAAATTCATACACGTTCTCTTTTATTGGCGCATGCGCACAAGACATACATTTCTGCTCTATTTCCCATATGTACATTCACACCCGTATACACTGCTCACCTCTCTCAGATTCACTAAAGGAGTGCACGAAGCATTCTCACCCAAATGGTTATCATCAGTTTCTCCCTACCACTACAAAAGCAAATCACGTCTGCAAGTTTGGTATGCATTACCTTCATCCCTTATTCCCCTCATTAGTAAAAGGCAGTTTGGGGCGATCTCTATCAGTCAAAAGAAAGAAAGGCGAAAGTACGCAAAACTACAGGCGCAGACACACAATTGAGTTGCAATGCATGAGCACAACTGCAAAGAATGGCACAGGTGTACTCTCAGCTCAAAGAAAATGCAACGTAAGATCTAGAGCTATTTGTCAAACACTTATAATTTAATAAACAAACTAAGTATTCCACAGCTCAGCCAGAAATTCTCAAGTAAAAAGATTTTTATTCCAAATGGAATGGTTTATCAGTCAGATCTAATAGATCTAGGTAGCACTTTTTGGAGGTGGAGAGGAGGATAATGAATTCAAGAAGTCTTACACTTCATATATAACTCACAGATCCTATCTAGGACCACTGTGTCCTGTAATTTTATGGTCCCAGGTTTAAAATTTAACAACCCAACGGAAAATGGATCAAGTTTCCCTGATGCAGCCTTTTGTCAACATCCTCTGAATGATGGAAAAGCTCTCATTGTAACTGGGGCCTGAAGAACTTTTTTGCAGTATCAAATTTTATTTTTAGAACCTCAATTTATCTTGTACACAATTTTCATACATTAGTTATAACAGTGTAATTTTTATACTACTTCTACATTGCGAATTCCAGCTCTTTACAGAGAAGAGAAGAAAAAACCCAGCAGGTGTCATTTTTCTAGACACAATTTACAAGGAATAAGAGAATATGACCAAGATATCTGAGCCTGAAACTCTGTAGGAACAAACTGAACTACATAGACTAGACAGCAAACTCAGAAGTAAGTCCAAGTTAAGATTTATAAGCTTTCCATATTTTCCTTTCTTTTTTTCCAAGTTGAGTTTCTCCATGTGCCAAACTGTTGAGGGTTTACGTTTTATTCCAAAACCCATCAATCTGTGCTAAATTAAAAAAATAAAGCATGGAAATGTGCCCATTGTCTTCTTTTAAGAACCTAAACTACACACAAACGCACATGAGAACACTTAATACGGATAGGCAATGGTTCATTTTGATCTACTTGCACAGATTCAACTACTTAAAACGATGTTGAAATAACATAGTGCTACTAAAAAACATTTGCAAATAAGACTGGATCTTTAGATACACTGCATGCATTTGGTGCGTTACTCTGGGGCACATAGGAACCCTAAAATCAGCTTTCCTTCGAAAATGCAATTGTCCTTGGAAAAAATTTGAAGTGCAACATTGACAACTCTTGTTCCTGTATAATTTCTGTCCCGGTACCCCACGCAAAAAGCATGAAAACCCCATGGTGTCTACTCAAGTGTCTCACCGAGGACCTTCCCACATTAACGTTACTCTTCTACTTTGCACCAAGCGAGGAACAAAGAGGGGTTTGCAAAAAGCACATTTGACTCCATGCTTTCACTGGACAGTGGGAGTCAATTTAACCATGTAGGGAACCTTCTAAAAGGTCTCTCAAAGAGGAAATACAGACATTTTCTAGACTGAAAGCACACACCCCTGAAAACGCAGAGTGTCAGTGACTCCCAACGAACTTGCACAGCCTCAAAGATTCCCCGGGTGGGAGAGACGGGTTACATGTAAAAAAAACTACAATCATCGACCCGAGCCTGTTTGCTCAGGCTGAATGGCACAGGGAGGGGACCCTGGTGCACACTTCTCTAGTTTTTAGTCATTCTTAGCACCATCGTGTCGTATTTCTGGAAACCTTTTATCGCACTACAGAACCTATTATTTTGTAATGCCTTTAAATCTATTGGAGGATACTCAAAGTTAAGCAGAACTGGTTAACTAGATAGCTACACTTTTTCTATTAAAGGAAAGAAAGGGAAAGGAAAAAAGAAGATCTGGAAGGCCGGCTGCTGGCTGAAGACAGCCAGCAACTGCTGGGACTCAGCAACGGGTTTTATTTCTGATTCTTCACCACACACGATTCCCTCCGAAAAAGTAAGAAAAACAACAGGTCTTCCCCGCTCTCCAAAACTGGTCTATTTAGAGGTTTGGGGTTTTTAGCAGGGAGAGTTTCCCAGTGGGTGCTTGTGGAGTACATCGCACACTATGGGACCTGGCAATCCCACTCACTGCTCCGGGGGCAGCCATGATTTCTAACGGTGAGGTGGCTCCAACTGCCAAAGTGCATTAAAAACACAAAAAAGCCCTGACGACACCCACACTCACCTGCGTTTTCATTCTTCCCTCTTGTACAGACACGAGTGGCGTGAAGCCTGTGTGCTTTGGCTGTTCCCTCCGCGGGCAGCAGGAGTCTCTGTGAGGAGAGGCTGGCGCTGCCCTGCCGGTTCCCGCCAGTTCCCACCGTCTCCAGCCGGTTCCAGCCGGTTCCGCAATGGCCCCCCCACCACCCACAGCAGGGCTGAGCCCTCCCTGCAGCTGGCGGCACCTCTCCGAAAGCGTATTTTTACGAGAGGGTAAAAATGCCAGAGCACTGAGGAGTGAGGGGAAAAGAAGCGCGCCTACGCCCTGCGAAGCGCCAGGTGAGGGATGAGGAGGGGAGGAGGCGCGCCAGGGCCGAGCAGAGACTCCATCGCACCCAGCGGAGCGGGTGGATGTTCCCTGAAGGAACTGTGGCCCCCGGAGACCCCACACTGGAGCACATTTTTCCTCGAGGAATTGCCCCCCCGTGGGGGGGATCCCTGTGGAGCAGGGAAAAGAGCTGTCACAGACAGACCACAATCCCCAGCCCCTGCGCCACACTGAGGAGTAACGCAGCGCGGCTGAGCTGCAAGGAGAAGGTGGTGCTTCAGTTTTGGTTTTGTTTCTCACTATCCAAATCTATTTTAATCAGCAATAAATTAAAATAGTTTTCCCCGACTCAAGGCCGTTTTGCCCACGATGCTAACTGGTGAACTCCGTGCCTTTATCTCACCTCACAAGCTTTTCCATCTTTTTTTTTTCCCTCCCCCTGCCCTGTTGATGTGGGGAGTGTGAGAGAGCGGCTGGGTGCGGGGCTGTCCTTAGCCGAGGTAAACTCAGCACACCATACTTTGGTGAAAAGCACTCAGCTGCTCATAAACCGAGCCAAAAAACTTCAGACATATCACCCTGCACTGCTCTGAAGAGTAATGCAAAATAGATAGAGAACTGGAGCTGCTGCGAGGGACACAAAGCGTGAGAGGGTTACGGAGATAGCACTGGGAGTGGAGAAGGAGAAGCTTAAGATATGCAACCCTAACAGTGACCATTTGATGAAGAAAAAAGAGAGAGACTAGCTCAGGCCTAAAGGTCACAAAGAAACTGGCCAGAAACTGCTAAGATTATGAATAAACCAAAAAGGATGCTAAAACATCAATGTGAAACTGCTGTAATAGTAGCACTAAGCGCAACTCTTCTTTCAGGGCATGGAGAGCTTTTCAGGTGACTTGAAATCTAATGGAACTGGTTTTGCACCAGGGAAATATTTTCAGCCCTATTTTGTGACAGCGAAAGTGCAAACTGAATATTCAGTTGTGTCCAGGGAAAGTAGCTCTCTGCTGTCCTTCCTTCTGCCATTCAAACTCAAAGGGTAAAGTAGACCTAAATATACAGGCTTAGGAGTAGGACAGATCTGCAGGAATAGTGCTATAGTTAGTACATTAGTCAGACATTTCTGTGAAATGAAAGGATGGGGGGCATAAGCCATAAAACACTCCTAAGGATAACCCATAACAACATGGCTCTCTGTTGCCTTTTGTCTCAGAAAGGAAAAGAATGAAGGACAGAGATAGTCGATCATGTTAAGAGGCATAAGGGAGGATGAAAAGGCAGCTGAGCCCCAGACTACAGGGAGCATCATCCTCTCAGGACCGCAGTTTGCTTTACTGGATCCCTAAGCCACTTTAGATAATTCCATAGTAGCAGTGCCTGGTTAGCAAGTAACAAAAAGCAAAATAAATAAACCTACCGAGAATTTAGGAAAAGCCTTTTTCACAGAGCTTATATATCATGTCAAAAACACCCTAATACAGCTCTTCCAAGCTCTTTTTTTTTTTTTAATATATTTTAATTTAAAACCCCATACCATTTGGCAGCAGTAAATCTACGGTATAGTTTCGAGGCGCCTGAGTTTCCACACCATATGGAATTAAAGGATTATTTCACTACATTATACTTTATAGTTATGAATACTAACACTTCTCCCTATTATAGCGCAGCCAGCAAGCTAAGCCCTTACCAGAGTCCTAGAGGAAGAGGCCACCTGCTCCCCGAAGGATAGCATAACCCTACTGCGGGGAGGGGAATTTTAGGCTTTCAGTTCTGCCTGTCATTCTTTATTTATACAGCTTTTGCAAGGGCAAGACAGTCCAAAACTCTTCTGATCCAGCTCCTACCTGGGTGACTATATTCTCTAGCTCAGATCAGCTGGTGAATAGACTCATACGTGCTCTGTAGCAATGCTTGGCTGACTCCAGAAAGCCTGAACAGATACAGCCCAGTCCCAAACCCGTGACAGTAGTTCATCCTGACCAGGGCGACAGCCCTACACAGTACAAAGACATTTCTACCTGCTCCTTCATATACGCAGAGCTTGCCTCCACTTACTCTCTGGGCTTTTCCCAGGAGCCCAGGCTCAAGCTAGGCTCTGAAGATGTGAATTTTTGTTGCTACTGGCAGTCACATACTTTTCCCAAATGCTGCAAACATGGATCTCGGCAGAAGCACCGGCAAATCAGGCAGTCGATGACAACTGCAGGCTGCTCCAGGTGGCCAAAGGCCAGGAAGCAGCGGCCAGTTCAGCCTGCGAGAAAAAACAAAGCCCAGCTGAACCCAGTGAGATGCTGGTTAAAAGGCTGGACTACCTCAGCATGAATTACCCTGAATTTATCACTGTTTCTTCAGGGCTTGTCACATAGGAGGAGTTTGGCTCACAGCACACAAGCAGGAGGGAGGGTTCCTGGGGGGTGGTGGTGGGAGAGCCTGTTCCCACTCCCATCCCGTGCGGTCACAGGGTACTCCTTGGCACCATGTCGGGCTGCATCCTCACAGCTCCCGGCAATGGCGTGTGAGCCATAGGTGTGAGGAGGGAGCCAGAGCGGTGGGCGGCAGCATATGCTGGTGTGAGGTGGGGTGATGGGAAAGAGATGGACCGCTGAAACATCTTTAGCATCAGATGCCTCTGAAGTTGATGCACGGTTCAGCGTTGGGAGCATATCCAGCACCCAGCTGTGGAGCTGACCCAACCAACTCCCTGAATGCTTTTACCCATTTATTTTTTTTCTAATGTGAATGTCACCACATGCTTTGAGAAGACTGGTTTTAATGTGCTCTTAGAGCCAAAAAAGGTAAGTACAGCTCCCACTAACCCTCACCCACTCACCAGGGTGGAAAAATCATCAGCGAATTGAAATGTGTATTGTAGCATCATTTTGCACTTAAATGAAACATGTTTTTCCCTTATAATCTGTTAACTTTGATTTCAAAAAATGACAATTCATGTTGAAGCGTAATTGATTTTAAATAATAGAATAATTGAGTATAGAAATCAGAAATATAAGTGGATTATAGGGTGGCGAGTTAAACATTGTTCAGTTAACGGCTGCTACTTTTTAAATTATATCTAGAATAAATAAGAAAATGTCTTTAACTTTTCTGGTCAGTTCAGCTTTCACACACATACATCCAAACAGCACCGAACTACAGCCTTGTCCATGCTACGCAGACCCACAGGCACGCCAGTAACGTCCGCTTTGTAAGTACTGCACAAACACAACCTAAGGAGCCAGTCCCTGCCCTGCCCAAGCAAACACACACACGTGAAGTGTCTTCCATCAGTCAGAAAAGAGCAACACCAGATTTCACGTAGGACTGAATATTTGATTGCAAAGAAAACATTTTATCAATGATTGAGAACAAATCTGGCTGTATGAAAACAAAGAAAAGGAGAATGCATAGCAAGAAAAAAACAACAATGTGAATCAAGGCTTGTTACTTATGATTTAAATCATGATTAACAGCTGTCATCTAAATACTTCCATTTAATTCTATCTCGCTACTGACATAAGTTAGACGAATAATACTTATTCAGCGCTTACATGTCATCCACAGCTTTAAAGATGGTTCAACACAGCAGCTGTGGACCTGGAGCAAGACCTCTACACGGCATGTCTAACAAAGCCATGCTGACCACCATGACATCTGCCTGACTGGCTAAACAGAGGAGGAGCACAAGCAAAGCAAATCAGAGGTGAGATAATGAGAAGAAAGAATATTTATAGTACACAAGTTCAGGCAGTAAACATGGAAAAAGAACTCACACCGTGTGTGGACTCTGAACAGTACTAATACAAAGACAGTTTTCACACCAGGGAAGAAAAATCTTGTTACCGAAGAGATACAATAAAGCATTAGGAGAGGCTATCTGTGTATGTCTTGATATTTAATCTTAAAGCAACCAATGCACATGCTCCAAGAAACTGTCAGCTGCTGAGGATCAGGGCCTACATGCCATCGTCCTGGGAACCGACATCCCTACCAGAATACGAAGCTTTATTTTGCGTACCTGTATGGTAAAAGTGAAGTAGACCAACAAAGACAAGGTTTTATCCTTTGTTTCCTTCCTGCCTCTACTGAGGAGTAATTTTCCTGTTCAAAAATTCTTTTTATGAAAAACAAGAATAAACATACATATATATTTTTCCAATTTCCTGTTGACAAAAAAAATCTAAATCTAATAGAACTTGAACACATAACTATAAGCAATTACCTAATTAGCTCTGTGATACAGAACAAGGGTGTCTTTAACTTACTTATTCTAAAGCACTGATGGTCATTTCCTGCTGCCTGTGAGCTGATCCTGAGCCTGCTCCTGCACTTCCTCAATGCATCGGAGCAGAGGAACTCGTCCTCTGCCACCTTAAATGGGGGAGATCCTACTGCAAGAAACAGAGCTACACCCCTCTTCTCCTAGGGAGAACCTGGCTATTTAGCATTGTTATTACAGAACCACCAAGTGATCCTGTTCTGCTCACAGTAGCAGCAGCAGAAGCAACACAGGCTAAGAATAAACAGCATCCTTGCCAAAGCAGGGGCGGGGGGTAAAGAGAATGGGCATTTATTTCCAGATCCTCTTCTCCTTCATTATATGCTCGGGCAACCTTAGATATACAGCTCACAGAAGGTACTCTGAAGTAGCTCTGTAGCTCTATTTTATCTAAGTTACAGAGAGAATGCAGCCCATCATTTTTTCTGTGCTGTTTATACAGAAATCAAAGATAAATTTGGCATAAACTCATCACACCCCAGAACCATACATACATTATACAACATATAAAGTGTAACAGACTTCCTCTGTTCCCCAGCTCCTGTTAAGAGCGGTATGAAACAGCAAGCTGTTGGCAATTGCAACAAATGAAGCGTATTTCAGCACACTTTAAAAGCTGAATTGCAAAAAAATATAGGCTTCTTCTGACCCTTTGCATTTTGATGGTCGCACAGTGAGAAATACGGCCTTTAAAATTACACCTTGCAAAGCACTCCATTGTACCAATCAATCTCCCAAGCCGCTCCCACAGCACAGACCCCGCGGCAGAGGGATAAAGAGCGAGGGTCCGGCTGCTCTGCCCGGGGGCAGCCCGAGCGCTGGCAATGGGAAGGACCCGTCTGCCCCCCCCCAGTATTTACTCAGTCCCGCGGCTGAGCTTGTTTGTAGCCCACGCTGCCTTTCCAGGGCCCTCCTTGGGCTCTGTGTTGGTGAAACCAGCCTTTGTACCGCCAAAAACCACCTCTGAAGTACAGCTGCTTTAGTGCCTAATCCCACCTTGTACAAGTGTACCATCCTTGTCCGCATGGATACACATCCATTCACATTCTGATCTGCATACGGCACCAGTCCTGCGTGCTTGTTCAGCTGAGGGATGACCATTTACACCATCTACACATCTTGCTTCCGCCTTGTGTGTCCCCAAACCAGATTTTAAGTTCCATGGGCATACAGCTGCATACCCCGCACCGAGCCCTGCAAATCCCCTCCACGGAGCAGTGTGTGTGTATTCATAGAATCACACAATGGTTTGGGTTGGAAGGGACCTTAAAGATCTCCCAGTTCCAACTCCCTGCCATGGGCAGGGACACCTCCCATTAGACCAGGTTGTAGGGACTGGGTTTTGTGGTTCCATTTAGTCTTACTCATTTCGAAAACAGAGAACCAAGCTGGCAGTTTTACCCCAACATTCTGGGTAAGAATAGCCTATTTCAGAGCACTTGGCAACAATGGCTTTCCAGATCCTTCTTGTTAGACCGTTACCAGCTCTTGCTTCAGTGGTGAGAGGCACAGGGTCCAGCCGGTGGCCTCAGGGACTCTGTCCCAATCTCAGCCCTGCACCTCCGAGTTCTCACTTGTGTTGTACGGGAAAGGTCAGGTGAGGTAGGAAAGCAGAGGCAAATACCCTGCCTTTGCTCTGAATGTCTGGAAAGCGGAGAGAAGAACAGAAATATTGTCACATTTAGCCTGGAGTGCCTGACATCCGACTCCCTAAGGACTCTGCTTGGCCTCTGGTTGACTTGGAAATGTATAACTTACTGGAAGAATACTTAAGTATCTAAGAAGATAAAATGAATCACACGATGGAACAAAAAGCAAACAGGCCAGGTCGAAAAACTTAACAGCACTGAGCTCTACAGCTCTCTGCAAATTCGTCTAAAGAGCCTCCATCTATTTTAATGAGGGGAAACATAAACGCAAGGTAGTTTCTGTAGAATTTCACTCAAGTCCACAGGATGGTCGCTCCGTATGCGCAGGGGAGATGCAAGATGGGATGAGACCTTTTGGGAACATCAAAGGATGTGAAGCAGCTCCATGAACAGAGCCTGAAAAAGACCGGAGTGACAGGATTTACTTGCTTGAATTAAGTCATAGCTACTGTAATCCTTTTTTCCCCTCGATGCAGACCACTAACCTGACACCCAGTTAATATTACAGAAGTAAATAAATGTCTTGGAGGAGGAAATATCAGTATTCATGGATGGACCTCAAGATGTTTGCCACTGTTTACTTAAAAGAGCTCTGTTATTTCATAGTTCGATATAAGCCCAGAATAAATATTTAATAACTTGGTTGCATAAATAATTATTTGAAGGTTGAGCTATTGGCTTAAAAATATAATACTATTTTAAGCCGTTTAACTGGCCAGCCATATAAATAATTCAAGATTTAAAAGTCATCCTGTGGTCTCTGTACAAGGAGAAAACTAGGAAGTTGTAACTATAATGACAAAAGCAGGGCAAGATCAATCAAACCACATGATCTCTAACACAAACAAGCAGCAATTAAGCAGCAATCAGGACCAATATGACTGTGGTTGATGTCCTTTTATGCCAATACTCTCAGTCCAGAGAGCAAAACTTAATAATGTTTTGCAATTTATCAAGGGAACCATAACTCTGCTCTCTGTGACTTGGCCAAGAGGCTATTATGATAGTATTTCTCTATAATTTAATAATGGGAAGGGAAGGGGGGGAAGGGGAGTAAAAGCATTTTGACATATAACTCACGTCTATACGTATTGTATTTTCCCCTTGCTTGAATGATAGAAGCAAAAGTCATAATAATATACCTCAGTACCAATTTGTTAGCAGGAAAGGGGAGCTGAAGTATCTGGCAATGAAAATCTATTTGAAGCAGCACAGAAGGGAAGGGAATGAACCCTCTGAATTCATTAGCAGCTGTCATTGATGTGGAGATGAGTTTAGAGATGAAGAGAAGATAGTCATCACAAATAACTCAGGAGAAAAGCAAAGGGAGGAACTGTTGTTTAAGTTGTTTAAATCTGAATTAGCTTCTGATAGATGGCAAGTTGCCACTTAGAGGAACCTTTGTGTTACACGCTCCACCCTCTTTGGAGGGAAGTGCTTTGAACAAAATAAGATATTTCAGCATTTTGGACTGCGCTGCTGCTCTGTAACGTCGGCCTGTTTGCCACTAATGAGTCACAATTTCCCTGTACCTGCGGCCGTAGTTTCACAGCACCCCTTCTGCTCAAGGAGCCCAATCCTGCTGTTATCCACCCGCACCGGGCAGCTTCTCCCCAGGCCTCGGAGACTCGCCGGGCTGTACGGCTGCAAACAGCACCGGGGCTTTGCAGGGAACTGAGCCAGGTTAGAAATGACCAGCTGGCTTTTTGGTTTTGGGTTTTTTTTTGTTTTTTTTTTTGTTTTTTTTCTTCTTTGTTTCCTGGATTGCTCTTGACTCAGATCAGTTCTTTGGTTTGGCAAGATGAAGGAGGTGATGGTGGGAAGGGGTGGCAAGGACTCAGGCACTACCAGGAAAAGAAACGCTGAAGAATTATATCCGTAAACCACAGTTTGACTTCACGTCTTAAATCTTATTGAATTTTTGCCCTGGAATAACATCTTAAGAGCTGCGGCTGGTTTGAAAAACTCAGAATGTCTTCAAACTCCTAACAATACCAGCTTGTTGTTGGGTTTTTGCTCTACATTATTTTTGGATATTTTTTTTTCTGCTCATCTCTCTTCCTCTCTTATCCTGAGAAATAATGTCAAATATATTGCAGCACTGTGCTTTCACCTTGGACTACTTTTGCCAATTGAAATAATGAGTCCTCCTATTTGCAAACGTCAAAAAATCTCATGGTACATCTTCGGAGTCTGTCCCCTGTCAACACTGACCAAAGGTGATGTAATGTTTGATAGATTTCATGAGCTGGTTGCCTCAGTCCAAGTCCAAAACCAGTGTCATTTCCAGAAAATCATTCTGCCAGCCAGTGTTATCAGCCCTTGTGTTGGCAGCCTCAACAGAGAGGTAAGGAATCAGGGCAAGAGCCCGTGCCCGTTGAAATCAGGGAGAATATTTCCACTGACTTCAAGGGATATAGAACCCATTTGGGGAACTGGATGTCCACTATAATTACTTGACAGACAATTTCTGAACCTTACACTGATAAGAAACACAATTTAACTTCTCTTTCATGTGCTTTAAAATCACACTGAACTTACCTGTCTTGAAAATATAGTCATATACTAGGTAAGTGGAGTTTTATTATTGTTTTAAGATAAGTGCAAAAACCCTATAACACAGGACTACTACCAAATTATGGTTACTTGAATTAATCCTCATTCTGGCATTTAATAATTTGTAAAGTGCTTATTCAGGAAAAGGTCAAAAATCACTTGGAAAGATATGTTAATGGCTCTCTAAGTAATGTTTAGACTTACTGAATAAATTTCCACACTTAAGCCACGTATAACAAGCATTACAAAATGTATTATAAATTGTGCTCTTCACAATGGAGAGCTGTGTATAAAACATACATGTTACAGCCTCCCCACAAGACAGCACTTAAGCACTTAGTTAAATTCCTCTCAGGTGAGAAAAAAAATAAGCATATCTTCACTGTTATGCTGGAAATATATTTGACGTATGTTCTCACAAAGAGGAGTATTTACCTGAATCAGGACCTGAAAGAAGCCCACTATTGTTCACCTACATGATAAAAAAAAAACTCTAACACAAACAAAAGCCCAAAGAAACTCAAAAAAAAAAAAAAAAGCAACTCTCCCCAAATTCAATCCTAAAAAAAAGGAAAATAGTTGTAAATAATTGGAAATTAAGACAAAGCCCTGTGCTGATAGATCTACATGGAACCCCTTGTATGCTTTGAAATATTTGGGCTTTAAAATGACCCACAAGACTTAAAAATTAAGTATCAGCATGTGAAAACACACCATATTACAGTTTAAATCAACCATTATACAGGCTCAGCAAGCATCAGCACACTCCTTCTATGCACTAAAAAACGTCAACTTCTCCTTGGTGAATAATAATTTGTGAAATAAAGCAGGCATGCAAAATATGGGTGGCAGGCAGCAAATGCCGGTAGTTGGGGCACTAAGGTGTTTTAAAATTGTTTTTCACTTTTGCATCCAGCATCCACTGAAATCTCAACAGATCAAAGTTTTGCAGACAAGGAAAAAAAAGACTACAAAATTAATAACTATTTAAGTATTCTGTTTCATCATGATAACAAACAGATGGTTTTAATATTCTAGAGGCTAATTTCTGAACAATTAAAAACACAGCAAGACATTAACATCTAATGAAACATTTTAACTACCAGTATATGCATCTGCCATTAATTTCCACACAGTAAGGTCTTGGTTCTCTTCAATCTGTTCTTTATTAAGGAAAGTTTTTCCACTCTGAATTTAGTGAAGTAGAGAATTAACAACTGTTTTCAATCAGCAATCAGCATGATATTTCGCCAGTGTGCATTGAAACCGTCCACACTATCAGACATAAATTTACTCCTATGATGGCTTTGATCTGCACGCTGAGTAGAGATGTTAGAAGGGAATTCATTTTCTAATTCCATTTTCATTTAGAACATATGAATTAACCCCTCACAGATCTCATGTCCCTTTTTATCTACTTTAGATAAAGGACACCTACTTATAATGTTTTGGCTTATGCATTACTTACAGCCTAGCCAAAAACAAGTTCATTTTCTGAAAGCCACAAAAGCATTCGCATGCAAACCGTATTGAAATAAAGTTCTTCAAAGGCAATGGGAATCCTGTATTTATGAGCTTCTAATTTATATTTCCTTTGCTCATTTGTGATAAGAACATAGGGTAGTATTCATCAAAGCTGTACCCATGCAAAAACTAGTTGCTATAAAAAAATCTTTACACCACAGACAGCAAGCTATCTAATTCATGTGTTCCCTAATCAGATATGCAGCTTCGAACTACTGATGAATTTTCTGCAGGTCTTCACCAGTTTGGCAGGTAACGATTTAAATTAAGCCAAGGCAAGTCATTCTCATCGCACCCAGGGCATGGCAAAAGGCTGATGTTATTCAATATTTGTTGCCATCACCTAGCTACTCTATGAATGAACCCTGGAAATAAATACCTTGGGGAATAAATTCAAGCACTGGAATAGCATGCTTGCTGTTCATTAAACATGTAGGCAGCGCAATAAGCGTCTGGTTTTCAAAAGGCTTAAGTTAGCAAGTAACTTGGAACAATTTTAACAGGAACCACATTCTGACCAGGCTCCTGTTTTGCTTTTAATCATGTCATTTATGTAAACATTGAATTGCAAGGCTAAACCAATAAGCATTGAAAAAAAGCCTTGACAAAACATAGGTTTAGGGAAGGAGTCAACTGCAGGACCCTGCCTCTCGGATTCCTTTTGTGGTGTTCCGTGAGGATTTCACGGTACACTAAGAAATGTCTGTATTGCAACAATGTAGAGTAAGAGAGACCCACACTCTGGTTATTGCTTCAAGTCAGGAGAAACGGGGTCATGAATCCGGCCCTTCTATCTGCCAATCGATGCCCTACCAATGGGGCATCAGCCCTTCCAAGACATCCCCCTCCCTCTAATTTATGCCAGAAATAACATGCTGGGCTCAACATACTTCCAATAATAGCAATGTATTTCCATAGATATTGCCATAACAGACCACCTACAATAAAAACACACCACATCCTTGTCACGCCCTACCCTATGTGCTTGTATCCGTCTCAAAGGCTCAGCCTGAACAAAGCACTCTCTCTGCCTCGGTACTTGATTTTTTTTCCTTTGTTGAAATAGGTTGTTACAGGTTAAGGGCCAGATCCAGAAAGGCTGAGAACACCCACAAACCCATTTGGAATTCAGGTTTCCAAAATCTGGAACCAGAACAGTAGTTAGGTATGAAAGGACATGAAAGATTAATCATCCAACTTCAAGCGCTGTCATCACTGTGAATTTCAAGGATTAGGGCTGGGAGTTTCAGCTGTGCCTAGCAGAGGCAGGAGCGTAACCCCACAGAAAGACAGAGAGCTTTTGGCTCATTTCACATCCACTTTTGGTTCAGTGAAATATGGCTGACGTGGTGTCCCTGGGGATGCCATATGGGATTCCAAGAGACCTTTCCAGCCAGTCGTATCTGGTTCAGAGAAATGCACGCACTAAAATAAATGTACTGGGAGTTTGCCATGTAACCATTAGCCATATAACCACCATTAATATACCTTGGAGAATTTGCCTTATTTTTGTATGTCAGACAGTTTCAGACTAACACTGTACATAGTGAGGATAGCACAATATTAAAATGTGACTTTCATACTTTTTATGCTCCAAGTGCCTGGATCTACTCTTGGCACACTACAAAAATAATACTTTCATGAGTCAGTTTTTCCATGAAATATTTATAATACAACTATTGAGTGATGGAAGTGCCAGAATATTACTATCGCTATACTTGAATTCCTGGAGATTGTAAGCTTTTGTTTGGTCTAGCAGCGCAAAGGAAAAGCGTCCTGTTAAACATCTGTCTCTCACTGGGGAACCACATGGGAAATAAAGACTTTGGGGCAGCATTGCCTGAAGTATTTGAGTACTCGTCTTACCTACTGCAGTCTATGAGCGCTGAGCAGTCTCAGCATTATAAAAATCACAGAAAACCAGAGAAAGATGCAGACTTAAGCTGTCCCGTAGCCCATCCCTCTGAGCCCAGGAAGGGCCAATGGTACCTGCATCATTCATGACATGCAGACAACCAGCTAACCCAGCCCGAACAGTTGCTAACGACACCCAGGGACCTCTACAACCACTGCAGGTGAATTAGTGCAGCGTTTCTCTGTCTTTACCTTTAAAAAGCTATCGTCACATTGCAACTGCTTCTCCTACCTGCAGTGTGCCCTTGTCCCATCTATCATGGATATGCAGAACAGATTTTTCCCTTCCTCTTTGCAGCAATCTTCTTGTGTTTGAAGACTGTTATCAGTATCTCTGCTGCATTTTCTCTTTTTAAAACTAAATTGCCCCAATTCTTTCAGCCTATCCTGAAGGCCATGCTTTTAGACTTTCTCCATGTACTCCGCGTATTTCTCTCACCGATTATTTCCTATTCTGAAGCAGAGGACCTGCAACATCCATTAGGAATGATATAATCATACAAATCATACTGGGATGAAATGGGTATTAGATGAAACACAGAAGGACGAAATGTGCACTAAAAGCTGTGGTTGGTGTTTAGACAACTGACTATTCAGGCAGGCTTACTTTTGGGTGCCAGTCTTAAGACACCTGAAGTGATCACCTGAAGTGTTCACAGCACAAACGTTTTGAATTTATACCACTCTTTCCCTCATGGAAGTGCTGTTAACTCATTGTATAAATAATATTAGACCTGTAAAAGATATTTCCTGAACAAAAGAGAAATAACTACAAGTAGAGACAAGCTGCTTGTAGAAGAAAGGCTCGGGAGAGGTTTTGTTAAGTTCACTGCAGCTTGATTTAGATCTTTCCTCATTCCAAACCTTACCTGAAGCAGGTCTTCTGCTATATATTAAGACTATTCAATAGAAGCTTTATTTCTTAACAGGGTTTTTCTGAGTTGGAGCTGCAAGGACAAAGTGTAACTCCTCATGGTGCTTCCAGCTGGAACTCATTTGCTGTAAGAAGCTGTCATCGCAGTGATCTGGAGAAACACTTCTCAAATCCATTTTAACAGCTTTCAAAGTTTGCTCAAAGATGCCCAACAGCCCTGTTTTCCTTGCCAGGCCCTTCTTCCTCACTGCTGCGTTTAGTTACAGCAGGAGCATTGGATTAAAATAAAACTTATTTTGCTGTTAAGTGTCCTGGTTAGGCAAGCTAGAACTGTGCAGGTCCATAAACCTATTTTACAACTAAGACAAGGAATGCCAAGAGGAGATGCCGACGTCTCTGCGACAGGCTGAAGACTGGCTTGAAGACCTCCACATGAACACCGGAGGAAAGAGCGAGGCACAAAGGAGCCGTTGGGGTGGGTGAAAGGGACAGTTATTACATTCTTTTTAAGGCCACAGCAATGCCATGCAGTCAACCTCTGGCATCCCACAGCAAACCATGGCAACAGCTGCCTGGCTCTGTAGTAATAAACTGAACCAATTTAATAGCTTTTATTGTTCTGCTGTGATGTTTGAGCGCAACCACTTCTTTCCTCCTAGGACTCCTGAGCCCGCAAGGGCAGCAATGAGAGAAGATCTCATTTACCTAAAAGCGCTTATAAATTTTTAATTTGCTTTAACAAGTAAATTAACAAGTCCCTCATTCAGGCAAGTTTTATGGCCTCTTGCCACTTGGGGAGGGCCATAAAAGTTTTATAGATAATCCAGAGCTACCGAGATTGCTCATAATAAATTGTCTGTTTCCTGTTATTTTATCAAACCACTGGGCTTCTAATGACTTAAAGTCACAGCTTCCTTATATCTACGCTTTTTATGAGCCCGTATTTATAAACTGTAAAGAATATCTTAAATTATACTGGGCCCCTGCTAATCATTACAAAGCTAGGTTTTTATTGGAGCCAACCTTTTTGCTCACGCCCACCTAATAAATTCTAAGGGATTTAAGAGGAGAAAAAAATCTTTTTTTGAGATAGCACGCTGATTCTGCGTTCTATTTTAAGACGTTGCTTCAGCCAAAGTTTCATTAACGAATACTTTGAAGTGCCTGGAACTCCCTACTCTGATTTCTAACAGTTCTTGAAAAACTTCTCAGGATAGTAAGGACGTCAAGCAACATTAGCCAGCCTGGCTCTGGGATTTGGGCTTGGGAGGAGACAGCACTTATTGGAAAAACACAGTCTCATCTCAAAGGGAGAACACTACCTCCAACGGGTGCTCACTGTCTGCTTCTCTGGAGCACCACTGTTGATGCTTATACAGAAGAACCCTAGACGCGAAGACGTCCTTACCATTTGGTGCTGTAAGTGGTCACGCTGAAATCAGTGATGGCACTCACGGCAAGTATACCTCAACACGTTTAAACCACGGCCCCATTGGGTCCAGCAACAACTGAGCACTTTTTCCACTGAAGTTACAACTTCTACTTATGGCTTCAAAGTATTCACAATGCGAACCTTGGGCGTCCAATTTAGTAGGTTGGTCCTCCCATACAGAAATGAGAAATCACTCCAGAGAGTAAAACTTTACCAAAAAAAGTCCCCTTTATCTTTCTGTGAAATACAAGTCTGTGGAACTGGAAACTCCATTTATCCTGAAGGAGGAAAACATTGCAAGATGAGAATATCGGCCTTTGCTCAGCAGAGTTTTCCTGTTAAATGGGAAATTCCAGCAGGATAGGCAAGTTTTAAAAGCTCAGGATGCTATTTTTGAGAGAGATGCGAGAGCGGGTGCTAAATCCTGGAATATGCCCATTATCTGAAGCGCTGAGAGTGCTTGAAGTTTTATTTATTGATTTTTCAGTTGAAAAGTGCCATAGATTCATATCTCACAATACCACCCGAGATTAAGATCCATTGTGTAATTACAACTGTGCTCATATACCTTCATTCTCTGGTATTACGGTTACCATAGCCCACTAAAAATAGGCTGGTATAGTGGATGAACTTGTTGTTCAGGTATCCTTGTATATTAAATAAAAACTTGTTCAGTTGACTCTGGCAATAACTGTAAGTGCAGTGGAAACAAAATATAGCAAAACAAGCCATAATCCCCTTACCAAATGACTATTATCTTGTGTTTCCTCATAAATACGCACACACAGACAAGCACATCCACAAATACAGGTCCATGCCATACACCAAATTTGGGTTCTGCTCCTACAAGTTCAGAAATCCTTGAGATGGGATGGAAACAACTGCAGAGCACCCCAGGGATCACATTTTTCCAATTCTCTGAAGTACTTCTGGATGACTGAAAGCCTAACTAATGCCATCTAACCTATTTAAGAAGCAGAACTTTTCACTTAGCTGTGTATGTATAAATTGGATTAAAAAAATACCTCTTTTCTCCCTACCACAGCAAATCCAATGTCCCACCCGTCTATATTCACGAAAGACACATCTCCCTCAAAATTCAAGATTTAACCCATTGCTTTATCATTCAGTAACAAAAGAATCTTAAAGAAACAAGGAGATTCATATAAAGAATATAAAGAAACAGTACCCGAAGCAAATGAATAGCATATATCATATCCTTAGATTATAGGAAGCCCACAGACCCAAATTCCTGTTATCTGTACCCAAAGACATAAGGGCTATGGTAAGCAGAGAAAAAAAAAAAGAGGAAAATAAGTTCTGTGAGCAAAGTAAAAGACTAAGAGTGACCTGAAGGAGACAAACACAACTTTCACAGTGCCTCTGTCTGAACCACATCTACACTAGTTGGAGTATTAGAAACCTGTCGTATGTCATTATTTTCGATAGCCATGAAATCGTGACAGCAAGAGGGTGTACATATATCCAAGATGAGACTTTGTCAGACCGGCATAAGCGCTAAGTAGAAAAGCCTGACTCTGTCAGTATATTTGAATTTACAGGTAAAGCTAAAGATACGGAAATACAATTCTGCTGACAAAGAGCCACGCATATTGTCTTCACCTCTACTTACTGAGAATGGAGAAAAAGATCATACCCCAAAGGAAAGGGTCATATTTTTTCCCCTGCAGCTCTATGAAAAGCGATAGAAGATGTCCTGTCTTTAAAAAAGAAGTCTCTTCATGGATATAAAGGGAAGCAGAAGTGACAAAGAAGAAATGCATCAGAAGCACTTTTTGCAGAAATCTCTGGAAAAACAATGACTGCATGTGATTTCCAGACTTTTTTTGAGAACAGTTACAAGTCTGTGACTCTGAGAAGCCTCCAAACCGACAGAAACTCACCTTGAGGGAACTGCCGTGCTTTCAAGATTCACCTACCTTGAGCCCTGGCTGTGGCTCTTACTTCTATACAAACACACACCCATTACTTTTCTAACCAAATCCTTGCAAAAACACTTGCCCGCCTTTGTTGCAAGACAGAAGATATTTCCATTAAAGTAAGCAAACTCGTCTCTGGTGCACCTAAGACTTGCAGAGCTCCCAAGTTTCAGTTCACATTTCAGGTTAATCTTTTCCTTTCCTAAAGAACAGAACATCCTTTTTCCTGGTCTCCCCGAGGGCTCAGTATTTGCAACATCAAACAGAACATACAAACCATCGCACCCCCCTCCAAAAGCCTATTATACTGTCAACTGGCTTCCTAACTGCAACCAGGGGAGAAAGCTTATATACTGACTCCAGAGCTCTTTTACTGCTGGAAAGTGTCCATGATTTCTTCAAGCTACTGCTGCATTTCATTTCTCTAAAGAACTCATAATAAGATGGGCAAAGTTCCAAGAAAGAAAAAAGAAACCCGACCAACTAACTGAACTAACCGTGCAGTTCCCCCACCGTTACTTTTAGTTGCTGGCAAAGGCCAAAGCCGCATGACTCTCGTGCAATCCTACCAGTGACCCTCCTTAATAAATCAGATATTAAAATACAGTCACATGAATTAGGCTGGAAAGGGAGAGCGGGGCAAATGCCTGCTACTAAAGATAACAGTGTATCCTGAGGTATATTATACATTCACGAAGCACTGAACGAAGCAGGAGACGAGGAGGAAAGTCCTTATGGAGGCCACACTACAAACTACTCCAATCCAGAAGAAGTCATTGTGTATTTATTAATTTTGCAATGAGAGACCAAGCTGCTATTTACCAGGAGAAAGGCCCATACGATGGCAGGGACTGAGCTGGGATCTGGGTCTCGGCTTCCACGGCTCAATAACCGAACGTTTGCAAAGCACAACGCAAACCTCAGTGGGAAGCTGTTGTTGGAGAGTAACACGCTATTACTCTCACTAAAAAAACCAGAAAAAAGGGCAATAAGAGAATGTGACTCAAAAAACAAGGGTGTCTGTGCAGCTCTGCTGCATTTGAAGAAATATGTTTTGATGTTGACAGGTTTTATCAGCTATTTACATGTTTTCTTTTCCTTCTGTTCCAAGAATTCATATCCGTTCTGGCAGACTATTCACTGGCCCCCAGCCTGGGATAACAGAAGAGGGGTCTCCTCTTTTGCCGAGGGACGTAACCCCGCAGAGGCACCCACTCCTTTCCCTGTGGCCGGTCCCGAGTCCCCCTCCCAGACACAGAACGCGGTGACTTTTCTCTCCAAGCCCTTGACGCAGGCAACCCTTTCACAAACCTGCATGACCCACCCTATGCCCCTCACAGCAGCTGCAACGCTCACACACAGCTTGTCGGACAGAGGGGGACCAAATATAACTAATAACTAAATATAGCTTCCAGCCAGCCCAGGCAGTACCACCAACTCTTATCCCTAATTTTTCAGTTAATGCCTCGTGGTAAACCATAGCTGACAATGACCGCAGGTCTAACGGGTGACATTTACGGCTGAAGTTCTATGAAGTCAGGAGGTTGTGTCAATCTGCAGCATCCAAGTGCCTGTAAACGGAGCCCTGCACTGCGAGGAAATGGCTGGAGATTGGTTACAGCCACAAGTAATTGATCTGCCTGAAAATATGGCCCAAGAATCATAGGATTAATGCTCAAATTCCAGCTGTGTTGCATTGTTCCCTTCCCTCCAGCTCTCCAACAACAAAGACGTGCCTCCTCCTCTGGAGACCAGAAAAGTTTTATTAAAAATCTTCATACAACTGTTGCAGTGGAGGCCCTGTTAAAAGCATCATAAGAAAAAAATGCAGGATTCATAAAGAAACCATCCTACAATTTCCTTTCGATCTGGCATTGATTTCAAAGTGGCTACTTTCGCCAAGTGGCTTTGGCCAGCGTTCCTGCGCGGGCCGGGCCGGGGCGAGGAGCGGAGCCTGCCCGGCTGCCTCAGCACGTGCGTGCAGCGGGAGCGAGCAGCACAACACCGAGAGGGGGGGGCGGAATAAAAAATTAAAATGGGAACACTTCCAAAACTGCAGCTGTGCTGGCCCATTAAAAAAGCTGAAACTCATTCTACTGTTCGACCTCATGCTTATCACCACATAACTATTCATCAAAGAAATTTCGGTGCAATTAATTAAATTATTCCCCTGTCTGTGCCACAGAGTCGTTATTCCAATATCAGCTTTCACTCGCACTCTCTTAAGCTCGTGTCTGTATGCCAAGTGACATCTCTAGGGTTGTCCGGTCTCAATAAAGCTCTGCTCCTCACCACTCACAGAGGCTATCATTTCTCTTTTTTATTGCCATTTATTTTCCACTAGGATTTTGCTGCCAGTATATTGGCAGGACTTCCAGTATATGGATGTAATGAAATCTACCACAGACACTTAACATCGGGTCAGGCTTCAGCTCAGCTCATGTGAAGCTGTAATATGATAAACAAATGCTTCCAGGAGGAGGATTTTATCCGCTCAAAAACAGAACACGGACTCCATTGGTACCCAGACAAGAACTAGGAGGGAGTCATTTGAACAGCCTTATGATAATTAGCTTTATAGCTAAAATGTGCTCAACAAGAGAAACCTGAGTTACAACATAGGTTCCTCTGAACCTGTCAGGACCAACTTCTCTTATTAAAAAAAAAAAAAAAAAATCAGTGTCCCAGTTTGCTTCTTCCCCTCTTATTTTTTTTTCTTGTTTTTTTTTTTTTTTTTCTTTTTTAAACAGCAGTGTTAATGTAATACCACTGGTTCAGCACACCAAAACATGGGTAATTTGGTGGCTACTTTAGGAGCCCCGAGCTGACCTACCAACAACAAAATGTAAACACCCTGATGTTAAATCTTCCTCAGCTCTTCTGACATTAAGCAAGACCTGATGGCTCTGAACGTGGTCTGTATCTACTGCCACGATAATTCATGTGATGGCACCGAAGCATCGTATCTGCATATCTCTCGGTACAGGTCAGGACCGCTGCCAAGGGGATTAGACTCTCAAAATGTGAATTACACAAGATATTGGTAGTCATGTCCCAGGCATCTCTAAGGGACTTGTGGCTGGAAATGAGAAGCAAAAGAAACACAAAAGGAAAATAAAATGTAATTTTTAGAAGGGGAAGGAAAAATCAAAACTTAGAACAGCTTGTATCTGGCCCCAGTAAGTCTTCCCCTGTCTGGAAGACTTTAAATCAATAATGGAGCCTTTCTATCAGAGCACCTTTATTTCAAATGCAAGTTAATGGACATAAATCTCTACAGGCGATGAATGTAAAACATGAGAATGAATGATCAAAGGGTTGGGGGTTTTCCTGGTAAAAAGAGTTTGGTTTTTTGTCTAAAATAAACTTCTCCCCAGAGAAATGGAGTTTTGTTGTTCTTCCAGGGAGACAGAAGAGTCTGGGACAGAACCTGCATCAGCAACTGTCCTGATGCCTTGTTGGCTGTCCAGCTAATGCGTTGGCTACAATAATTTGTGTATCTGTATAAAGGCAGCATAACGTAGGTGTTGCAAGTTAATTATGGGGAACCTAGAACAATTATGATAAAACATACAGGCTTTTGCTTGAATAGTGCCTATCTTTATATACACTTGAAAAGTTTTCTTTATATACACATTGAAAACTATTTTTCCTACTTGTTTTGAATGAAAGCAAATAACCAAACCTTGCTCATCCTCTACCTCACCCTGCTACTATCCAATAGTCTAGGTTATTTCCAAACACACTGCCTTTTATTTTGCAGTTTTCTTGCTACAACAATCAGGGAGACCCCAGCGTGATTAATTTGCAACATATCCATTTCAAAATGAGTTTTACAGATGTTTGGTCCCTGTGTCTCCCAATCCCTCCGGCCCAAAGTGCCTTCAGAGTGAGCCCCGATGGGCGCAGCAAAGCACCAAAACGGTGCCTCGTGACACCTACAGTGGGATCCATAAAAAAATACATTGTAGTAGCAGGATTTAATATGAGATAAATCTCAAGAGGTACCAAATATACACTCTCTCATTCCCTTAACTAAGAGAGGGAAGGTGGATCTTGGTAACAAAACCAGAAACAGCTTATAACGACCCTTCAAGAAAGCAGAGCCCCGAACGCAACGCTTCAAGTGCTTCAGGTGCCGATTCAGGTACACCAGGAACCTCAAGCTGATCGTGCAAATGGGTTCATCCCCAGATGCTCAGACAGAGTCAATCCACCATCTCAGACGGGGACCTGTGTGTCTGTGTGCACTCCACTAACCCAAAGTAACCCAAAAGAACGACTTACTTGTGCGTTTAGTGGCCAGACCAGCCCAAACCACGGCACTACTCATATTTCCTGGGTTGCCAAGAATACTATAAAATAGATCAAAATGATATTACAACAGATGTTGCTTGGAAATACAGTTGCTAAAAATTATAGTTAACATGACAGCCTATCAGCCGCCTATCCAAAGAAAAGAAATTTGACGAAATGGAGTAGAAAACCAATAAACTACCACAGTGTTACCCAGTATGAATCCTCATCATTAAAGCTGATTAAAGCTCAGCAGGCTCAGTTAAATTACAGCATTCAAAAGAGCTGCAGACAAGCCTCAACAATAAGAGGAAGGTTGTCTAAAGATTTCTTCTCCTACTTAGGCATGGCCACAACGGCTGAATTTTCTAAAGCAGTCAGAAGTACATTTATGTTTTCAAAGACTGGGGGTAAGTGCACAGTTGTTCAATTTATTGTATGGAAAAAGGGACCGCTGGGTATACTGCTGGCCAGCCACACCGCCCTGCTTTGTGGTTCACCCTCCAACTCTTCAAACACATTCAGTGGTCAAGTGTGACCAAAGAGACGAGGAACGGCTGTTATTTCACATTGTCCATCCTACCACAGCAGGGAAGATGGGAGGGAAAGGGACAGGACATTGTCCCAGTGATGGTACATGGCTGGGAAGAGACCCGTGATCGTGTGACCGACTGACTCAGCTGAGAATCCAGGCTAACGATGGGTTTCATTAAAGGATTAAAATTAGAACAGGTAGTACCTCACATGCAAAACTTAGAGAAAAAAAAAAACAAGGCTCAGAAGATGACAACAGGTATTTTGTTATTCAGTAAAATGAAATCTGGATTTGAACCCCCAAGCACACATCAATGCTTTCCAAATGAATGCAGTCTAGTCCTTGGAGCTTCATTACAACGTTTCCATTCTTTTTCAAAAATAAGTAAATGCTTCTGGTCTGATGCTATGGCACATTACTCTGCAAACAGTAAAATAGTCTGGTCTATCAGTAGACTAAGTGAAAAATCCAACATGAACAGCATAAGCCAAGGTAGGGGCACTGTGAAGCTTTCTGGCACACACCCTTGATCAACAATTTAGCCATAAATATATATTAACTACTGCATTTGAAAAAAAAATAGGATTCAAATTTCAAATGTCACAGATATTAAAGGAAGTTTGAATGGCACTTTACAAAAATCATAAAAGATATCCTTTATCGCAGTTTCTTTTAATTTTTTGAAACATTTAATTCCTTTCCAAAAGCTATTACAACATTTTCTTACATCTTAAAGTCTTCTACTTTCATGTTTGTTATCTACCCTAATTTGAATATGGCAAATAGACTGTATTTACTTAGCACATAACAATCCGGTGTAGGACTTAACCTGTGGCCTTCAACACCAAGCAACAAGCTTAGAAGTATTTTAATAAAAGACGTAACTGTATAACAAATATAACAGTAGATAATTCTTATCTTCCGTGTAACAAGCTCATCTAAGTGCATGTAATTTTATATTTTTTATTTTAATTTTACCTTTTAATATGAAAAGCCTAAAATTAATATTTCATGTCAGCAAATCCAATTACCTGCTCCCACTGAATAATCTCCGTCACCCCTAGAGCACGCTCCAGCTGGGCAGTGCCTCATACCAAGCTCCTTTGGGCAGGAATTGGGCCAGGTCTGGGACATGTGGGAAACAATGCATTCAGGAAGCCACCCGTGGGTGGCACCACAGGGCATTTCATGTTTTCACGCCCATGCAAACTTTCTGTAATTTCTTTTTATCGGTATTAAGTTGATGAGAAGCTCAGCATGAGCTGGCAACGTGCACTCACAGCCCAGAAAGCCAACTGCATCCTGGGCTGCGTCCCCAGCAGCGTGGGCAGCAGGGCGAGGGGGGGATTCTGCCCCTCTGCTCTGCTCTGGGAAGACCCCACTGGGAGTACTGCATCCAGCTCTGGGGCCACCAACAGCAGAAGGACACGGAGCTGTTGGAGCGGGGCCAGAGGAGGCCCCGGAGATGCTGGGAGGGCTGGAGCCCCTCTGCTGTGAGGACAGGCTGAGAGAGCTGGGGGGGTTCAGCCTGGAGAAGAGAAGGCTCCAGGGAGACCTCAGAGCCCCTTCCAGTCCCTAAAGGGGCTCCAGGAAAGCTGGGGAGGGACTCTGGGTCAGGGAGGGGAGCCATGGGACGAGGGGGAACGGTTTTACGCTGAAAGAGGGGAGATTTAGATGAGATCTGAGGCAGAAATTCTTGGCTGTGAGGGCGGTGAGCCCCTGGCCCAGGTTGCCCAGAGCAGCTGTGGCTGCCCCATCCCTGGAGGGGTTCAAGGCCAGGTTGGACGGGGCTTGGAGCAACCTGGGCTGGTGGGAGGCGTCCCTGCCCAGGGCAGTTCCATGCAGCACCTGGAACTAGGTGATCTTTAAGGTCCCTTCCAACTCTAACCATTCGATGATTCTATGATTAAGACCACCATGCTGACCTTAACTGAAACACTGCACAAACATCAACTTTTGAGAGCATCTGCAAAGCATGTCTGAAATAGTGACGATGGTGAAATGTGCCAATGGTTTTTCATCCTTCCCACAATGCCAGGCAGAGCATGGGGCAGGACCGTCCAAGGCTCTTTGTTGTAGACCTACGGGTAAAGTCCATGGCTCAATCTGGGCTCATGCTACAGGCTTCCCTGGATGGCCAGGCTGCAAACCAGGATCTGATCATTCAGGCTGGTGACAAAGGCAACCAAAGGCTATGCCAGTCACATAAACTCTTCAACAGCACTGCCTGGATTATCCAAGGCACAAAAACTATCAGCAGACCTCTGAGATAACAGGTTATGCACCTTATCATCAAAAGAAACAGTCTGAGTGAAACATCAGGAGAGACGTCCATCCCTGCATTGCACTTGGTGTGAAAAGCCCGTAACACATTCAGTTGACAAATAATTCTGCCAAGTGCCTCTCCTATAAGTTGCTCATGTCAACAAAATTAATGTGACATTTACAACTATTTTGAGGATAAAATGAAGTTGCTTAAATTATTCTGCGGAAGCAGCGTGAGACAGAATTATTCAGTTGACAAAATCTAATTAGGTGTAAATTATTTCAGGTTATATGAATTATAAAACCTTTCACGGAGATCTCAGGCTCAAGGCTCAATGTGATATGGTGAATTAATATGCCGGGCATCTGTTTTCCAGAGCTAGGTTTCAATCTGGGACAAAGTCACACAGGTAATTAATTTCTTCTTTCCGCCAGCTAGCCTGTGCTCAGGTAGGCAGAGGAAGGCATGTCACATGCAATATACGTTTTACTAAGGTTGGAAGGCTTTTTTCTCACAGAAGAATATGAGAACTGGTCAGTAGAGGAAAAAAGGAGCTCTTAGTCTAAATCCTGAGACAGAGCTGAAGCTCCTGACGTCTGGCAATAGCAAGAAGGGAAATATTTTGACAGCAAGCTCTCCTTGAAGCCTGGTGTCCAGCTTCATCCTCCATCCAGAAAGTTTCTGAGTAGTGGCACTGAGAAACATTTCAGCGCGTGTTTAGCTTTAATAATCATACTTACTTCTAAGCGTCTGCTTTTATGCTTTGCTCAGGCAGGATTAGCATGTTCAGAAACCTGCCTAATTACCGCAGCGCTTATTTCTCCTGCTAGGTTTAATTTTTGCTGTTCGGATGCAAAAATGTCATCATTAACTTCTACAAAGCCAAGCAGGGCATCTTTGAAACCAAACTATCAGTGCTTTTAACATCTGAAAAGCAGGATACTGAGACCTTTCAGGGATGGCATGGTGCCCTGTGCTGCTGCTATGGAGGAGGAAGGGATGATGAGCAGCTGTGTAATTAGGTATTTTCGGGGGAGAAGACAACTGCTTTATGAGCCGAGGATCAGCTTTGCCCACTCGCTGTCAGTCTGTTGCAGTGGGAGAGTTTGGGTATTGTGGGAAAAAGGCAGTTTCAGTTCCCACAGGAGATTCAGAAATACACTCTGGGATTTGATATGATCCTTATTTTCCATTTAAATGCACCCCAATTCAATAGGGATTGGTAGATCTCATATGAGCTCAAACTACCTTTTCACACTTCTTGCTAACTCCATGAACAACGCGTCGCAAGGAGACACAGACTATTTACCATCCCTTCATGCATCCCTTCCCTCTGTAAGCATCAGAGAAAATTACTGGAAGCAAAACACAACATTGGGTCAAAAAGTCTAGAGAGGAGGCACATGAAAACCCCACGGCCCGAATTTTCTCTTTGGAAAAGTTCATCTATGTCCTAAGCTCCAGCTGGGGTGTTTCTCAATGGATGCCTACTGCAGCTTAGTTAAAAATGATATGCAATGCTATCGGCTGCTCTCTTGTTCAGTTTCTATACAGAAAGCATTTCTTACACACCATTGACCACATTTCCTTGAAAAGACTGGTGAGAATTATATATTTTAAATAGACATTAGCACTGGGAAAAAAACCCAAACAGTTAAAAAGAAACAAAAAAAGGAAACAGAAGTCGTCTCTGGAAGTCGAAAGCGGAAGTTTCAATGAGCAAAGCACACGTGACCTGGTACTCACGGGTGACCAGAAACCTTCCCCAACCTGCCCCGAGCGCAGAACCCGGCTCCGCTTTGTGCCGCTGTTGAGACCTGAGAGGGGGAGGTGGCAGCAGCGACGTGCCAGCCGGGTGGCTTCTGCCCCGGCCGCTCTTGGAAAAAGGCGACAGAACACAGAGAATGGGTGTGTACATCAAATGTTTAGCAGTTATTTGCACACACTGACTCCCTTGATGAGCTCTTCGCTTCTCTGCGAGATTTAGTAAATAAAGCTTGATTCTTTGCCGTTTCATGCTATCTGCACCTAACTGAGTGCACTACGCCATTCCCAGGCAACCGGGGAGACACAAGGGCTCCGTACCGAGGCGTGGCAGGGACCTCACATCAGTAAATCAAACTGGTTTCCTGAGGCCTCTGAGGTCCCAATATTGCCAATTTTCTAACCTAAGGTTTAACTACAAAGAGGTTAGAAATACCAAGAATGGCCGCAGACACATCTGAACAGCATCCAGTACCTCTATGTGTGCAGCTAAGCTGCGCATTCAACAATAGAGCAGAGAATAGAATAGAATGGAATATTTCAGTTGGAGAGGACCTACAACAGCCATCTAATCCAACTGCCATGGGCCTTCTCCTCCTCCGTCCCCCAGTCTATACATTTTTTTATTTATATTTTTTTTTAAATAATCAAGTTCTACTCCTACACTGAGATGACAGGGAAGATAAAGCCAAGGCAAGATAAATCCAACACGCGATGTTTCTATCTTTGTAACAAGAGCTGGTGGCAGTGACAGAGATCGGGGGATAAATACAAATCTGCTATGGTTCACTAACCTTCACTCTGTGGTGATTGATAACTGCGTTTTTAAGTGGCTGCAGGTATCAGGCTCAGCTTTGGGCTCTGTCTCTCTCTCTCTCCATACCCTTTTTAAGAACACATTGCAATACACAGCAGCTGTAGGACTGGGGGACCAGCCAGCTTCTGCAAGGTAGCCCGTGTTCACGCAAGGACTGGAGATGCCGATGGGATGGAAGAGGCAAACATAAAATCATAGAATCGTTTCGGTTAGAAGAGACCTTTAAGATCATCAAGCCCAACTGTTAACCCAGCACCGCCAAGTTACCACTAAACCATGTCCCTCAGCACCACGTCTACACGTCTTTTAAACAGCTCCAGGGATGGCAACTCCACCGCTTCCCAACATCTCAAACCGATTTCCCTGCCGTAGCAAAAGCAGCATGGCTGATGAGGACAAGAGGTCTAAAAGTAAAGGAAATTAAACCCAAAACAAAGCACAGAGCAGGAAAGGGCATTTGTAACTACAAAATGATTCCCTCGCTTTCGCCAGCGTTCACTCCCAATTCTGTAGGAGTTAAAGGCCGCCAAGTAATAGGCACTGCAGAGTTTTCCCCTGGGTTGCAGCCAAGGCCACTAACCCTGCTATTAGAGGCCTGACAAGCTTTGTCAATGCAATCTACTGAATGCCGTGAGTGACAAGCGATCAATATTCTCCACTCTCATGGGTCATCACAGGTGACAGAGGCCTAAGTAATAAAACAGCCCTGGCTGCCTCCTCTAACTTAAATGCTTCCCCAGCCACAATATTTCTTTTTTGTCTAAGCGCCTCTAGCTAAATTTCTCATAGATCGAACCATCTGATGGGGTAGAGGTTCTGAGGAATTGCAATGTGTCTGAATTGATGCTAGCCAGCGAAAGCTCAGTAGACTGGAGAAACAGGTTCAAATAAATCGAAAATGACTAGCTACAGAGTTGTAATCTGCCAGCATCAGGCCCTGTAGCATCAAGGCGATATGAGGAAGGCATGCTGACAATGCAGCGGCACCAAGCCACCTGCCAGACGAAAATCAGCTTCCCGGTTTCTACTGTTCTGAAGACATTCTCCATGACATTCCTTTTTTTCCCCTTCTTTTTTTTTTGTGTATGTGAACTGTTATAAGAATTACTAGGAGCAACTGTGTAAAACTGCATTATGGTGTTAATAGAAAAGAAAGAAGGGTTGCTCTACAGGGAAGATGGGGAGGGGCTCTGGATCAGGGAGGGGAGCCATGGGACGAGGGGCAACAGTTTTAAACTGGAAGAGGGGAGATTTAGATGAGGTATCGGGAAGAAATTCTTTGCTGTGAGGGTGGGGAGCCCCTGGCCCAGGTTGCCCAGAGAAGCTGTGGCTGCCCCATCCCTGGAGGGGTTCAAGGCCAGGTTGGACGGGGCTTGGAGCAACCTGGGCTGGTGGGAGGTGTCCCTGCCCAGGGCAGGGGGTGGCACTGGATGATCTTTAAGGTCCCTTCCAACTCTAACCATTCGATGATTCTCTCATTCTATATTATGTGAAGGAAGTACTGATGGGACCAAAGTTCATGGGAGCTGTTGAAGCAGTCAGAAACACTGACTAGGCAGTTCTTTGCAGCATGGAAAAAAAGCAACCCAACCCTCCTTTCTAAATGTAACACATCGAAAATGAGTATGTAAATTTTAAGGGAATCAGCTGCTCCGTTACAACTGCCCACCCCTACCCCTGCCACGATGCAAGGCACCTTCGGGCGGAAGCAGGGTAAGCTCGCCTGTATATTGTAAAACTATGCACACTGCCAACAACCCCAGAGAATCTCCTATTTTTTAAATCCACATACTAGTTTACTGTTAAATAACTCGTTCATACAGCTGTATGCTAAGTAAGAGCTTAAGCTTCAAAAAAAAGCAGCAATTTACAGTTCACTACTCAAATTTAGGGCAGACGAGGAAATAAAAACGTGTTTCAGCCCTTATGAAATTCTTGCTGTCAATAACCATTATGGACCCAGGCCATTGATGTCCATCTGGGATCTGAATGTTGTCCAGTTTTTTCAGATGTTTAGAACCAGTTTTTATTGGGAATAATCTCTTTAACCAAACAGCTTTGCAAACACTGAGTTTCTCTACATTCCTGTGAGACAGGCAAGCGATACACACCAATTTATTGGTGAATAAACTGAGAGGCAAAGGAGAGCCAGAGGCACAACTGGACACAAAACCCAACGGGTACGTAATTTCACACTTTAAACTTTGAACATCAAATACGTCCTGGAAGAGAGTCTCTTCTAGGGGATGACTGTCAGCTGTAAAATTCTGTTTAAACAGGTGGTAGGACGATGATGTGCTGTTTGGAAATAATTGGTGCACTGTTTACACACTACTCCCCATGATCTAAGCCAGGATAAAAATAGACTATAATGCTCAAGATCTGCAATTTTGCACATCTTCATCCTCTTTCATTACAGAAAGCAAACCAAACAGCTAATTCTACTTAAAATGTGTATTTATTCTGACAGTTATTTAGAATAATGACAAAACTTTTCTACATTCAAAAAAAGGAAGCCAGTACACATGTGCAAGCGTGGTTCCACAGGTAAGTCACCAAGGGCTGAAATAATGTATCAGCATTTTTTTTTTAAAATATGAATGGGGCATTTGATCTAGAATGGCTTAAAACTGGAAAAAATAAGCCAGTATATATGATTATGTTAGAATCCTTTAAAGGCCACCAAATAAATCATCTTCTGTCCAAGAAAAGCTGGGACCTTTTCATGGCAAAAGCTAATACGTGGAGATGGGAACTCTCTGGCAACACCTTTTAGAAATGCAAAAACAGATGAGGGAGCACACTTGATGAAGAAAAAATGCCCTAATTCTTGGGATGAAATTAGATGTCTAATAAAGAAAAAGTCAATATTCTAATGTAGGATTTGGTTCTCCAACACACTTGACTACTGGCCAACCAAACCAGCTGGACAAGCAATGGAGAACAGCATGTTGGAAGGATATATTTCAGACCAAAGTAATCTTTTTAGTCACTACATACAGCTGATTTTCTAAATGATTAGATGAAGGCTATTCTTGTATCAATGCTGAGGAAAGGATGCAGGACAGGAGCTGTATTAAGATGTGAACTAGGAGATAAACACACAACCAGCCTGGAGATGGTCCATGGCATTCATCGGGACAGTATGATTCAGTGGCTGCAGTGAAAGGAAAGTCAGACAAAACAACAAACCCAACACTTTTTGGCAAGTGCCAACGCCCGACCAAGTTCTGCCTGGGGAGCAGGTCAGCTGTAAAGGAGTTACCAGCAGGTTATAGAGGGGAGAGCCATGTTTTCCCGCACGCCCATCCTCCTCTCCTGTTGTTATTAAAATGCCCATTTTACACTGCACTTTACGAGTTTGCCTAACTCCATGCTGCACATTCTCTCCATTGTTTAGGAATACATTCCTCATCATACTTGAGTTTAGATGCAGATACAAAACATAAAAATATGGTGACAGAGAAATAAAAAATGTGAAGGTTTATTTTGTCTCTCCAGAAGTTTATTGCTATTCTCTCCCGGTCAGCCATCCAGCTTTTTTTTCCCCTCTGGCCTCAAAGGCTTTTGACTTTCTCAAGACATGACTCCAGATTCATTTAAAAATAGAGAATAAAAGCAGTATGGCTACAATGATCTGATAGCATCACATACAGCTCTTAACAACCTAATTTATTACTGATGTAGTCATTAATGTACTCTGAACATGCACTATACACTCCTCTCTAATGAAAAAGTAACTGGGGAAGCTCATCCAACTTGCCTCAGAAAGTTGCGCCCCAAGAGACTTACATGTCATCTACTCTTAGATTTATCCGAGGCTGAAGGAGATATTTTAAAACATATCTTCTTGTTATTCTTTTAAAAGATAGTTCCCTCGATGCTGAGCCTTGAAAGTTTAGCAGATCTTATTACCGAGAATGAACTAAACTAAAGCAATTGGTATAATGGTTGTTACACTACGCGTACAAGTTGCTTGCCATGTTCTGTTCTCATCCACTTTCATCTCAAATGTTTATATGAGCATGAAAAGTTACTGTTATTTTTCTTCTCATCAGCAAGAAGAGAAAAAAATCTGGTGAAACTAGACTGGGGAAAGTGCAGGGAGAGAGCTCTGGAAACATAAGTCATCGGCACCAATTCATATGGCACGCTGGGAAGAGAAGAGAAACAGCAGAGACAGAAAGGCAAGACATAACCTATCCAAATTCCCAGCAAGGATGATCTATAATTGGCATAACACCGACTAACACTGGAAAGGAACTTTTTAAAAGCCATCACGCTTCTCTCCTCGCGATCCCACCCCTTTGCAGATGCCTCTGGCTCCGAAGTTCCCAGCACACACGGGATCTGCAGGCTCGGCGTGCAGCCGTGGCGGCTTCCGTGATCCGCTCCTAAAGACATCCGATAGAAAGCTCAGGGCTCGGGAACTCATGAGCTACCGCCCTCCAAAGCCACCAGAAACAACTGCTTGAAAAGCATGAGGCTTCCTGGGGCATGAGATGGAGGACGCAATAAAAAAAATAATAATCTTTTTTAAGAGAAATATAAACCAAATACCCCAGTAATGGTAGATTGTGCCTCAGTATGTAATGGGAAGGCATGTCATTCTTACGGCAAAAGACCAGCCACAAGGAAAAGCAAATGAACAACAGGTGAAATTAATAGCTATGCAAGCCTGGAAAAGTGCTTGGGGGAAGTGCTATTTTCACGTATCAGGTCTATAAATCATCCCTCTCCTGTCCTAGATGCGTGCTAGCAATACCCGTAGCAGAACACAGCTCAAAACTTCCTGCGAAGGGAAGAGCAATAGGGATTATCTGGATATGACATTCACTTTGCACACTAATTACAGTGCTAAAAGGCCAGCAGAAATATTCAAGGTGGAGGAAGTCAACACCTCTTCATTCCTGTCTGGTAAGCTGCTTTCTCATCCTTACCATGCTTTACCAGGTGCGTATCATTTATGTCCAGGAAGGTTAATTCTAGTGAGAGGTTTGTCAGCATTTCCATTCCTGTCCCCTTCTAAAGGATTTAAATACTCAAATCTAAAAATGCAACTCAAAGAGAGTTTTAACCTGCAGGACATAGGCTAGGAGCACCTTTTTACCTCCCATGGACACAGAGCAAATCCTTTTTATTAATTTAGTCTAGCACTTCGTTTCCTTCTTTTAAGATACCATTTATAAGGGGAAAAGAGACAAAGCTCAAGTTATTTTGAGCATAGGAGCTTGGACATAACAACCTTACAGCCAGACTCTACCTCTGTCTCGAGGCTAATTTTCCTTTGTTGAAACATTTTGATGCGACTGTTATTGTGGAGCTTCGGGCTGGAGTGCAGCTTACAGGAGGCATCGCTCCTGCTTTAATTCTCTCTGGTACACAAGAAGGACCATTAAATGTGCTGTGCTAGTCTTCACTTTAAATGTCTTTCAAGTCCGTGTTTACCTAAGATAGCATTATTTGAACATATATATTTGTGATCCAATTCACCTGAAGCACTGCTCAGTCCTGTAGGAATAAGACAAGGACGTCCCATATGGTGGCAAGGTAGAAAATCTCCTCCAATGCAAACCACCTATGACCTCTGTGATAATAAATTCTTCTGCAAATGACTGGGCAAAGTCCTGGAGACTGTGTGCGGTGAAGATAAACAGCCCTTTGTCCTCCGGGCCAGAAGTGGCCATTGTATAGAGCTTGCCCAAAGGATTAGCGCTGCCATTATTATTTGTGTTATATGAGCTATTTCAGGAGCTAATTGACCCCAGCACAAAAGCCGGGTGAGAAAGGCTTTTGTATCTAATAGAATGAGCAATACAGAAAAGGGTAAGGTTCTTTGAGCAATTGGGCCACAGTATACAGACACTGACTCAGTTTTAGCTGACAGCATCAAGCAGGGCAATCTAATCTCCCCAGTTAGCACTAAATCAGCCTAGTATAAATGAGCCCATGACAGAACACGGAGAAATGGGACTTGCTAAAAGGATAACTGAGGATAACTGCCTTGTGAAGCATAAATATTGAAGATGTTCAGAATCTTTCATTCCCTGAGCTAAGCATGCCTAGCAAGAGCCGTACAGGCAGAGCCATTTCATACTTGAATCTCTGTTCGCTTTTTGAGGGTACCGTGGTAAATGTCAGTATGTACATAAGGTATTCTAAAATTATACGTATATATTCCCTCCCTCCCTCAAGTGCTTAATGGTGGGGGAAGGTATTGACACTGAGAAACCCTGACAGGACGCTCTTAACCATTAAAAGGTTCGATACAACAACAAAAAAACGTGAAGCCACTTTCTCTAGGATGACGGACATTTGAGAAGGAGGATGTACTAAGGCTGTAGTATAAGATCATCCAAAAGTAAAATACTCATCTCCAAATTCCCTTGTGAAGAATGGTATGTTTAAGGGAAAAAAGTGAAGCTGAACTTAGAACTGAACACATTTTTTCGACATTTAGTCAGCAGTCAAAGCTGGTTCTATCTCAAAGTCAGAACAAACCAGCCAAATGATATAGCGAAAAAATTAACTCACCCTGACCTTTCTGAAGCCACTGAAAAAGCCGCTGCAACATAATTCATTACACATTCTGCACTAAATATGGTGCACAAAAGAACGCAGCCTTGCAAATATGCAAACAGAAGAGAAATAATCTTATTCATCATTTATTTATTGAACCTACACGGACTCCTCATTGCACTATCTGAGCCTATCGCAAGCATAAAGGAATTAAACAGCACAAAATCCCAGGAAGGAAAAGCAGCAGAATTTATAGGTGCTTCACAAATGGGGTAATGAGGCAGAGGAAAGAGAAGGTCTCTGTGGACAGACTGAGCCTAAACCAGAGACAAAGTCATATCTGTGTCTGCTGAGCTGATACGCTTCCAGTGAAAGATTACTATTCCCTTCATGTGCTTCATCGGAGTTTTAGTGCTCGTGTCAAAGAGCTCCCTGCCCAAACACGTCCTAGCCTTTCCACAAAGGAAAAGCCTTGTAAGATCTTTCCGCAAGTCTTGCAGTATCACCCCGTGAATCAGCCTAAGGCTCCATGTGAAGAAGCAGAGGACGTGGCAGCCCCAGCAGCTCCCACGACACGGCGCGCATCCCAGCAAGCTGCAGTCTGCTCCCCACATCATTCTGAAAGACCTTTTAGGACACCTCACCACGGGGCGCTGCAGCAGTTTTCACTGGGGAGACACATTCATCTCAAAGGTATGGATCTACAGCTCAGAGCCGGCAAATGGACCTTCTGATTACACCCAACACTAACATACACGTGGAGGTGGCACGCGCGCTGGACGTCCTACGCCTCCGAGCACGACCTCATGCATCAGCATGGGGGACTGCTCCGAACACAGTCTCACCACCACTCCTACGTCATACAGCTCGGCATGAAGCCCACAGCAACCATCACACCAACACCCCCCCAAATGCTGTTTTTACTGAAGCTAGTTTGCGCTCATAATTATTTTTAATCATCTTGTAGAACACGGTTGGTTCTGAGTGATCTGAAAGACGGTAATGTGGGTGGTGAGCAGACCTACCTTAGCACAGAGGAGCTAGGCTCACCATAATGCCCTCTGTTCCCAAGGACAAAGGGTATTTGCAGACAGAAAGGGTTAAAGGACGTTATTGTTCCTGGGTCTTTTCAAACAATGCAAACCTACTTAGCGGAGGTAATTTTTTAAGCACACTTATTTCCATGAAGCAAATCCAGTGTGTAATTCCAGGATTAGTCCAGAAACTAAGAAGCTTTCTGCTTTCAGCAAAGTTAGTTTCCATTTCAAAGTTTAGTTAAACCAACTGAAGTTAATCAAAACACATAATTTTGCAGTTTCACATATGGGTACACTTACTATAAGCAGACAGATCAACAAAATAAAATACATAAAATTGTAATGCTGAGAGAGGATTCTTTATGATTTCCTTTTTACTCAAATGGATGAGAAAAAGAAGAGGCAAGGAGTTAGCACTAAAAGGCACACTCCTCTAACCTCACCAGTGACACTGCGATCCTTGCAGGAGAGATTTTACAGACTCACGATGCCCAGGCCATATGATTTGTAGAGATCTACGTAGATCTACAAGGATCTATATCTAATGCCTCTGTAGGCATTAGATGATAATGCCAAAATCAGATGAGACTCCTACAGAGCACCAATATGTGTACGTACCTCAAACTTTCAGAATGGATAAGGGAAAGAACCAAAACTGGATTTATCTGAAACTGGATATGCACCAAGAAATACCACAGTTGGTTAAGACAAAAATGTCTCATATTTGCTGTTAAAGTTAGCACACTCATAAAGATTAAGGCTCTGCTTATTTTGTGTACCCTTCTATAATCAAAACCTTAACTTTTAAAAGAGTAACACAGACATGAGCACGTGTCTTCTGTTACATTAAACTTTTCACAATTCTAGCAGAAATCACTCAGATACCATGTCTAGATTAAAAAAAAAAAAAAAAAGTGTATTGATGTGTTGTTCTATGCAACCAAACCAACTGAATCACTAGTCACAACCCTATTTTAAACAAAGAAATAAATAACCCTCAAGACCATTTTTTCCTCCCAATAGTAATGTTATAAATTTTAAGCAGCTAACAGAAGTTCATAATGGCAGAAATACATGGCAATCGTAACTCTCCAGACACCTCCACTGAAGTTTCATCTACAAAATAAACTATAAGCCCTTTCCTGCGCACTGCCTGGTTCATCGGCTGGAGTGATGGGAGACAGTAGGAATGTGTAAAGCCCCGGATCTCGCAATGCGGAGGAAACCCCTTCGACGTGCCTCCTCCAGCCACCCATATGACTGGGGCAGTCTGCCGGAGGGCGCAGAGAGGCATCATCCTCCCGGCCTCTCCTTCTGAGGCACTCCAGGATGCCGGAACAGGAGGACATCTGCGAGATGTCCAAGAAAAGCAGGACCGGCGGTACCTGGGGCTACAGACACTGTGCTCAAGAGATGGTGTTTTACAAAATGTTACTCCAGCACACACAATGGCTAATACGGCAATACAAGTATTACAGATGGGATTTTCACTAGGATGGATGTTTCTTGTAGTTACGCTTCTAAATTGCTCACTAACTTTTAAACATCCCATCCTAAACAGTGAAAAAATAATCAGTGAAGGGAGTGAAGCAACTCAAAAAAAATAAATTAATGGAACAAAATAAGCATCTACTCTTGAGTCATTTATTGATGCTCTATACATGATTTCCATGGTGGAATTCACAGTCTAGAGAACAAAACAGCCTTGAACTCAAAACTTGCTCGGAAAGTTTACTGACCCAAAACTCCCCAAAGGAACAGATCTGTCAGTGAAAGGAGCCAAGTGCTCCCACTCCCCTTGCACTGACCGAGGAGCTCAGCCGTGCTCCACCACTGATATTAATGTTCCTTTGCTTGAAAGCTCTCCCTGGAAGCTGCAAAGGACCTTGCTCATTTTGGGTCGCAAACACTGTAAGAATTTTGGGAAAGGCCTTTTTAGTCATTGTTATGGTCTGTAGGCTACCCCTCTGTAAGCACTCGACACTGAATTTTCCTCTGCATTAGGGTGACTGGTTTCTGAGAAGCTCAAGACCTTAATGGTAGGTTACACAAGGTTACTTAAGGATTTTCCAACCTCCTTTCAGCTGTCTTAAGTCTACAGGATAAAGCTCCCTTGGCCCGAAGCAAGGCTAGTTCATACTGACTTTTAATCACGGTCTGTACAATGCACAGCTTCGCTGCATTACTGACTGCTCACTGCATGCCTCTAAAATCAAAGGTATAAATGCACACTACACGGAATGGCTTACATTAGTGCCATTAATTCCTACTTTCAGCATAATCCTTCATCTGGGAGTTATTCCAAAACACAGGAGTTAATGACACTAATATAAACCATCCCAATGTAGCATGTGTTTCTTTAGCTTTTATTCCCATGACTAAATGTCTTTTTAATGCACTTTTATTTACCATGATGGAAATAGTTTTTCCTGCTTTACTCTATCAGAAGTCTGGGTCTGTCAGATTAACCCTTTTCTGGGCAAAGCTCTATAGACGTATTTCCCATTACGACTCCAAAATTAAAACCTTATGCTGACATTCCAGCAGTGAACTACAGCCCTTTCAAGTCCTGAAAGACCTAATGGAAACCCTCCAAAGGAGGGACGTTAATTGCCTGAGTAGGTTAAGGAATCTCCCGGTGACACAGCACACAGCCGGGATGGGAAATGAAAGCCTGGGACTTAACTGCTTTGGGAGTCGAGGAGCAAACCAGAGCTGCGGAGAGGCTTTGTCCTTCTGGTGCAGAACAGCTTTCAGTTATATTCCCTGACGACACTTTTAACCAACTGACGAGGGGTAGGGAATGAAGTGCCTTCAGATTTTCTCAGAGGTGTGAAATATGGGCAGAGGGGGGAAGTGGATTAGAGGGATGGAGAAAAATACTGCTATTCCCCAAAGAAGGCACAGAGAAATTCCTGATGAAAAAACCCACTGTTTCGTTGGAAGAAGTGGTCGAGGAGGAAAAAAGCCCATAAAAGGAGTAACGAAAAGAAAGCAAAATACATGCTGTTTTGTCTCCATTCTGCTTTCCCCACCTCCCCAGTCCCCCAAAGCAGAGCCGATCCTGTACTGGGCCATTTAATCATGTTGCAACTTTAATCTGCTCTCCTCTCCCTCCCAGTCTATAATTCCCTTACAGCCTGGCATTTACAAGAATTAAATACCTGCATCCACAGTGAAGGAGATTAACTGCCCATAGGCAACCTTTGCCTCTGTGCTTTAGCCAAAACCTGCGTTTCCCTCCCGACCTCCCCAGAAGAGAAGGCAATTCGAGCTCCTCTGCCTTAGAACAAGACACTTCCAACGCATGTGATTCCTGCCCTCATAGTTCACTGATGCCACCAGGCCGTGGGTCTGTGGCACACGTGTGTACACACACACCATCGCTGGCTGAATCAGCAGCTCAATTCACCATGTTCTGACTTTTCTCCTGCATCTGGAAGACAACGCAAGACCTGCGGAAAGGCAGCTTTGGGCACATGTACCAGGACTTGAATTTCCAGCTGTTTGGTACGACTGCACAGGGACACACTTCGGCATTGGACTAAGGGCTACCTACACTTTTGCATTTTTGAGAGTTCCTAAACAAGCAGGTGGAGTTAATTAGCCAGTGACATGCACCAAATATTTTTATTCTCAAAATTTCCCTTTCCTTTTTTCAAAATCCCCCCACCAGCTTTTTTTTAACCCTGTTGCATTCACAAAATCTTACATCTTCCTTCACTCCTACTGAGCGTAGGGCAGGTGAGGAAGAGCAGGTGCGAGAGGAAGGACTGGAAACAGAGATGAAAAATAAACCAAAAGCAATGTGCCTCTGAACACTACAGTAATAAAACAAATTTAAACATTCTGAAACTTTCAATTCTCCCTCCCAGTTTACCTAATGCTACTCAATCAGCAATCTCTTTGTAAAGCCTTTTAAGGGAAATAAATAGAGCTATCATTAAACTATGCTTGGTGTTTTTCTAAAACGCATCCATGAAGGAAATACCTTTATGCAGTGACACTGCACTTCATTAACCTAGCAATTCAGTGGGCAGTATTTCTATATAGTATATAAATACAGGGCATATGAGCAGCATAAACATGGGAGGGTTGCCAAAACAAAATTCTGTTTCGTAAACCTAAGACTATATCTGAGATTTTCAAAGACACATAAATAATAGAGGGGACCAGTTGCCCCCAGAAGTCAACAGACTTGGGCCTAATAGATGGATTTCTTCAATAAATTTAGGCTAAATCCTTAACGCAGAAGATGTCTATTGATACCTTCTGCTAAGACTTCAAAAAGCACAGAAGCGTTTTGAGGGTCTCCATTTTTATTATTGGAGAGCTCTATTTCAAAAATTTCTCTATTAAGTAAATTCCTGCATCTGATTAGCTTCTTACAGTAAAGATCATTTACCCTTTGGGTTTAGATTTGGAGCATAAGAGGTTGAGCCTGAGATTTTTGTGGGGAACAGGGAGATTAAGAAGAAGTAAGTTTTTAATTTAAATAGAAAATGTTTTGAATATTAACTGGTTGATCTGAAGGTTCAACGATGAGTGCCGTAGGCAAAGAGCTTGTTCTTTGGCACGGACGCCCCATAGGGGAGGGGGAACTCAGAGGGAGGGCAAGAATGCAAACCTCTAAACATCACAGATCTGTCATCACAACCACCAGAAAATCAGTTATCATCAGTACGATTTTAATTTTGGCAGCAAGATAATAAAGCCGGAGTAATTCTGACAGAAAATAAGAGGGAGAAAGAATAAGATGTGAAAGCAAATCTAGTTCTTCTAGTAAACTATGCTTAGCTACAGAAGTTAATGATAAAAGCATGCATTTCTACTTAAGCGGTCTTCTCTTACCCATCATAAGTTATAATGGAACCTACTCAAAAGAAACAGACTTTGTTAAGAACACCACCTTATGAACGTTCACTTGCATTTAGCTTCAATAAAGCCCCCTGATTTATACTGAGCTCTGGAGCTTCAAGGTCTGTTCTTTATTCAGGGTAAGACTGGCAGAGGTGAAAGGCAGTGATTCTTCAGCTACGGTACCTGCCCTTCGTTGGCAACTCTTTGTATGCGGCAGAAGCGCAAGTGAAGAGAGCCATAATAAAGAACAGCTTTGAATGATTCTAGCACGAGATATTCTCTCTCCTTACAAGCCTTCCCTCGTTATATGCTTGGACCACTGCAGCCCAAACAACATAACTATTGAGTTACGCACCCGGGCACTGATAATGTGCCTTTTCCTATGATGAGCAAAACGACAAACCCAAGTGATAACCGGAGCTGCCAGCACGGAAGACAGAAGCCAGCCTGCAAGTAGCCAGGCTATATTCCTTATTAATAATTTCTTTTCTTTTTTTTTTTTGTTTTTGCGACCCTGAAAGTGGGATGAAGCATTTAAAATGCCCACGAAGCGATGGTTTATTTAACGTCGGGCAGCGTAGCAATGCTTGGGCCGCTGGGGTTCCCGGCAGACAGAGACAACGCCCTTTTTTTGTGTGCAAAATGAATTTCTGACTCCTTATGACCACCTCAGTTCTTCCAGCTCTCTTCGTTGTTGCAATCTGAGAATTTGCAGTGCTCCAAGAACTATTTGCGAGAAACATAAATGGTGATATTCTTCGGAAGGAAGATGTAACCTGGAAGCAAAGGTCTCAGTAACTTCCAGTGGGAACATGTGCTCACAAGCCCCTGTGGGACATTGGAAACCTCTGTCTAAAAAATCCACAAAGAACCTCCTGAGGTTGTAGGGTAAATTCCTCTGTCTTGGACTCTTGGGACCACAGTTCTGGACTCTTCAGAAAGAAAAACTTTCTGAAGAATAAATGAAAAGGATCAATCCAAGATTGTGCAAGCACTCTTGCTTTTTAAGGGCCAACACATTAGAATCAAGTGTGTAGATGTCTGCTAACAACCAGGAACTGTCTGCAAGAGGAAAAAATCAGACTGCTGGCTTGCGGGAATATCATGTGCTACGGATAAGAAATATTCTTTAGGTTTTCCCTACAACTGAATATTTTCTCTGGAGGACACACTTTCAGCAATGAGTTCCAGCTTTTACATGGCTGGTTTTGTGAGTACCTAAGTGTTACACCAGGTAAGTATGGATGCCTAAAGCGACCAGAAAAATGGACATTTGTAAGCCTACTACTACATCAAACAATACATCCAGTCCTTGATCAAGCAGCACAGCCTCACGCTTGAAGAACTAGAAATCTTGGATCTATTATCTTCTCAGGTACAACTCCACCCAGGGAACTGATACCTACGTAGCTGTCTGTCTTTAAATCCCTCTCATTACCTGTCCCCTCTCTTCATATCTTCTTCGAAGTCACACTTGACTTGGAAGTGGAGTACAGTAGACTTGGATGACACAGTATGTAAATTGATCCCTTTTTTTGGTTTTGTTTTGTTTCTGTTGTTTCTTTGTGGTAGCGCTCACAATATGATGTCTCATTTCCAGACATTCAAGGAAGCACAGCCGCTGCTTCTAAGGACCTTATAATCAAAAGACAGACAGGTGGCGAGGTAAAAAGGGGAAAAAAGTTAGGAATGGGAAACAACAGTGGTAGAAAGGAAACTGGTCGTCGTTTTCTCCCTATTGTCACTAACACCACTTTATAGACAAGATAAAAAGCAGCCAATGAAAAGCCCTACTATTCATTTTCATTGGTACTGAGATCACAAGAAACCTGGTTTTGTTTTTTTTTTTCTAAAAAGGCGTACCAGTAACCTTTTTTAAAAAAAAAAAAAAAGAAAAAAAAAAAGGAGGAGGAGGAGGAGATGGGATTGCTTTAGGCTTCTCAAGGATTTCCTGCAGGAAGCGCGTTTGAAAATGATCGAGATGACAACATGTGCTTTTTAAAATATAATGTCTTCATGGATGTTGATATTTTACACACCACACACATATTCTAAAAATAGATGACTGAAAAAACTAAACTTAAAAAAAATAATAAAGAAAAATGAAAAAGAACCAAAAATTCCTGCAGTCTTCTCTCTAGCAAGCAGTAAGTGCACAGTCTATCTTTCTTAAGTGCAATATACTCCACTATCAATTTGTGCACTGGACCATTTTTCCTGAAAGCAATATCCCCAAACATAATACAGTGTTTATTTAGCTCTGCAATTGCATTACGAGTGTTTCAGAGTTTAAAACAAAATGAAGACAAATCAAGAGACCTTGGTAAAAGAGGGAAAACGCGGATTACATCAGACTCGGGAAGGCTACGCGAGAGGGCAGGGGACCAGGTTTTGTATCCAAAGAGGCGAGACATGCGAAAGGACAAAAGAAAAGGCCGACCCAAGATGTGCAGGCACAGACTGAGGCATCTACTACTGCGAAAACACATGGACTTCTTGTTCTCCATATGGTAACTCTGCTTTTCTAAGAACTCTACCTGTTTGCAGATGAGAGATCCTGCTGTTTCCATCTGACGCAGGAGAGAAGTGGAGCTGCAGCTTTTGTCTCAGGAGCGCAGGGAAGGGTTTGATGCCGAGCGGGGGAACGACTACGGAACTCACACAGGTGTGTGTTTGATCAAAGCGTCGCTCACCAAAGAGATATCTCCATTTTACACATGGGAAAAACTAATACAATAAAGCAAATTAGAATCAGGTTTAGAGTTAAGGACTAATCTTCTAGCTCATCTTGTTCTACGGATAAATTCTGCAGCCATCCAGTGCTTTAGTTTGATTGTCTACGGAGCTACAAATCTCATAGCTTGAATTTTCACCACTGGTTAGCAGAATTCACACTTTCTTTGAAATGTTTAAAAGCAGTGAACAATTTTTTAAACACACTAAGAACAGCATAGATGATTGCTTTCTTAGACCACCAAAACCGAGCTCCACCCAAGAATGCTGCAACAGAAATTGCCAATAATGCTAATAATAATATCAGAGATTCTGCATATAAACTGCCTAAAGCCCAAAATAAACTAAAGGCACGCTGAAACTGTTAAGTTATATGCAAAAACAATATGTTTTTGCATTGCACACCTTACTAGAGAATTTCTTTTGTCAAACAGACTTATGCTAAATTCCACTTTTAATTTACGTATGACCTAACATCCCTTGTTAGGTTTTAAGAATGGCTTCTTCTAATTACGGCTACTGTCTGAAGCTCACTTTACATAAGCAACAGAAGTCCTTTACAAAGTTTGCTTATAGGTCTTTACAGGTTTAAATCCATTAATATTGCAAGGATTATTTTCACCTGGAGGGCAGGTTTGCTTCTCCACAGAGCCAACCTGCATGTAATTAAAGAATACCTACTTCAGTCTTGCCTAACATGGCTGGACCAGGCATCAGATACGGCAGCGTTCGTACACAACGGTAATTGATAGACCTATTGAAAAATAGCATTTGGCATAGGAAACTGAAGCCCTACAATGCAATTAGACTTATTAATGATATTACCCACAAGGATGCCAACTGTGATGATGCTCTCTGTCATACAAGCACCCTTGTCCTCATATGATACGCATCCTTTTACAAATGCGAATGACAGCTCCATGACAACATGGAAGGCTGCTTTCTAGGCTTTGAGTCTGTATTTCTATTTATCAACAGCAACATATGTACTCGAAGCAGAAGCTCTCTCATTTGTTAACACCCCTGTTTTAACCCAGCTCTTCCCATCCCACTGCTGTACCACTGTTGGCTGAATCCTTTCAAATAGATCACGACACCCAGGAAAAATCTTGCATCTCAGCTCAGAAAGTTGGCCACCACTTTAGAAGACTACATACTTCTCTTTATCCTACCCACGTGTACCCCAAGAGGTGTCCTCCTGTTATCCCTCACCCTGGTCTGCCAGGATTTTCAAAGATTTGACCCATCTCATCAGATAAAGCCCATTTCAACAGTGAGAGGAACCACCAGTGCTGTTGCGTACCCTTGCTGCACCGGATCGTACATCTCTCCCATCATCTCTTGGAAGTGTTAGTTGCCCAAAGTGATGCTCGTATCTCTGTTGGTCTCTTGAAAATGTACCAAGCAATGTAAATGACTGAGCTCGCTTGGCACTGGGTACCAGCTCTCCAGAGCACCACCGGTGCCTGCACACTTGTCTCCAGCCAGCTGGCACGCTGCTCCGAGTGCGCCTTCCCCAAAACACACGAGCGCTAGCAGCAAAACAAAGGCAGTTGCTGGAAAAAGAGACACACAAATGAGCTTCACGGTACGTGCACGTGCAGTGCTTGCCTTCAGCGAAGCGGCTTCCAGCCAAGCCGCCCGCTGGGCAAGGGAGCACAGGGAGCGGGGCAGCCGCCGGCGCGGCAGCGGGCAGTCCGACTGCAAGGGCAGGAGCTGCTGGACGACCACAGCGACCGCGCCAGCCATTTCTGTCCACACCGACACCGTGCGAGCGAGCGCTAGCAAGTCATGCTTGAAGCATATCTAATCCAAATGGCAGTGCGAAAGTCTGGAAGCCTATCTGGGCGTTTTTATATAGAGACATTAGGCGTGATGAAAGCATGGTGGAAGGACAGCGCAGGAGAAAACATGCCAAATTTTGCAAGTGCGGACATGGCCTTAAACTTGTATTGGCCAGGAAAAAACAAACTGTCACCTTTCTAATAAGCCCTGCTCAAAGCACATCCTTTTGTAAAATGAGCTGGCCAGACATTTATCCTGGCCAGGGCAGAGATGACTTTATTTTTGATGGAAGCTGGCAGGAAGGGAGCCAAGGAGGCTGAGCTGCTACGTGTTTGTAATGAAAGAAGAGAAACCAAGTGTCCGTCTCACACCGTCTTCTACAGTTTAGCAGAGGGGGAACCTTGCATCGTTCGTTCGTAAGTCAGGACACAGACATAGTTTCCCACACTACAGCTCAAGGCCCATAGATCATTTTTAGCTGAAAATTGTTTCCCAGAGCCTGGAAGATCTCAGAACTTTGGAGCAATTAAAATTCACTCCATTTCCTTCACCTGTTCTGCTGCATTGTCCAAAAAAATCTGTGAAGAGTTTATTCAGTGTGGCTTACCTGTCTTAAACACGGAAAGGAGCTGTACAAACAAATCCTGCTAAGGAAATCTATGGGCTTTAAAATACTGAACTACACTAAACTCTGAAGAGAACAGCGGTATCTGTAAACTCTTCGACTAAGAAAGTAATTAAGACTAAGTAAATGAGAAATGCGCCAAGAGCTTGGTACTTCCAGCAGCCAGGCCTTCTTTTTTGGCATGAATTCTCCCTTTTGTCAGCCCTCCTATGTGCATATTGCACTTGGAGGATTGGAGGGACCGGAGTGGGTTACAGAGGAGGAGGAGGAGGAGGACGCTGTGAGCGGGTCGGTGCAGCTCAGGTAACCCCTCCGTAAGAGCAGCCCACGATGGAGATGCTGCTGTGCCGTGCCACGGGCGGCCACGCTGTTCGACCCATCTCCCTCCCCGCCGCGTGCCTATCAATCTGCTTCCCCCCCTCCACCGTGGTTTTGTGGATTGACTGATTATATTTATCACACTTGTAGTTCACAGGGCGATGGTTTAAATTTCATTCAATACACTCCATCTGGGAGCGCTTTTAAAACACACCCACAAGCACATTTCTCCCTCTCACCCCGCACCCCCGCAGCGATCAGCCATCTGTACTCTGGAAACAAATCCTAAAAAATTATTCTAAATTAAAAACTCATTTTAAAAGAAAAGTAGTATTAAACTGTTTTATAAACATAATAAACCACAGTAAGCCTTGGTTGCAATAAATATCCAACTCTTGCCTACAGCTATTAGAATCCACAAGCGTATTTTTAAGTTTGCTAGCAAACAGTATATTTATTCTGACCATGATTTGTCTTCTGTGGTTTAATGCTCTCTCATGTTTCTTTCATATGTTTACAGAGGTGGGGGAGAGAAAAGCGAGAGAAAGCAGGCTGTCCTGAAATATGTTACAGATTCCTGTAAGCCATAATGGTTCTCTGAAGGACTGCCACTTCTTCACAACAGGGTCTGGCTCGGCCTCAGGACAACAATATCAAATAGACACGTACTGTTCTCCTCCCCTGCTTCATTTACGATTGATTAAATTTGGTCAAATTAGTCACGGGAAAAATTAAAAGGAGAACAAAAGCAAGTTGTAGCGCACAATGCAGGCTGCGGAGAAGCACTACGATGGGAATTTGCTGCCTCTGGCAGAGGTGCCTACCCACAACAAAAAAAAGGGTATTCATGGGAGGTTGTGGAGGGGAAAGGGTAGAGGAAGGGAAGAGAGGAGAACGGAGAGGCAGATCAGGGGCAGCGGCTGAAGTCCGAGGCAGCCATAGCAAGAAAATTATCATTAAATAGTATGGTTGTATGTGGGGAGAGGTGGTTTAGCCAAGTGGCACTGAGATAACACCCATGTGCCACTCCATACCTCCAAAGAAAGCAGGATACTAATTAATTTCTTTTGTATGGGAAAAAATATCCAATTTCAGCATCCCAAAGGATTTTTAATACGGTAGACATTTTGGTTCACTAGCAAATTTAGGTGACTGTTGAGGGGAAAAAAAATATCATTCACCCCAGGCTGCGACGTAAACTCAGCAGAAAGAAGTATCTTGTCGGGACGGAGGCCAGCAGTGCCTTGGCCTGGTGATGTGCAGGCAAGGGTCAGCACGGGAGCTACACCAGCACACCGCCGTAATGGGGGCCTCAGCAGCAGGCCAGAAATTAAGAGGATGGGTAACTGTCCTACCCAGCGCGTCCACAGCACGCAGGCAGAAGGGGAGACGCCTGCATTCTCCCCGCAACCACCGCTTTAGTCATGTCCATTACGCCTCTGTAGATTTATGTCAAAAAACTCTGCATATGGCCATGCAACGATTTCAGAAAAGAAGTACAGTTGATTTCTATCAGATGTTTTAGGCTACGGTTTTATAAACAGATGGAACATGCTTCAGCTAAAGCCCGTAAGAAGCCCTGTTGACTTCAGAAGTTACATGCAGATGTACTGCTTTCGCAAGACCCCATATGGAAGACCTGTGCTATACTATCCGCTCACCTTGTGCTTTGTTATTCGTGAAATCATTGGATTTTTATTTTATTTAGCTATTACTAGTTATCTTACCTAGATGTGACCTGACCAAAACAAAGTTGGCCTACTCAAGGGTATCCAAAAAGGATGACACCTTCTGTGCAAGAACAGCACCAGGGTTTGTTTTGTTAGATATTTTGAAAGTTTCTGGATGCGCATTAAAAAGAAAATCAACGCAATAAGGTTAACTAAAAAGCTATTCCTTCCCATTTTCAAGACAATTATATCTCATGATGTGTAGGTAACTAATATAAGTTAGGTTTTTACTGACTGGAGTTTATAATGCTACCAAAGCGTTACCCAAAAAAGAGGAAAAGGGAAATGAAGGAAGGCAAAGATGTCATAAGAAAAGCCCGCACTAAAGAATTTACAAGCAAGAAGAATAAACATCCTCTTTGGGAATTACTCTAGGCACCACAGCAAAGAATTATAGCACATAAACTAAGGTTACATAAACAGTGTAATAAAATCCTGGGACTGATTTATGGAGGAGAAATGTCTTATAGCGTACTTCCACGGATAGCAGTTTCTGCTCAGAAGAGCAACCATGTCGTAATTAGTAAAAACCAACTGAGCATCCCATCCAAGAGGGGACAATAATAAAAGCCAAACATATAAATAAAAAACCCAAACCAATGAAATTGGTCAAACTTTTCTTCCTATGGACCAATGCATAAAGTAAGGGCTGGAAAACTTTGATCTTCCCTGAAAAATAACCTCTGCAAAATGAGCGCAAACACAGATTTACCTAATTTTTAACGCAAAATTTTGGTTCCCGGGAAGTAGTGACCTCTGAAACAAAACACAGGGCGGAACTGCACACAGAGATGGCTGACGTGCCACAGATCAGCACATCATACAGGATGGAGCGCAACTTTTCCCAATCACAGGGTTGATACCTGCTTTCCATACAACGTTTTACTCAAGTTTGTGACAAGCCTGGCTTTGGTAGAACGATCAGAAGAGAAGATCTCAGCATATAAAGCCAAGAGGAGAACCACCTCACTCCCTCCGCCTCACAGCCAGGCAGCCCAGACTTTCAAGCCCTACGTGCCACCCTTTCACGTCGCTCCGCTCAGCAGCCACTTCAGCCAAGTACCTTATTGACACGTATTATGGTTCCCCTCACCCTGCCCGGCCCAATCACCAGGACGGCTGCAGAAACGAGTCCTTTGTGCAATCTGTCCTACAATTATGGTCAACAGCATCGCGGAGAGAGGGGGGTGGGAGGACACACAATGGTAACGTGCAGAGAGTCCCTGACGGTTTGCATGACGAGACTGACGTCATGCCATGCAATCAGGGCTCTTTTGCAGGGAATCTGGTTTAAATATAAGCCTGACTGACGCAGATACAATACAACCAGCACCACAGCCCTTTGTGATGGCTCATTTAGCTCGTAGTCACTATTTTTCTCCCCTCCATGAAATAGAAAGGCTATGAAAGTGGTAGTGAAGTTTGTTGTCATCATCGCTTTTTAATTATCTCCGATAACCGATTGAAACACCACGATGGGGCTCTAATACACAAAGCGGGACAGGATTGACAAAAACAAGGTGGGCCAAGAACATGGAAGGGCTCCCCTTCCCTTGTGCAGACGAGACAAACCAGAAACGTACTGGAGGAACTGGGGTCCAGGCAGGCTTCCTGGAGGGGTCAGTGCTGCTGATATAGGAACAGAGGGAAAAACCGAGTTAAATTTGGGCAGAAGCACAATTAGCCCATCGCTTGGGCTCACCAAGGCCTTGCAGGACCCATGTGCCACTGCAAGCTCTCTCACCAAGTCAATGGGTTTTTACAAGCTTTCATGAAGCCTCATGGAGAATAGGGCCGAGAAATCGTGAGGCTCGTTTAAAACAGATTCTCCCAGAGAAACTTCCAGAAGGAGAGGGCTTGAAACAGAACTAAAGAGTGCCATCTGCTGCAAAAAGCTGGAGAAACCTCAAACCCTGCGAGAGAGACGCCAGGGCAGCGGCGAGCGCGGGATGTGGCACCGAGCTCCTGCAGGCATAGAGCACGCAGGGCTGCTCACGGACAACGGGCCAACGTTTAACATGCAGGTTATCTGCTCCCCTGGTGCCATCTCTAGTGTTCCCACCCACATTGCCTGTGCGGCCGTGGGGTTTGGGAGCTGGCTGGGGGGTCTGGGAGCCGGCGCGGCTTGGCTCGAGGATGCAGTGAGCCTGAAGCACTGAGCTGCGGTGTCGCGGCCGGCCCTGCCTGTACCTGGAGCTGCCTCCGGTCTCGCTGCAGCAAAGCGGAGATGGAGAAACCAGCACTAATTCATCTCCTAATAGGAATATCCCCGTGTTGTCTTTTATTCCAACATATGACGCGATACATCTGAGGACACTTGCTTAAGAGAGACTGAAAGAACAAGGTTTAAGCCTCAGAGGGTTTCCTCGGCACACAGAGGAAAAAAGTCTTGGGTAAAGCACAGCTTAGAGCTAATGGAGCTATTTGGGACAGCAAAGGGGACAGATTGGTTCAAGGAAGACGGACAGGTCTGACGGTTAAGAACAGATTCCAGGCACTGTCCTGACCTCCATCTCCAGGCAGCAAAGTCCGGGCACAGCAGCGTGTCACCACGTGCCACCTGTAGCCCTGGAAAGTGTCACAAGCCCCGTGGGTTTCCCACCTTCCCGGGGCACGGGGACGTTGCGGGACGCGAAAGCACCCACTGAAAACCCTGAACAACCGCTCGCCCGCGCTGGCACAGCGTGCCCGGGTCTGCATTTCTTCCAGGTGCCTTTTGTCCCTCATTTTCCCTGCAAGAGCAGGAGCCGAGCTCCGGCGTGCGGCGCCCGGCCTGGCTGGCAGCCTGCAGATGGTGCTACCGACCAGCTTTTCCCAGCTCCAAACCCTTCCCTGCAGCCTGAGGAGGAAAAGCCACGTAGGGGCTGCACAACCCACACCCAAGGGAGCTGCTCACCTCCAGCTCCCTCTTCTCTCGACCCTCCTGGACACCACAACATACCGCTGCCGCATCCGACCGCTTGGGATGCCTCCAGAGCCATTAAACGAGTTTTGTAAAAGCCATTCACGACGGTAGGAACGGCGCCTGCCTTGGTGGAGCTATAGCCAAACGATCCCGGTGCTTTAATCCTTATTAATGCAGCTTTTAGGTGGTTTTGGAGCTTGGTATGATAGAAGAATGTTGCATTTGTTTCTCTCCTCACCACCATTGCAGTTTTTTAAAAAAATTAATCCGACTCATAACCCAAAAATGTAGCATAGGTAAAACAGGTGCCCCAAACCCCCACAAATTAAAAAAAAAAAAACCAAACCCTCTTGGGTTACAAATTTCAAAACTCTTCACCAGCTCACATACTCTGACGTTCACATATAAAAAGAAAAATAGCACAATTCTACTCCAAGGGAAGAAAATTCTTCAAACTTCCAGCACTTAGACATTATATTCACGTGAAAATCCTCCACCATTTTATTTAAAGCAACTTTCCCTGAAGTATATAGGCAAACCGTAGGTCGCACAAGCACTGCTGAAATACCTTCACAGCAGCAGTCAACGCAGTGGATTCTCCAGCAGCAAAGAAAATCACTATATTCAGAAATCCTCTTAAAACCAACGACAGCTGAAGAGGCTGAGCTACCTTAATAAACTGGGCTGCTTTTATAGCTTTATCCTGCAAGATGCCAAGTATTCCTGCTCCAGTTCAGCATGATCCTCCAGGACAAGCTTAACTTTAAATACAGAGAGAGTTTTGTTGGAGTTAATGGTCCTGCCCAGGGGCTTAAGTTTAAACACATGCTTAAGCACTTCGCTAGCCCTGGACCAGTACTTACAAAGATCAAGCTCTTAAATTTTAGAGCCTGAGTGTACGGTTAACTGTTTATGTTGAGACTGTCAAACTTTTGGCTTCTGATTATTACTGCCAGAGAAATATTACATCAGACATAAAATCCTGAACAGTTACTGGTTTAGGGAACCGAAAAATAGGGTGCACTGGAGGCAGAGACTTTTTACGGTATATAGAAATTTATCAGAAAGACCTAAAAGAATTCCTATGGAAATTCATAAATAAACCCAGTTTTTGAGGTTTTCTGCCCACCTTACTGTGTCACGGGGGGCGAGAGCTTTGGTAAACTCCGAGCTGTAGGCTGGGCTCAGAGCAGAAGGGTGGCTCCAGCCACAGGCCAAAGGACAACTGAGAGATCCCACTTTAAGGAAATCTTTAGTCCCAGGCAACTACAAGATTAGGACACCATAGCCGCACTTTAAAGAGATCTTTAGGCTCAGGCAACTACAAGCTTTGGATACCATAATTAGCACTTATTGTGACAAGAGGAGAGTTTCACACTTTCCCCATTCTTCATCTCTTCCTTCCATCCTCCTCCTCCTTCCTCTGCACCAAGATGGCTTTTTTGCTTTTCTCTTACAATCTGTATTACAAGCCTTGAGGAAGCATCAGACTTTCAAAAGAAGTTTACGCGATACTTTGTCTAACAGGGTTAAAATCTGAGAGGCGCTCTTACGAAATGCTGAAGAAAGAACACTGACTTGCTGGAAATCGACCTGGATAAAGTGAGACACTAGTGCTAATTAAACTGGTACTGGTTTCCTTGCCTCCTTTTAAAACATTTTTTTTCTTAATTAATTCCCCTTAACCTATAAAGGTTTTGTCCAATGTACTGAAAAAGTAGGAAAATGCTACCTGTTTATTAACATTATAATTTCAGTATCATAGTGACCTATATTAATGTTCATTTATAAACTTAAAAAGGGAATACAAGATTTAATACAGCAAAAAAGGTAAGTATATTCTTAACTGTAAACAGAAAATATGTTCTAACTGTAAACAGAAAAGGCGTCCAGCTTACCTAATATGAATAACCAAAGCCTAAATAACCAAAATACTTTGAGGCAGGGGTTGACATTCTTAGCATCTTTCCAGATTGAATAGATACAATAATAAAAGGTCCCAGAAAACAATTTCATTTTATGGGGGTTGTAGGCTTTTCAAAAATTATTTTTCATAAACCAGGCATCAGGTTTGTAGGCAGGATACAGGATGGGACTCCGAGCCATTTCAGCTATTGATATACAGAAGATCACAATCAATTTTATAGAAATTATTTACGTTGAACCAAACCTGCTGCACTAAAGGCATAAAATCCTTTCACCATTGGAAGCGACAAATATAAACAAGCTTTGACACTTTCCACTCTCTTTTCCTCTGGAACCCTGCTGTGGAAAGCCCTGCCCGAAGCGCGCTGCTGGTCAGCATCGCCGCCATGGCAGATAACAAAAGTTTTTTGTCTGCAGCTCAGTCAGCCCAGTGCGTTTCATAAATCACAGCTGTCTCCACAGGCCAAGCCTACCGGACTCCCAAGTATTAACATGCTTTTTGTACCGCCAGTGACTAGCAAGGGTCAAACCTGCACATCAGCTTTTGCCAGCGCATTTGGCCCCTCAAAACACATGAGTTTTCACACATACAAAAGCCACTGTTTTGTTGAGAAACAACTCCCGAGTCAGCCCCGCTATCTTGAAGAAAAGCTTTGTATCACTGTATTGTAATACAAGCACGATATCAGTAATTTCTGTAAAAGGCTAAGCCAAGGACATCCCTGAAAACGCCGTAATTCCACTCCCATGACTTTGTCTCACAGGAGAAGGTCTCTAATTATCTAAGCGTGTAGAAACACTTTCTTTAAATGCAGCTGTCCTGAGGCTTCGTTCTCAATAAACCAGACAATATGAACTCGCTTAACTTAAAAAAAAAAAAAAAAAAAAAAGGGGGGGGGCGGGGAAGAGGGGTGAGAGAGCAAGAAAGAGAATTAAAGGTATGTGAGAAAATGTTTCTCAGGCTCTTTATGGCTGATTGAGCTAATTTACTGTGGAATGGGCAGCCGACTATCTTTAGATAAATGCTAATGAGGACGTTAGTGCTTTCTTCAGTCTGGCTGCTACTATTATGCTGAAAGGGAAGGTCAACAGCTAATAAACCCAGTTAACAAGCCATTCTGAACTTCACTTTAGCTTAACACTCTTCAAAGTTGCAGTCATTAAATCCATAGGCTATTAGGAGCTGCCCTCCTGTTTTCACTATGAGCGAAGGCAAACTTTCAATGTAGTCATTAATTGAATTAACAGACTCTAATCCAATTTGATGTAGTGTAAATTAAAATGCACATAAGAGCAAAGATGTGTGCAGAGGAGTTTCCCCTTTTCAGGCAGCTTCATGTCAAACTACTTTTGTTATCATTTGTACGCGCCTCCCATGAAGGGTGTTCTCATGTATATAACCCTTAACATAGCTACGCTTTGATATGAATATAGTTTGCTATCAGAAGACAGAGGCTGGCAAGGCAAAAACATGTCTTACAGCTTATTAAACTCCTCAGCTTTAGCGAGAGACAAAGTGGTAAGCAAGGATCTCAAAATACATTGCCACCAGTACATTGTGTTACACTTCTTTGAAGTGGAAAAATATCACACGCGCTTAGCAGACAGGGAACCTCGGGCAGGGAGATGTGAAGTGAAGGAGGTTTGGTGGTAGACGAGCAGGGGAAGAGCAGCCTGAGCGTCTTGTTCACCAGCAAATGAAACAGCTCTCCTTTACGTAGCGTGAATTCAAACCTATGGTGTGCACACCAGCCTTCGTCCACCAGAAAACAGCTGATGGAAAGCCATACAATCATCAAAAATTTCGGAATACAATCTATTTTTAAATGGGCAGTAAATGCATCGCTTTGTAAAATCATGCATTTCAGCCTCTGAAAGTGCCATGGGCCTGTGCAAGGGAGACCCGTCTGCTCAGCCAACACCCAGCGCAGGCTGTGACATGGTGTGTAACACACAAATGGCACAAAAATACTGAGCTTTCAGTAGCGCACCAGCTGTAGGTAGGGAGATAACATCTTAAGCACAAAGCAGGGCAAGTGCCTGGTGTTGAAGCAGGACAGTGGTTCCCTGTGACTGCCACTGGACTTGACCTGGTGTTCAAACACCAGGAAATCAGTGCATTTTCCCAGTTTAGACAAGGTAGAGGAAGCTGTGGAACAATTCCACGCAGGACACCTCGCGTTTCCTGCATGAGCTGGCAATACGAACTCGTAAGCTACCCAAAATCCAGTACACTGTGCTCATTTAAACATATAACCATTTATTTGCCGTGGGGGTGAATAAAGCGCCACTGTTGCAAATTTAACAGGGAATTCATTCCTAGAGGACAAGAGCTTGTCCAGTCTCTTCCAGAAAGGACTGTATTACAGGGACTTGAAAATATTTAGGTTACTCATTAACCCAAATAAAACACAAAGGCAAGGAAGCCAAGACAGTTATCCACATACAAAGTACTGGCAAGAGTGGGACGGAGCTGTTCTAAGCCTACAGAGACCATTTATAGCATTTCTTTAATATTGACCTGCATAATTGGCTTTCTCACACACTACTGCTGAAGAAATCCAAGCTTCCATTATTGCAGATATGAAGATATTAAACCACATTCAAGATGCAATAGGACATCTGGAGAGGAAAACGCATGCATATCCAAATCATTGTGTTCTTTCAGAAACAGAAAAATACAATGGAGCTTTAGAAATAACTAAATATAGTAATTTTAGTTCAACTGTAATTAAGGAAGAAAAAAGCATGACTTCCCCCCATCCCTTTAAGAGTCATTGTTCAATGTCACAGTGATATTCAATTATTCCATATAAAGAGTATTTACTTTCTTTTCTGCATTGTTATTATATTATCCACTATTTGTATTACTGCAGAATGAGTAGTAATACAGGCCCCCAGCTGAGACTGACAGCCCCCCTCTGCTTGCCACTGTGAAGACATATGGCACAAAAGCATCCCCGAACAGCTTTGTATTAGCACAGACAGGAAAGTCGGAAAGCAAGGGAAGGTTGGTATTTTTATTTCATGGGTGGGGAAATGAAGGCAAACTGAGAAAAAAAGACCCAAGAAATTTATAAATGATTTCACACGAGATTGGTTCCGTCTACTGTCTGCAAGCAGGTCTTTTGTGGTTTTCATGGACACGTTTACAACGCTTAAGCAGGAATTTTAAGCACACATGAGATAGCGCTCACCAAAAGTTGATTTTTGATCATAAGCCACCAACCAGGAGACCAGCCTAGAGACAACGCAAAGAAATCCCACCCCAGAAGCCCACATGGGTGCTGGGTGCTCAGCACCATCCGCTCTCTACTCCTACAGCACGGTCTGGAAATCAAAGGCGAGTGCTGCCGGCTGCAGAGGTGCTGCAAATCCCCTTCTTCTTAATAAAACAAATGATATATCAAAAGGTAAAGAGCAGAATCCCAAGCCTTCGGCAGCTACAGTGGTACACATCAACTGGACCACACGTTTGTATTTTCTGACTACAGTGATGTTTCAGCCGTCACTGCCAAGAAAAGTACAACATATACCTTTAAAATGTGAGTATTCCGTCACGTACTGTAATTCCTCTTTTCCACAGACACTTTTATCAGGAAGATCGCAACAAGAAAAAGTACTTTAAAAGGCTAAAGTGACAATGGTGGCAGGAACTGACACTGAGAAAGCATGTTTGGTTAAAAATCCAATGAAAACTTGCAGGAAAAAAAATCTCTGCAGCCTTTTCTCAGTTCCAATACACACAGACACCGCGTCACGCGGGAACTGAGATGTCCATCTTACAAACAGCTACACCTGCCGAGAAGCAAAAGCCCTCCAAAGTCAACATTGCCATCTGATGTCCAGAAAGCTTTCCAGCTCACCACGGCAAAACCTTCCCATCGGTAAAAGCCTTCCTGGTGCCTCTGCAAAGAGGTGAGGGGCCGAGGCCAGGCTGAACCCACCACACCGGGCACCCGCCTCACGGAGAGCAGCAGAGCCAAGCCAGCATTTTACTTGCAAAAACGCAGGTAACCAGCTGTATCTGGAAAGGATACAAAGAGTTAAGTGTCTGGTTTAGGGTTTACTTACACACTGCCTTCACCATGTCCAATTTATGGGGAGTCTGTAGAGCTCCTAAGAAGCAGGAAGAAAGCAAGGAGCAGATGCTTTCAAATCCATCTGCCAACGTATTTCTGGATAATTTCAGGTCATGAGGAATAAGGAACCCACATACCATCCATGATAAAGCACAACACAGACCTTTGCTAAGGTGAATGCTTTTTTTAACACAGACTGAGTAAATTTGATGAAAACATATTTTTGAAAGCATTTGGGTATGGAATCTGGTTCTGTCTTCATTCAAAAAGTAAAGGGTTGTTAGCATAGGAGTCCCTGTAATAGCCAGCCAGCAAATAACATCCCAATACATGAGGAGACCGTAAAATGGCTAGTGATGAACATTGCTTTCTTATTTCTCAATCATCGTTGTTGTTGCTGTACAACATGCAACTACTGAATTTGTACATGACAGTTTCCAAGGACAAAGGCGGAAACGCAGTGTGACAACGCAGCTAATTTTGCTGGTACCTGCAAATCTCACTGTGGGATAAGGCTGTGGCTCCCCTGGATGCACAACGACAGACATTCAACCCCTAACCATCAGTGAGGGAGTTTTAATTCCCCCACAGAGTTGTCAGGTGTCGGTGCTAGAAAAATAGTATCAATATTAATAGACGACAAAAGGATGCGAGAAGCCCTGCTGGGTGTACGCCACCGGGAGGTACAAAAGCTCACACTGGGGAAACAGGGATAATTAATAGATCTTTTTGAATTTTGTGTACTGTAGCAATTTTCACCCTAGAATCTTAAAATACATTTCAAACATAGTCCAACTTCAGAAAAAAAAACCCACTTATTAATGCAGCATTGTTCTGTGTATATGGAAGTGAAAAGAAAAATGGAAATGAAGAAAAACATGGAACAATACTCAAACAGCGGGCTCTCTTGTTTTGCATTGAAGGGCGTAATAAAATTCAGTGGCTGCAAGCAGAAGTTAGAAAAAAAATCAGGCTATAAATAGGATGCTAATTTTTAACTGTGAGGGTAATTAACCACTAGAACAACTTCCCAAGGACTGCAGTGGATTCTCAATTACTGGCAATTTTAAAGTGAAGACCAGCTTTATTTATTTTAAAGATATGCTCCATCAGGAATTAATTACAACTCCTGCTGCCTGAGTTGTACAGAAGCTCAGTCAAAATGATCCAAATGGTCTCTTTTGGCATTCTGGTCTCTGGTCAGACCAGAGAGCAATCCTGAAGAAATGGGGGAACTCACAAGGAAATACAATTACAATCGCACCCGTGCTGGCAGTGAGACACCATCACCGCTCACAAAAGGGTCAACATCCCGACTCAGCATCAACACAATGAAAATTGTACTTGGATAATAATATATCACTTCAGGATGTAGTCTATTCAAATTCACCTTAACAGTAATAGAGAACAGAAATTAGATGGGGTAGCACCAACTGAAAACGAGTATCTTTTGTAAATGGTATAGACATACAATAACTTCTAGAATACAGGACACGTATGAGGCTCTCCATCCATTTGGGGGGTGGTTTTCTACCACATTTTCGTTTTTGCTTGGTTTCCTATTCCCACATGTAGCTACAAGTCTTTTCCCACTTCTTGATGTTTCTAATTTTCACCCAGATACAGTGGAAAACAGGGAATTGTTGGGGTGGGTTTGACCCTGGCTGGATGCCAGGTGCCCACCAAAGCTGCTCTATTACTCTCCCCCCTCAAGTGGACAACGGAGAGAAAAATATAAGAAAAGGCTCGCCGGTCAAGATAAGGACGGGAGATCACTCAGCAATTACTGTCATGGACAAAACAGACTCAACTTGGGGAGAACTAATTTAATTTATTACCAATCAAATCAGAGGAGGCTAATGAGAAGTAAAAACCCAAATCTTAAAACACTTTTACCCCCTCCACCACCTTCTTCCCAAGCTCAACTTCACTCCCAAAATCTCTACCCCCTCCACCCAAGCAGCGCAGGGGGACGGGGAATGGGGGTTGTGGTCAGTCCATAACACGTTGTTTCTGCTGCTCCTTCCGCCTCAGGGGGACATCTCCTCGTACTCTTCCCCTGCTCCAGCTCCCCTCCCACGGGAGACAGTTCTCCATGAACTTCTCCAACCTGAGTCCTTCCCACAGGCTGCAGTTCTTCACAAACTGCTCCACCGTGGGTCCTTTCTACGGGATGCAGTTCTTCAGGAACAGATTGCTCTAGTGTGGGAGGTCACAAGTCCTGCCAGCAAACCTGCTCCAGCGTGGGCTCCTCTCTCCACAGGTCCTGTCAGAAGTCTGCTCCAGCGCAGGCTCTCCATGGGGTCAGAGCCTCCTTTGGTCATCCACCTGCTCTGGTGTGGGGTCCTCCATGGGCTGCAGGGGGATATCTGTTCCATCATGGACCTCCATGGGCTGCAGGGGGACAGCCTGCCTCACCATGGTCTCCACGGGCTGCAGGGGAATCTCTGCTCCGGCACCTGGAGCACCTCCTCCCTCTCCTTCTTCACTGACCTGGGTGTCTGCAGGGCTGTTGTTCTCACATATTCTCTCACTCCTCTCTTCCCTGCAGTTTTTTTCCCCCCTTCTTAACTGTGTTGTCCCAGAGGTGCTACCACCATCGCTGATGGGCTCAGCCTTAGCCAGCAGCAGGTCCATCTTGGTGGCATCGGCTCTATCGGACATGGGGGCAGCTTCTGGCATCTCCTCACAGAAGCCACCCCTGTAGCCCCCCCACTACCAAAACCTTGCCATGCAATACAAACCTACACCTTCTGGGGAAAGGAATAACTGGGTAAAAGCTGGAGTTCAGCAAATGGCCAAACTGCGGTTGTGAGCCTACGCTGGAGAATCCAGGGAAGAGTGGGAGAGAGAAATAAAACAGGTACGGAGTGATACTGCCGCTGAGGGAGATGGAGAGGAAACAGGACCAAAAGATGTCGCCCCTTTACTCTCCCATCCTTGAGACATGCTGATGGCAACCAGGTACAGTAGCTGTGTTTGGTTGTTTTTATTAAATAATAACTACTTTATTAATGGTGTTCAAACAGCAGCAGGACAGCCAGGAGCATCTCCCGGCGGGACGTGGCTGCCCTGCCCAGTAGGCAAACTGCAGACTGCAAAATCAGCTGAAACAGAAAGCATCGGAAACTTTTTTGATTCAAAACAATTCTCCCCAGCTCATCTGGTGCTTTTCCAGACTCCGTAACGGCCCAGTGATTGATGCCTTTACAGCACCTCCCCGCCAAGCCAGGCGACAGCTGAAAAGCTCTAGAACAACATGCCAAGGCATTCTGTTTGCAGTTTCATTGTAATTTGATGTAATAAGTGTTGATCTCAATTCACTAAACATTTGTGTCAATTTGCCACCCGGTTTGGTTTAGTTTTAAGGCATTTCTGTTGCATAAAAGAACAGCATTAAGCTATAAATTAATTTGTTGTTTTACAAGCTTAAGGTACATTATTATCCTTCCAGCTATCTTCTGAACTGCATCTTCGCATTTTTTCAGTGATGTGCGAGGAACAGTTTTCATCATTAAAATGAAACTTTCAAGAGCTCTAACAGGAAAGCCCACTGGTGCCGGTAGGTGGTGGAGCATTCCTAAGTGCATTATGAACAGTATTTATAGGAGCTGTCTAGCCATTTAATGGGTTCTTGAATGATTTGCTTAGGTGTTTACTTTTACTAAAAGCAGTTTATAACCTCTGCTCTCGTCTCTGAAGTTCCTCTTAAATCATTCTGTAAATATATCACACAGCAATGAGAGGGAAGGACTCGAGTTTTCCACCTTGGACTTTCTTTTCTGCTTATCCTCAGGGATCTGTACTCTCTCTGTTGTCATAGAAATGGGGCACGGCTGACCTCAATATGGTGCGGGTAATACCCAGACGGTTTCAGCTCAGCGCCGTAACCCCCGATGGATACACTTTCACTATGTTCATTATTTCCTGGGGATTCTACGAAGGAAACCCCTCCTGGCACCTGATGGCGCCGGAGCAATGACAAGCCCCAGGGTGCCCAGCACAGCGCTCTCGGCTTCCGCTGAAGCCAACAAAAACACAGAATCACAGAATTGTAGGGGTTGGAAGGGACCTTCGGAGATCATCTAGTCCAACCCCCCTAACATACTTCGCAAGAGGCGCTCCTGAGACACACGTGTCTCTCTTGCAATTAGTACGGTCGTGTATGTATCTCTCTCTGTTTCAGAAGTTTGGACTGTACGGAAAATCCTTAAGCAAAGTCAAATACCGGCTCTCACCAAGGTTCAACGATGCTTTCCCAGCACTGCGTTCTGGCTGGGGCACCCATCCTCCTCGTACCAGCGAGGAGACTTTGGGCTGCTCCTCTTCCCGCCTCCCTCTCCCTCACCTTAAGAGTGAGAATCCGGGAACAGCGCTGCTGCCTCTGTAATCTGTCACCTCGAGGCTCTTTCATATATCAATGTTTGACTGCTTTCTATGTAAAACAGGTCATTAAGTTAATCAGAAATTGACTACTACTACAAACACCTTTTGAATAAGGTCAAATTAAGATAAAAGTCCTTACTCTCTTCGTCTCTCAGCAACAAAGACTATAACCAGGCTGCTAAACCTGCCATTAATGTCAGTGTGCAGATTAAATGTCATTAAAGGCAATTTGTCACTTACATACACACTTATCTCAATCTAATAATTAGCAAAAGGTCAGGCAGATAAACCTGTATATTTCAATCCACAATAAATTTCAGCTGCAGGAAATGACAAAATACAAGTTTAACCATAGAGACATGTATTTGTGTTTGAAACATATATGTATAATTGAACCCAGCAAAACAGAATAATCTATTTTAAAGCGCGAACTGCTATCAAGCCTTACTCCGACACTTTACCTAAGCTGTGAGGAAGCCAAGTGCATAATCATGGATCAAAGTAATGCCCCCAAAGGGGTCAGCACCGCAGCCCTCGCTTCACGGTGTGAAACCCCTTGTGAAACGGGTCAGTGGGCACGAGCCAAATCCCGTACCCAGCATCACAACTGACACTCACTGGCACTCTGGTGGTCAGTCTCAGCCAAGATGTGAAGCACGGATGAATAAACCACGGAGACTGGATTAGCTTGTGACCTTACTAGGTGACTCCTTAACTTCAAGCGTCCAGCAGGCTGACTCCCCGTCAGGAGGCAGACGCTAACAACGATAACGCAAAAAACCTTTAATACTTTGGCCTGCCACCTCCCCACCTCTCGCAAGGCTGACGCATGCTTTAGAAGATGCCGAACTGCAGCTCTGCGTAGGCAAGGAAGAAACCAGAACGCTCCAAGGCTGGGCCTCCTCTCCCCTTGGTTTTCATAAGGGAGACTTTACAGGCCAAAATTTCCCGATGAAATTCAAGCTCTACACAAACTGCAGAAAATCGCCGCATCTTTATTTCGGAAATCACGGAAAATCTCCTTTAAATGATGCTGCAGTAATGTGGTTGCCACATTGGCTTTAAAGAGAAGCAGAAGAGCTAGTCTGGGAGCCTGCAGGGAACTCCGCACCATCGGTCCCACCCGGGGCAGCACAAACCTGCTCCCCGTGGGGCACCCGCAGACTCGGCTGCAAAACGTGGCATCAGAAAGCTTTTCTAGTAAAGGTGACCAATTCCAGTGTGTGTCGTGTTGGACGAGGGCTCGTGGGATATTCTTTTGTGGAAAAGTATAAGCTGCAAATCTCCCAATGCTCAACAGCAAAAGAAAAAAAAAAAAATTCCAAAATACCCATACCCAAACATTCATAATGTGACATGCCTTTGTCTCCAAACCAAAATAAACCGGTAGCTGAGCCCTCATTGCCATTTGGACCCTTTTCATCTTTTTCCACCCAGATATACAAATTCCTAAGTTCAAATCTTGTTCATAGACCTGCTTCCCTTAAAGATTTCAGACTTCCCTTCCTCTAATGACCACTAACAGTACATTTTCAGTTCCCTCCTGTGAGGATACAGCTGTGATATGGATATTGATAACTAAATAACATATGGAGATTCAGAGCAGTAAAGAACGAGGGTTTTTTAAAGCCATTTCAAATGATTCTGTTCATGTTTGGTTTGGTTTTTTTGCATATTGGCAACACTTAATCCATCTTCAATCTCTAAACAGCTACTTTATATGGCAGTGCAATGGCAAATTGTCATCATTCAGCCTTTACCTCTGCTTCTAACACAGCGGGGGACAGCCAGTTAACTCCACAGCGGTGTCGTGTTGTTTTAATAGTTTATGGCAAAGAAAGATGGTTTCAAGGAGTCAGACAATTTACCCAGCTTCTTGTCACAAAGGTACATCACGATTAATAGAAAGTATGTGTGAAACAAGTTTATATTACAGCAAGGCAGAATTTTTATGCCTCTCAGACAGTTGGAGAAATTTTTAGATACCTTATTTTAAAAAAAATAAATCACCGCATGTATCGGCCTTAAAAGCAATGACAAGTTCTTCTCAACACGGGTTTTCAAAGCTTTTTTTTCTTTTTGGTTAAAAAGGTAACTTAGGGATGGGACATAGCCCTAAAGAAGAACCCAACTTAATGTTTACAGAGAGAGCTGTTGCTGTTATCATCTGAAGGTCATCGATCAAGACCAAGGCCTTGCTGGGTTGAAAACTGTGCTTATACAGTATTCACATACAGTCCCAAAAGGTAAACAATTAAAATAAAAATGGTAGGGTGCTAGGGGAAAGAAAATGTCATCTTCACATTACAAGATAGGAATCTGGGGGAGAAAGAGTAAGTAGGAAGAGTATAGGAGATCTGTGGAAGAGCTGAGACTGTATCTAGAACATATAGAGGTCCGCCTGCTGGCCAGTGAGAGTAGGGAATGGGTCTGATGACAAACTACATCCACAGGTGGGATCTCGTCTAAAGCCTTCATGTCAGCTACACAGGTTGATTATTTTTATAGACAGCAAAATACCCCCAAATACTTCTAAGTAGAAGAAAAATGCGATTTTAAATAGAATCAGCTACAAATACAGGTCCTTGGGCACTGTCTGGTCCATTTAACTTCAAGCTTTGTCCATGTCATGGAAAGTAAACCCATCAGTCGGACTCTCTCACTGCTTGTCAGAGAGGGTTCTTTGCACACCCCACCTTCTAGAGAGCTGTGAGCTGCAGGAGGAGGTCTTGGCTTTCAAGAGAAGCCAGTGGTTTTCAGCTTCTCAGGTTTTTGGTACACCTTCTTAGAGGATGGACCTCAGCATCAACACTACAAATCAATGCAAACATCTAAAGGGCACTGTACTCAAAGTCCCTAGCTTCTCTTGAAAATTTAGGTTGGAAGCTTGTTTGAAATGTCTGTTTCCTGATTTTTTTCATTATGCAAGTGCATTAGCTTTTACCACATGTACAAAACTGATCTGTAGGAGACCGATTTGAGGAAGCATGAATAATTTTTTCTGGTGTTTCGTTTTCAAGATCATGTAGAGGCTGTATATTCTATCCCTGTGATCTCAGTGTCCAATAATACTTGTCTTGGTGGGGAACGCATGCACATACAAGTATCCCCTCTGTGCCCAAACATGTGTCTTCCAGAGATTCTCATTTTCTCCGCTAATATAAAGAAAAAACACAATGTGCATTGCCTAGAGGCTTACACATTGACATAGCAAGACTTGGGAAAAGACTAACCCTTCAGCCTGAGGTCCTAAACATGCACCACTAAAAGCTAGCAAAGAGTTTTTCCATTGCTGTGAGTAAAGGCGGATCAAGGGTTATTTAGAATCACAGAATCATAGAATGTATTGGTTCTGAAGCGACCTCTAAAGGCCATCTAGTCCAACCCCCCTGCAGTGAGCAGGGTCATCTTCAACTAGACCAGGTTGCTCAGAGCCTCATCCAGCCTGGCCCTGAATTTCTCCAGGTATGGTGACTCCACCACCTCTCTGGGCAACCTGGGCCAGTGTCTCACCACCCTCATTGTAAAGAACTTCTTCCTAATGTCTAATCTAAACCTGCCCTGCTCTACTTTAAAACCATTGCCCTTCGTCCTGTCGCTACATGCCCTTGCAAACAGCCCCTGCCCAGCTTTCCTGTAGGCCGCCTCATAGGGAGGTCTTGTAAGAGCCTTAATAATGAAATGTTCTACCCCAGCACAGATAGGAGGAGGTACTGTACCAAATGTGACCACTGGCATTACAGTGTGCTCACCGCAGGTTTATATCCACAAGGTATGAGGTTTTTTCCCTCCTCTAAACCAGCAGAAGAAAGCGAAGGTCAGACTGAAGCAGCTTTGACTCGCTGCTTCGCTCGTGCTCCTCTGCCTCTGAGTCCCAGCACCTTTGGAAGGACAAAAGTCTGCGTGAACAATGTGCTACCCCACAGCTGTGGTCAGGACTGTGATGTTTAAAGGTTACAGTGATTAAGCACTGTGATTAATTTAGTCTCAGCAGAATCAATTCCACTCAACTACAAATCTAATTTACATAGTGGAGAGGACTCTGCTGTTCCCCGGTCGGCATGGGTTTGAATTTAGATTCATTTTTCTCTAAGATGTGTGTTTTGAGGGACCACACTGCAATTAACAAATGTTTTGACAAAGCTAATGGGACGGTTCTATCTGTGTGTCACTGCCTCCCTGGCTTGCTGTCATTTGCCCCTTCATAAAACAATATCCAGTTCCCAAACCTCTTGAGCATCTATATCAAAGGATCACCTCCACAGGAGTGTGTTCAGCATAGCTACCCCATTGTAATCGTACTATGGCAGGGAAACCAACTCCCATAATGTGTGTTTCTTTCAAAATTATGTATTTTTCCCCAGTTGAACATCATCCCGCTGAGAAGATCTAGTCCTGAGCAACAAGAAAGGTCAGCTAGACTCAGAAGGTGATGGAGATGACACAGGGGGTGCATAAGCAGCAAACACAGGACCAGGGTAGGTAACTCGCTCTACTCAAGCAGGATTATCATAGCCAGAGAGAGAAGAGGAGATACATAGTGAATTCCTAATAAAAGCAAAGCACTCTGCATAATATTAATAAAAAAACATAATAATAAAAGCAAAAGACTCTGCATATCAGTGTGTATTGACTAATAGGCAAATTATACCAAAGTCATGATCGATTCTGAAAAATCACAGCCTAAGTTAGGGCTGGCTGCAAGGCAGATCTCAACACCACTCGGGTAAACCTTTAAGTTGAAAGAACTTCAGCTCTCTGGATTTTGCAGGGATCTGCAGTCTGGAGAGAAACCCCGCTTAGGAGAACATACAAAGAAATTACTTTAACAGCTATTTTTCGGTCAATGTATGACTGGAAGTCACTGGAACAGGTATACCTGCTAATGTCTATTTTTTTCTTTCCAAACAGTGATTTCCAAAATTTATGAAGAACTTAATTCCTTCGGAGAGGCACAGGAATGGCAGCCAATGGAAACCACAGGAGCTTTTTCTCTGAACAGACCAAGAGGAGAAAATGATTGCTTTCTCAACCTAAAATGGATTTTCTCCACAACAATTTATACAGCATTAGGATACCTGCAGCCAGCGTAACCTGAACCCTCACAAAACGCACCTGCTGAGCCATCTTTACTGTTACCTCCTTCACCTTACACTAGAAATATCTTAAATTATACATACATCACAGAAACCTGATCTGCAACACCCCCGGCACATCCTGATCCCTATCACGTACGTCTCCCTTTCAGCCCAAGCGCTCCGGCGCTGTGTTTTGTCAATACCAGCCTAGTACTGCTTCAAATATTTAGCTTAACTTGATCTTCCAAACTGCAGAAGAGAAAAGCCAGAGTCTCCTAACACCATTTGCTGAACAAACAATTGATCCCAGCGCAGGAGGGCGGCGGCGGCCCCCTGCCCCCCGGCCGGCCGGGAGCCATGACAGATGCCGGGAGTGACAGCTTTGTTTTGCCGAGGCCGCGCGCGGCCGTCAGTTGGCAGGCGAAGCCGTGCGGAGATGACAGCTTCTCTGATTCTTTCATCAACTGATGTGACTGAGTGACCTTTTCCAGTCTTAGCAGCTGCCTCCCTTCTTTATTCAATCATGGCAGAAAATAAGTCCCTTTGGGTAAATCTTGCCCTTTTCGTAATTTTAAATGACCGCAATTGTCATTAGGCTTGTTCGCTAAATACAGTGGTGAGTGGTGGTGTTGTCTTCAGCAAGAGGAAGACACGGGAGCGCGAGGCACGTGGCTTTTGTGCATGTCCTAGTGGGAAACCCATCCTCTCCTTTGAAAGACTTCAAAATGCTCAAGAATTCCTCGTCAAGATTAACGCTTGCTCACGCTCACGGGGGTTTTCACGACAGCTGCGAGGGACCCCGTGCCATCATTCAGGGGAACGTACCTGCTTACCTCCAGGTTTTTGGCAAGAAGGAAGAAACTGCAGCAACATGAAAAATGGAACGTATTCATGCAGCTCTGTAGATACAGTTCGTTCTTCACGGTGGGAAAGGAGAAATGCCCTTAATTAATAACAGTGACAAAGTAAGGGTTTTTCGAGTAGCTTTGCCATGAGCCTGCTCTGCATCCCTGCTCATTTCCCGTGCTGGCTGTAGCTGCAGAAGAGGTGAGGCTGCAATTGCCCTCGTTGCACCCCGCGATTAGAGATGGCAAATAATGCAAAAAAAAAAAAAAATTTCACGCAATGAGCAGCCTGTTTGAAATTGAAATGAGTCTGCTTTGGCTCAGCATTTGTCTGCTTTGTGTTTGCTTTCCGCATACATTTGAGCAATTGAGTTTTACGAGCACAAATGTTCAAGAAAAGTGAATTTCAAAGTCACACACAATATTAACAGAATCATTATTTAAATCCTCACAGAATTACTTTTGCTGAGAAATCATATCTACACAGCTCATCACAATACAGATTTATTTTTGGCACAAAGACTGCCTGTCTTTAGCTATTACACTGGCTTCCATTATTACAGTATGTGAGCTCCTTCCACCTAAAATAAACTGTAGCAATAAGCTTCCTCAGGGGCTGTCTCTTATGCTGGGCTTGTACAATGCCTACACCATCAGAGAGATGCTTCTCAGAGCTCCTACACCTAATGTGACAAGTCAAATTTTCATATTAGTGCTAAACCCACAGATTAAAAAAAATATTTATAAACCAGAAAGTTGAAGCAACAAACAGGAAATCACAATCTCTTCATAAATACTCAAGCTAACAGAAGGGGGGGAAAAAAGACTAAAATTATTCAATATATTCTTCCTGTAAAGCATTTATTCCACTCTAGCAGAGAAAACAACTCTGTTTAGGCAATGTAGGAACAGGGCAGGTAATTGCACGTCCACAGGAATAAGATGGAAAATGATGATAGTGGCAGAGAACGAGGAGACAGAGGGATGTACAGTATCCAGCCTCTTCGCCGGCCAAAGTGCATCCAGTCATTACTCTAAATGCTGGAGTTTCAGGTGGCCCAAGGAATTCAATCTGCTTTCTGCTGAAAGCTGGTTTCTCAAAAGCGTGATTTGTATTCATCTCTTTTAGCCAATAAATACATATCCTTTCATGCTTTTGACATAATACTGGCAAACGGTAGATAATGACTGGAGTCTGCCGAGGACGTGTGTATGTAGGCTGGGTTTGGGTTTGTTTTAAGCTGGTTCAGTAGTCATTTCTGCCTGAACTATAGAATTCTAAGAACTATCAGGTTACTTCACAGGATAACAGATTGAAGCTTCGGTGGCCCAAATTACAGGAAAAGATGAGAGATGAACCATACCGGCACTCAGGCGGAAAATGACATGAAGATTTCCCAGCGTAGTAAATGCTGATGGGTGCTCTGCCGATGCTCGAAACCTTCCCTCTACCTCGCCAGTACTGAGGGATTACGGGACCTTCTGTACAACTACCGAGCCTGCCAAGTCCTACGAATGCTAACCAAAATCCCACACAAGCTGCTAAAATCTTCAGGGGGTTTTACAAGACAAATTTCAATAATCCCTTTAAGTGCTTCTTTAGAATTGAGCATGAATTTGCCAAATCCAGGGTAGCTTATTCTTCTTAAATTCATAACACAACTAACTAGTGCTACATGCGTTACAAGGAACTCCGAGTGCTCACTTGAATAAATGCTGCAGAGTTTTAATATTCCCAAACCACCCACTGTAAGAAACTGGCCTGGAAATCTTGGGATCAAAGACAGCGTGAGCAGTACTGTATCTCCTGACTTTGATCAAAACAGAAAAAACCCAAGGATATCGATGAACAAGGGTAACACTCAAATTCAGTGTTCCCACCTTTTCATGGAAACCATTAGCACTGATTAACTTTGCAGACCAGAAAAGTCTAGAAATACCAGAAAAACAGTTCTCCATAAGGTGCATGGTTTTTCTCTAATTTTATCCGAAAGTAACAAATGCAAGAGTAGGGGCAAGAGGAAAATACCATTTTGTCAGGCACCAGGAGGAATACTGAACAGAAGAGAGAGTGCAGAGACTGAGAAAACTAAGGTGGAACAAAAAGGGAGGCAAGTTAAAAAAAAAAAAAAAAAGGAATTAATTTTTTTTAAGCTGAGAGGAAGAAAGTTAAAGGAAAGTAGATGAAAGAAAACAGCTCAAAAAAAAGACAGGAAAGACAGACCAAGAAAAGCATTACATGGTGTTGGGGTCTGAACAATGGCTATCAACAAAAGCAGAGAACGGCTGCAGCAGAACACGGAGAAATCAGCAGCTCAGTCTCGATGACCACGGCAAAGGCCATGCTGTCCCGTGACTTGTCTGCTTTGGCTTCCATTTTCCAAAGTGGAAAGTGCACCCGATACACCGCAGAACAAGCACCACTTAAACACAGCGACTGATAAAACCCTGAGCCTTGGGAAGACACTTGCTAGTAATGAAGACGTCCAAACTTAGTAGTCACTCCTGAAAATCTCCCATCCACCTCCACTCATCAAGCGTGTAGAGTCACATTGCACCTTCTCTGACGCTGAGACCAGTGGAATAAATGTTCCCCTGTACTCCAGACCTGAGAGCAGGGAACTCCATGTGTCCTCCCTACTTACGGCTGCATCCCTGCCTCCTTGCCCCCTGCTGCCAACAGATGCACCCGCACACACACACACACACACACACACACACACACACGTGCATTTTATATACAGCATAAGGCGAATAGGGGCTGAACCTTTGAAGTCCAGGGCAGAATAATTTATAGCACAGATCCATATTTCTTTGAGAGTGAAGTTTGATTTAGGGTAACGGTATAGGGCCTTAATCCAGACATTGAATCCCCAATAGGTGGTCTTGATAGGCACTGACACCCCCCCCTCCCCATCCCCACACAGATATACTGCATTTGCCCAAGGTGAAATTTCTTTTCCATTTGCCCTCTGGATACAGCTTGCCCGACTCACTATTTCCATCCTGTCTGTCCTTACTGAAACAGCTGAGATTGGAATCTGCCTCCCCTTATCACATTTCCAACAGGGGGC
>VYZM01018392.1:746894-783277 GCA_013398915.1 Dromas ardeola
GGGGAGATGGAAAAAAATTTTTTTAGGAAAAAAACCCCACAACAACATAAGGAGAGAGCCCTGTGGGTCTCTTAAGAAGCCAACCACAGTCGTGATCCGGAGGTGGGAAGCAAAGGGGATGTTTCAGAGTGCTCCAGCTTTGAGCTCGCTAATGCCATCATGAACCTGACCCTGCGGGGTTCACAAAGCTCTAATTTTCCTGCTGACAGTAGGAGATTACGGCACTGGTAGCTGAGCTGAGAAAATGTGCTCTAGAAGGTCTCCAAGACAGAGAGAAAGAGAAAATAAACAGTGAGCCCCATGGTGTCACTTTTATAGTCACTTTTCTGACAGCAGCCATGCTTTTATACATGGCACTTAGAGTAAACAATTTAGAGCAAATGGGTTTTTGGCTGTGGGAAGAGGATGCTCTTTTCAGATACGGTACAGCGTAGACAAACACAATGCAAAGGAAAACAAAGAGCATAAAACAGGATGGCTCATTACTACCTGTCTTCATCCAATTACACCTATTACTCTTGAGGCGATGGGACCGATGAATGTGCAGCACAATGCCAATAAAAAAAATAAATATTCACTGTTTAACAGTGTTTTCTGAGAGAATTATAGAAACCTCAGAAGTATGATGAAATAAAGACCACTCACGGATAAAACGGGCTGAACCCATAAATCACAGACCCCATCATCATGGTCTCCATTATGTTAATTACGTGTATTGATACCTGCAAAACTAGGCTTTTATGATTTCATTTCCAGTTTTTAATCTATCCATTTTAATGCATTATTCCCTTGTCAAAAAAGTTTCTATGATACTCTGCAACAAAGGAGTAAATCTTGATCTCTGACTTACACCCCTGAAAATGGATTTGAACACACTGGGCACCAGCTTCTGGCGTGGACACCCCATCTCAGCCCCCCGTCAGAGCACACACAGTCACGGTTGCTCAGGATTAATTAATCTTACTAATTATTCCCACCTTTGACAATACGTTTGTGTCGCACTATGCTGACGTTTTAACTCCGCGAGATGGAACAAAGTTTGCTCTACAAAAGAAATCACACCAAGTGCTCGTCTTCAATTTCCTGCTCATTGATTAACGCCGAGACTGTTTTGCCAGTGCGTTCCAGGGAGGAAGGGGATGTGCAATGGTATGTGCTCGGTTCCAGCTTCGAGACCTCCGGATGTATCCAGCCTAGACAGCGTTTCATCTTTAGCATTACAGAACCATCATTAGGGCAATTTTCCAACACTGGAAAGCAGGTGGAAATCAATGGGAATAAAGTCATTATGAGTTTTAAGTATGGCCTATTTAAGTTTTAAGTAATGTTATGAGATATAGAAGTCATTCCTATTCCTTTCCACAAGTAATTGTAATTGCACTGAAATTACTTATAACAGGTCAGGCTTTAATTCCAGGAATACAAGGCAAAAATGTACTTTTTTTTACTACCAGTACCACATTAGAAGGGGACAAGAAACCTCAAATAACTGCAAAGTTGCATCAAATTCACAGAAACGGAGAAATCCTACAAAATCTCAGCCCCGATATTCTGGAATCCCTTCAACAAGAATACAGCCGGCTTTTGGAAACATTTGTAACCCTGGCTCCACAGTATATTTTCAAAGCATGTCAGAACACAAGAAGAGGATTAACTTCCTTATACTGCCACCTCCGCCTCCCTCGTACAGGGATGACACTGCTAACAGGATAAAGTGAGTGACAGGGTTATATGATCATTACATAAAGGTAGTACACATGCAAAATCTTCAGAACACGGGGAAAAAAAAATTATCAAAGAGGTTGCACCATCTGTCTGTGGAGAAAAAAACAACAGCTGGTGCAAGGAGCCGCAAGATGCCAGCCTTACAAGTGACAAGATGGGAAATGACAGGAAACAGCTTTTCACTCTTCTAACAGCAAAAGAAACGTACAGCCCGTGTTCTCGTGTTTGAAAACCTCCAGATGCTGCCCTCTTCTCACATTTCCATATCTTTGTTCATGCAACATCTGAAAGCTTTTCTATTTTTACAGAGGGAGGGGAAAAAAGCACAAAGCCATCAAATGTATATATATATTTTTTTTTTTCCTCGCAAGAGGCTGTTGAATGAATTTTAATCATGATCATAAGAAAAAAGAAAAAGAAAAATCAGCAGTATTTGATGTGAGAAACCTTTGAAACATTCTCCTTGTCAGAAGAAACTGCAATGTGTTTGGCTTTTATAAAGGTTGTGTATGATAAATACTAGCTTATTCCAAGACTGATTAGGCCTTTAGATTGATTCAAGGCAATGCTAAGGTTCACCATAAACGTTTCATAAAGGTAGCAGGCTTCCCTTGAAAAAGATAACACACGCCTTGTGCCAGGCTTTCCAAACACCTCAGGATTTAGGGGTTATTTAAGCACTAGATGTGACCCCTGGGCTGAATGTCCCGACCTCCCCTGTCTCTGGAAAGTGTATTGCTGAGGCTGCAAAACCAAGTTGCATGTTCAAAGAAAAGAAACCACCTCAAACCATTCCAAATTCGGCAAGCACGGCTTCACAAGAGGTGTCCTGGCTATTTGGAAGGCTTGATACCAAGCGGATGGTGCTTGGAGATGTCAAATATGACCCCACGTAACCCTATAAACTGGATGTTATTAACAACTGATACATCCTTTACAATAAAATACAGACTGGAAAGTCAATGCCCCATGAAGAACCGGTCTTGTTGTGGGATGTAACCCAAAGGCAGAGGCCCCTGGTGCGGGGTGCTGTGCACACCAAGGCAAGACGGAGCGGGGAGTGCACGTTTCCAGTGCCAGGTTCAGGGAAAGCTCAGCATGAAGACGGCACTGATCTGCGGATCAGGGGAAGGATCTGGACAGCCTCAGACTAATGATTTCTACATCCCCCAGACAGATTAGTCCTTAGTTCATCCAAGTGTTTTGCAGCTGGGAGATGAACTAGGATTATTTATTCCGGACAGAAGTGAGCAAAAGGAAAGGTGTCTGCTCATAGCAAAGCAATATTCTCATGCCAGACCTCAGCAGGAATCACATCTCGATCTCACAACTGCCCTGGAAGGCCGCTCAATGCCTAACACTGGCATTCGCCTTTCACCCTTCACCATCATCAAAATGCTGCTTTCCCATTTTTTTTTTTTTTCTATTCTGATAGAAATCGGAGATCTCTGCTGAGATTTCTGGCTCCTGCATGCCAAAAAGGTTATATTAGAGTCTAGACTAAGACAGCAATGCACAGATAATTGAGATAACAGCCCCAATTGCTGGTGGGAAATCAAGGTGGAGCAGGTTCGAGAACATCGCTGAAGGTCAGGCAGGATGGGTGGGGAAGAGGCAGAGAACCAGCCCCATTTTCCTTAACTGGGCCTCAAGGTTTTCCCAGCTAATCCTTCATCCCATAGCGGTTGGTCTTTTGAGGCAGAAGTGAGGTTTCTGAAAGCCATCCCTATCTGTATCAGCAGCAGCCTACGCAGAGCAAGTGGAATCATAAAAAACCACTTTAAGCATCATCAAGCAAGCCAGCTTAGAGAGAATTTACTAGGTGCTGTTTATTTCTACCTTTGATTCTCTACATAGTCTCTACAGATCAGAGTACTTAGAAAACATAATTATTTTAATTAGGAGTAATTCAATTAGAATATCTCATTGCCAATAACAACTTCACTAATAAGAAATGAACACACTTGACTTTTTTTTTTTTTTTTAATCTTACCTTTGGGGACTCTCTGAATACTCTCCCAGATGTGGAAGTATTTCTTTGATACTGCATGCCTAATTCTTCTCTCCAGTAGGGTCCGATTCATTTATTACTTATGTCCACTGAAATTTGCTTCCAGAGGGCACTGGATTGTGCTTTTCTACACTGCTGTATCCCAGGAGGAATGAAGTTAACTCGGGTGCAGGGGAACAGTAAAATAAGGACCCTGTCTACAAAAACGACGGTGCCAAGTAGGGTCTGGCAGGGTAACCAAATCAACTAAAGGGGAAAAAACACAGTGACCACAGTGGAGATACCTTTCTCATGAGTCTTTGCTAATACTTTCAGCACAGGAATGTACTTTAGGCCTCTTCAGTAAGTCTATCATAAGTGAGCGGCAAGAGTAATAATGGTATTTTCCTCAAATAGCACAAGCTAGGTAGTTTTGGAAACATGCATTCTGTACTATACAATCCTCGTGCATAAAATTTGCTGAAAAGAATACAGGTCACTGGAAGTGACTGGAGCACCACCGGAGTCACCAGGCAGCACTCGGGGATTTCTAGCTTTAACCAAAGCTGGTTTTCAGCAGGGGAGACAGGTACTCCTCCCAAGTCATGTCACTCACCTGCACCCTCCCACCGGAGCAGCCTGACCATTTTGGCAATCTGGAAAACATCACTCCAGTACACAGGTGACCACCCAGTGGCATGGATCAATCTAGGGGCTAACCCGGTTTGTGCTCGCTATTGCCATGCTGGGGGTGGCATGGGGCAAAGGTACGGCTGGCACACCGTTCATTTTGGGCTGGTGTGCAACTACCTGGGACAACCGCAGTCTGGTGTAAATTACAGTGATTGGGGATCATCAGCTCACATGTTTGCATGCCCTTAACATCAATAGAAACCACATAGATGTAGAATATTTTAATTTTTCTATCCATTTTCTCCCTGATCTGACTGATAGGACTCTGAGAAACTTGTCTTGGCGAGCAGCAATCATTTGAGATGTGGACAATTAGCTACTTCACCCAGTTCATTCTCTCATCCTCTTAACTAGCAGCTGAAGAATATTTTAATGCTGATCTGTCTCAGCCTTAATTGTGATACTATCCTAGCACAGTACAGCTTGTTTTAGTTTGTATCTAACAATAAAGGGTCCCATTATCCAAGGGTGGTACTCAAAAGCATATCTGCAAGAACAGATCTCATGATTTTAATTAAAAGCTTCCACATATTATTTTCTAAGCTAACAAATATGGCCATAGTTGTAATTATGGAATTACTAAATATAGACTCAAGATCTTGTTAATAATGATATCCTTTTTAAAATCTCCTAGTCTTAAAAAAATGTTGTAATTAAGTCACCAAGCAACTATATTTGTCTCCATGAAATAAAGCCAAATCTACAGATAATTGCAAATAACTCATTTCCCAGTGGATTTTTTTTTTGTATGCCAATTAGGCTCACAAATCTCAAGCTGTCACCTTCATCTCCAGACACGCAGCCGGCTGATAGCACAGCTATAAACAAAGCAGCCTGAGTGCCTCTCATTCCCTGACTAAGAAAGAAAATGAAGTTACCAACACACATTTGTAGATGTCAGCCCCCAGAGAACAGAAAAGGCGGGGGGGAGGGGGGGGAGAATCCTTGGGTGTATGACAATTAAAATACTTCGTCTAGCTTTTGAGAAGAGTGTTCTGGGAAAGCTCCCAAGAGACTTCTGTGATTGCGATTCTTTGGTTAACAGCTGCCTCATGACTCAAATCCACACGCCCAACCTACAGCCCCGTCCCCAGCCGTGGATGGGTTTTCCCTCTAGAACACGGCGAGTCCTGGGAGCGCTGGTTAATGAATCTCAGTTAGTCGCGTGCACCTATCGTGTCCGTCACACTCATCTAATTACAGCTGGAGGGCTCGCAAGCTTGAAATGGTGACTTGGCAAAACCAGGGAGGTGGCAGGAGCAACAGCTGAAAATGCTGTTGCCTTCACCTATGACAACCAGTCATTTTGGAAAGCCCCAAGTGCAAAATTGCTGTTAAAACCTCCATCCTCAGGCATCTGCACAAGCACCTCCTGCAGTCCCTCACTATTTCCTCTCCTCTTCTGCAGTGTCCACCAGAACATGGTTGCTGTGAGCTGCTTAAACCTGCTTAAGGAATATTTAGGTGCTGTCAGAAGCGATCATCTCAGTGGAGTGATTTCTTCAGAATATGGGAACAAGACTAAGCAATGGCTCCAATCGAATCAATAAACTAGCTTTATAACCTAAAAAATTCAGAAGAGTTTTGCAGCATGCACTTAGATGCAAGGGAGTCACTTTGCCACCGCTGCTGCACAGCCTCCTGTGCTCAGCACACACGCAACCCACCGCAGCAGCTTATTGATGGCAAAAAGGAACTGGACAGAAGCCCAAATTCAGACAATATGGGAGATTATACGCTTACAGATAAAGGAAACAACTCTATTACATGTCCATATTTAAGAAAATACCACAACATAAAATTCACAAAACCTGAAAGGAAGTTGAACCATCAAGATGTGAGATGGTGGCCCAGACTGAACATACTTAGCTTCAACCTCTGCTCCTTGGTCAAGTGTTTCCTCCTCGACAGATGCCCCAAAGCCTCGAACCAACCAAAGTGAAAATAAGCCTGATGGTAACACGGGCGCAGGGCTCCTTTGACTCACTTTGTGGTTCCCTGGAGTAAAGATTGGATGGTTCCTCCCCAAATTCCCATGCCTGACAAGTAACCAAAGCATTTCCCATCAACACTATCACTGTTCCCATCCTCAAGTTACCTAAGGTTCCCCTCACCGCATGCAACTTACACCTTCTCCCACCCTTTTAAAAAATCGCTGACTTCACTTCTGCAGGTGAAGGGTACACCAGGTAACCCAGACCTCTGCTATCTACTTTCTGTTTGTTTTTATCTGAAACATCCAACTTTTCCATCCTTGTAATTATTCAATCCAGCCTCTGCACACCAAGCTGGATGAGGACATCGCCATAACCGAGGCACTCTGTATATTGCCGTAACTGTGGCACTGTGTTTGGTTGGGAAGGAGAGCTTGAACCCTGGGGAAATCCGCACTTACAGTTCAAGACTTTTGCTATTTTGAAACTGGAACCCCCTCACCCCGTGACTAGTCCCGACGTTCACGCCAGAGTGTGTTACAGGGCAGGAGGTGGGCATGGCTAAAAGTCTAATGCATTTATATCACAAGGCACTATTTTTATGGAACAACTTAAAAAATTGCACAGAAAGAAAAAATAAATTCTGTGGAAATTAAAATGCCTAAGATGGTGCAGCTATATCCATAACCGATCAAGTTTTCAGAACTGCTGATAAATCCCAGCAGCCATAAAGCATGGGAGTATCAAGTGTGTCGCATTTCTCAGACCCAGGCCACTAAGTACATTTGAAAAGATCCACGTAGCTAACGTCAAATAACAGCCTGAAAAGCATGCCCCCCCATTTTGCAGCATCATTTTAGAAAAGACCCCAGAAAGCCTGTGTAGCAAAGCGCACTGCTAGTCAGGTAGATATTTCATTTTTTTCCTTCCTGAATTTAACAAAAGCCTGGATCTACCACTCAAATTAAACAGTGTGCAGTAAAGCATTAAGTCTGTATTCAACAAGTTTAATTACTGTGTAAATGAAAGAAATTATTATTCATTCATGACATTTATTTCAGTTCCAGTGCTAGCTGCTTTTATAAAACTGGGATTGGGGGGGTGCGGGGGGAAGGAGGCGGCTGGGTGTATAATTACTACTATATTTCTTTGCCAAACATTAGTGAACTTAAACAAAAAGTGCTTGTTTTCGCTAAAGAGGAAAAAGCATGTGAGCTATCAATGGTGAATCTTAAGGACGCCCACAGCCCTGACCGGGTGCCAGGCTCTGATAGGTACACCGATATTCAGGAGGCCGACAACAGAGGGCTCATTGAAGCCCCGAGACCAGCGCGGGACTCTCGTGGGTCAAAAGCCACCCAAACGATGGGAACAATCCAAGCAGGCAGCCCCTGGGGAGTAACGGGAGGCACCGCGCGACATGAAAGATAAACTGGCAGCTGATGCTATCGGGGACTATCTGACAATGCATCTTTTCTAATGGATTTTCACAGGGCTTAAACTTCAAACAAAGGAAACGGAAAATAAAACCCCCTAAACTGATTCAGATTAGGCAGTTTTGAAAGTCTGAGGGAGAAGGCGAGGCTGCAGAAGGAGGGTACGTATGCGATACAAGTAAGTATGACACACTCCACAGGCTGTTTGATACTGCACGTCCTGCTGATCCCAGGAGAATAGTTATTACCTGCACTGATCCACCCAAAATGTTTGAGTTTTCCAGAGAGTGCTGTAAACAAATCCTAGAGACTAATCCAAACACCTTCCAAAAATATGCTCTTTCTGGAACAAGTCATTCCTGTACTTTCCTAGCCCTCCAACTACCAGCATTTAATTACAGCACTGCAGGAGAGATTACGCTCTGGCAGAAGTGGCCTCAGTTTACTTTAAGGAAGCGGAAAAGGAAAAAGAAAAAAAAAAAAGAAAAATCAACACTGGGCCACACAAGTTGCATGTAAGAAATTACAGTTGATGCATTTAGATAAGTGGAAAAAGCAGGAATGATCCTGAAGGTCAGCATGAGCAAGGGAGTAACTACAGTGGTGTTTCACATCCACATTTAGACATACTGCTTATCCTGTTGAGCCAGCCAGAAAATGTATCCCTTTTGAGAGATGCTCTACAGAATTGCCATGGCTGACTACCATAGCTAAGGCATTCAAGTGATCCTCTGAAAGCGTATGAAGTGCATAGTCTCAACTATGGGAATAAACACAACTTTAATTTTTTTCATTTCAGAGTAATACATATCAAAGCCCGTTCTGATCTCATTCCCGATTCATAATGAGTTGCTCTGAAGTTTGCTCCCAATTCCTTGCTGAACCAAACCAAGTGGAACAAGCCATAATCCAAGCAGAATTCAATGAACTGCACCCATTAAGACGGCTATTAAAGCTTGTTCTCAGGGTTTAAACCAGGAGGAGATTTAAGGTGGAGAAGAGATTATCCCACATCTGCCCCCCAGGACTTACCTCTGCTGGCACCAGAACTGCCACCGTCAGCTGGGCCAGATGCTGGAATTGGTGGAATTGAGACACTGACCTATTATCACACGTTCTACATGCCATTTACATTGGAGCTAATATTTTGCCCACTGACTGCATTCTGTATCACCTCAAATACTTGATTATATTGAAATGCAAGGCTCAGAAATCTCAGATTTTGCTCTTCTGGTCCAAGCACGCTTCCACTTCCATCAGCGCTGGAGCAGCCCACGCTGCAGCTGATGAACCTGCTACAGCTTGGTCCTCCCTCCTGATTAGACTAGAGGGTTTTCAGACATAAAGCACGAGCTCATGCCAAAACCTGATTACTGCTATACCCTAACAGCCACAACGATAATAGGGAAGGTAATTACACCCAGAAATAGGTTACAGAGCACAGCCATGCCAAAGCCAAGTACTTTAGTTCACATCTGCACAACAATATCTGCGTTTAGTTTTTCACTGTTGCTTAAAATAATTGCTGAATTTATGACATTAGTAACAGGAGCCCAACAGTCCCGTCCCTCTTTGGACTTTTCAACACCATCGAGAGACGAGGCACAAAGACGGGCAGCATTCCCTGCAACACCGATCTGCGTGCTTCAGCCACGGTTAATAACCTTTAGTTGGAGGACAGCTGGTCTGTGAGCTCGGTGGAAATGTCAGTTGTTAAAACAGGCAAGGGAGGGCTGGCTTCGGTGTTCTGCAGGAGGTGAGGGGACACGATGCAAATCCAAGTCCACTGACCCAACAGCTGAGGGATGACTGCAACAAGCAGAAGCGGACAGGGGAAAGAGAACCAGCCCATGGTAGGGTCCAAATGGACCACCAAAGGGTCATTTCAAAGAAAACATTTCCGCTCACCCTCCTCTTAGGTACCTGTACATGAGCTAGAAGACTCAAACCAACTCCTTAGGCACATTCAATATGAATAAGGATAACACGTCTTTGCCACACTGCACGCACTCATGTGTTGTATGACTTTGTCCCTACCTCCAAGTCCTTATCTCAGCTCCCGCACTCAGCCAGTCCTCAATTTTCAACTGCCCAAAGAAAGGAACAACCAGAGGAATGGGGTAATGGATCCATCGATGCCAACCTGACACATGAAGCAGTAACATCATGTCGTTTAATACCCAGTCTGGGAAAAAGTGGGCAGTAAAGATTTGTTGTGCTGACAGTAACAGAGTGACATATTTGTTTCATTTCTTTCCCAGTAGCCTCACGTTTCTGTGCTTTACTGATGCAGGATCTTCTCTGACCACAGAGACTGTACCATAGAGGGCAACAATATTCACCTGCGGAAGGGGCCAGTGCTTAGCGAATGCTGATGGGGAAAAGCAAACTTCCCCACAGAGCAGGCGCTCACAGGCAATGGCCGACCCTCTGGAAAGTGCACTCAGCCTGTCATTAGGCATTTCCACAGCCAGCTGAGACGCATGAACAATTCATATAAGGCAACACCAAAAATAAAGCTAATTACTTTAGGCTCATGATAAGAGAGATCTTTTTCTACAGGCAACTTTGCAAGGTCACCTTTCTTCCTCTATTCTCTCTATTTTTTCCTTTTTTTTTTTTAAAAAAAAAAAAAAACCAAACCCAAATAACACTGAACTGATTTCAAAGCTAATTCCACCTCCAGGCAGGAAGGGGTTAAGACCTCAAAAAATACATACAGATGAATAGAAAGCCAGGCTGGTAGGGCAATATATAAAAAAAGGAAAGGAAAAAATAAAATATTTTCTTACAGTCAAAACACAACCACAACCCCAGTGTTTAAGGTCACTTCCTCTCTTCATAGCGCTGGGAGCAATCCTGTCAATCAGCTCTGCGTGCTGGTAGTCTCAGCTCACTCCCAGTACAGAATGTGGCACAGCAGCAGAGTAACATTTACCCGCTGGGAAAGGGGGATGGAGGACGCAGCTTTCAATTGATTCCAAAGGTCCTTTGGGAAAGATGGGGCCTCTGGTTTATTAGCACTGACATTCAGCTCTCCGAGTATCAGGCTGATACCTATTTAATTTAATGCCATTTTCCAGTATGGAAATCTGTTTGTCAGACTCCGGCGAGGGAAGCGGATCCAGCATCAGCCCCACTCGCAGAGCTCTCACCCCACTGTAATTAAACACGCTGGCGGGGCAGAACCTCTCCAGCACCCAGCAGTGGCCGGGCTCCGCTGTCGGAATGTTCTCAGCTCCGCCAAGAAAAGAGGGCCTTGTGCTCCAGGCTGTTTGTTCCTGTGTTTGCTAAAATGTTGATGTAGTGGAGGGGAAAAAAAAAAAACAGCATCGTGTTTCTTTTGAGAGGACAATCTGCCTTGCACAGACCCGTGGGTTGTGTTAGACCAGACGAGGCAGTGCCAGAACCCCGACACCTCTGAAAGGAAAGGCAAATCCGACCCAGCTAAACCTGGATCAGAACCTCACCCTCGCGTCCAGTTCACCACATTTCTTTGGGCAAGTCCCTCAGGCTCCTAGACTGGTGCTCTTACATGTAAAAGGAGGTATTCACTTCATTTTAGAGACAGCATGCCACGCTAGGGTCTTTCAGGAGAAGACACCATTATTCTTCCCTTAGAAAGTCATCCTTAGACGACAGCGTTGATTTGCAGATGTCCAGCTGCCGCTATCTATATTATGCTGGGAGTGTGCATTATGCTGGGATTGTATGTCATGGTTGCATGCGATCACAACACCAATAAACTGATAAAATGAGGACGAGGTCTTAGGCAGACTCAGGAAAGATCTGGGAGGTGAAAAGGGCGTAGGTTCATCGATCAACGCTTACATAGCATTTTTACAGTGAAGGCAGTGGAGCTATACAGAATCACCCCATTCTAGATCTCAAGTCAGGCATGAAAAGATGCAAATACATGCTTGGTGCAATATTCAATATCACATAAGGAATCTGGACATCTGTTTCTCACTCATCTCAGCAATACAGGCGCTTAACTCGTTCATCTGCTTTGTGAAACTGCAGGAAGGCATGGTCTGTAACCAAATATTCTGGTGAAGTTGCTCCACAATTTCTATCCAAGCCCTAAACCAGCCTAATGAAGATCTATAGAATTATACAAAATTTCCGTCTTTATCACAAAACAGAAGTATATTTCAGAAAAGGTTTCCATGAAATTCAGACTGACCTCTTCCAGACTTAGCAATGCTCATTAGACAGAGCAATGCAAGGACCTAACAGCCCATTTTCTTCTATACGCCTCGGTGAATTATTACAAAGTGGAAAAATATTAGACTATGTATCAAAATCATAAAGATACAATCAATACTGTACCTGTGTTTGGCAATGTTTAAACATCGAAGTGTTACAGGACTATAAACATGCATGCAGACAGACACTTGCACACAAATCTTTCAGATGCTTTGACTGTGGTCATGGTAAAAACCAGCTTGCAGCTCTGCTGGGACTCTTCCCACTCGCTACTGACCATTGACTGTTCCACACAGTCTTCACACTTGGATAGAAAGTTTATGGAGATGCAGGCTCTATTTTGACTTTTTTTAACTGAAGAGAATGAAAGAATTGATGTGACTACAAAGGATGTGCTGCACTTAAGAGATATACGCACACATTACCCTGTGTATTTATACCTCTGGTCTCAGAGAAGCAAAGCAGACTGTGTTTTGTGAGCCAGTTTCCACTAACGTGGCGAGTGCTGGCACTGGCCGCTGTGAGTGCCGCGAGGGAGGGCAGGACGGCAACCAACATCGTCCCGGTGCTCCCTGGGTGAGCTGCTGCCAGAGCCAGCTCTGCTGAACCCTCCTCTGCCACCGGCTCTGCGCAGGTTTGGATGTCCAACCATGCTTCCAAAAGACACTTACATCCCTGGGTTTATATTTGCTCAGTGTTTTGAACAGCCTTGTCCTGGAAGGTCCTTCCAGCAGACGAGCTCACCGGGGGGGACCTTGTTCTACCGCACACAGTGCCAGGGGTTGCTGCAGTCGGGCTCTGACTCTCCTGGGGTCCTGCAAGCACTACTTTGGGTAAAAACAACATCTGCAACTGTAGAGTTGCCAGATTCATGGTCAAGGAACACCTGTAGATGTTTGCTCATTCTCATGAAAAAGGCTTACTCAGAATACTTGAATAGACTTCCCCTCCCTGAGCCAGAGGCAGAAGAGACCATCTTCCCCCCTGAGAGCAGCCGAGCACCCCGGAGCATCTAACGTTCAAAACCTGATCACCCTGCAGAGATGGAGAAATAAAAAAAATATTCCTTTTACACAGAGAGAAACTGTGGCACAGAGACGCAAGAATTCACCTACCTACTAACAAGTCTTTAAGTGAAACAACTAAATTAGAGGTCTTATTGCCAGGGCCGCTGCACTACCAAGGACAAACAGGACCCTACAAGGACCCTTAAAAAGCCATCTGGGCCTTGGAGCGGGCTCATGTCTCTCGTGGAACCAGGGACGCTAAGGAGACAAGATTCCCGATTCAGACACCATATTTACATGCTTGAAGTCAGAGGACGAAGGATCCAAGTCCGAGCTGCCCAAAATGAGAAGGGAAACTTTACCCTGCTTTTGAACCCATGAGCTTTTAAAATAGCTCTTCACCATCCCTCCCCTCTCTGGTGCACGGCCACACACGGGTCGGTCACTGCCTGATACCCTACAGCCATCGGCTGAAGCTACTCCTGAGTACCTCCCAAGGCAGTCGCTACCATCATGTCCATAACTAATTGTTCTACAATGTTTCTCATGATCTTGTAAGACATCCATGTAATCAGTCCACTGCCTAGAGCCAGGAGAGATGGGGATTTAACGAAAAGGTGACTTTGAAAGGACTGAGCTTCTGTATTAACCCATGTCCCAGCCCTGTGCAAACCTTCAAGACCAAGAAGAAAGCAATAGAAGACCTATGGGGTGATATGCCAGCACGCTTTTTGGTACATCTTACAATTTTTTAGCTTTATTAGAGATTTAGATGTATACTTTCCACTTTATTTAGAATTATTTTTATACCTTCTACTGGTCTCAGGGGTGACTACTAGACGAGATCACAAAAGCAGCATCTCTTTCACTAACCTCCCTCCACTGCCAGTGGAAGGACCCACATCCCTGTTTATAATCTTCTGTCCAGGCTGAGACAGAAGTGGGATTTTGCACCCTCCATTTTTCTAACATGTCACAGTGATCTCTGAGCACTGAACGAGAAAAAAAACAACAGAACTTCAACCCCTGTACCTCCAGCTGAGGAGACTAATTATTTCAGTTTCTCTTTGGTTTCCCTTTTTTCTCGTGGAAAAGGGTATGGGCTGACAGTGCCGCTCCGCTGCAAAGTGCTGCCCTTACTACAAGATTTCACACGATCTCCAGGAGCACAACCCTAACAGCACATCCAAAGCACTGACAACCACCATTGGGGCCATACCCAAAGCGTAAAAGCAGGTCCCTCCACCCACCACCCAGAGACCTTATCACCGAGATCCGCAGCATTGTTCCCGATTCCTGCCAATCCCTGACAAGAAGAGCGGATGCTTCCTCTGAGTGTAAGGCATACGTAACACCTCCAACGTACCATATGGATTTCTCTCTCTTCAAATTTGCTAGCTTGACCCCTTTCCATTTCAGCATCCCACTCCCCAGTTCGTTACTGCTGCAGAACACAGCTTATTTCGGAAGGGGCACCCATGGACACGGAAGCAGAGACCTTTTCTGAACACACCAGCTGATGAACATCAGTGACACCAAAGTTAGGAAATCCAAAGCAGGTCATAACAAATTGAGGCAGAATGGAAACCAGCACAAAATTCTCTCTGAGAGGCAGCTGATTTTCTCTGTCCATTCAGTGCCGCTAATGTATTCTAACACAGTTTCAGCTTTAACTCCCCTGGATTGACAACAGAATTGAATTACGCTTCCAAATCTCTCTCTCAACTAGTCATAAGATTTTTTTAATCCAACAAGAAGCACTTCCTTGGCAGAGTTGCAACTGTTATATTTTTCCAGCTTTTCTGAGTTAGGGATTTTAATCTTTTTAGCCATGAATTGACTTCTCTGTACTAGCACTCACAGGAAAAAAATCAGCTATTGCTCGCCACTCAAGCTGCCAAGTTCCTGGGACCAGATGGAACGGATCCTAGGTTTTTAAAGGAGATCATTGACAATCAGAGAGAATACACTAAACACAAGCAAAGTTTCAAGAAGGCTGGACAAAGATTGATCGCAACACTGAAAAATTACAGAAGACTAAACAAGGAAATAGGAACACTATCTAGTCATCTCTAACATCTGTATCATGTAGAACACTGGAAGCTACAAATACTGCTTGAATAAAGCTACAGAGTAATGCAACTCACATGCACCCCCTCATGGCTCCCCAAGAACGGGGATGCACTGCCCTCTTCCGACACGGAGGTCGGCCCTACCCACCTGTGCGAGCTCAAGCTGGTTATAATTCATTGGCCAAAGTGCAGAGCAAAATGGAAAAATAAGCTATAGGGGAGAGCAAAAGGAGACATTTTAAAACATTGCCGAGGCCTACAGATTAGATATTTGCCTCGAAGCGTAACTTTAACAAGGTATGTTAGACCTGCCGTGAAAGTCGTGCAACAATGCCAACTGAAAAGGGTGGGAAAAAAGAGCTTTTAGAATATTTCTGTCATTATCACTGAGTGATAGGTAGCAGTTATACACAGGCAGATCTTAATTTACCTCCTTTAAATTCCTCTGTCTTCTTTCTCAGTTTATATTTGGATGTTCAAGAAAGGAACGATTTGGTTACTGAACCCGAGTCTATGATACAGTCAGTGAAATTCTACCCCATCTTTTAAGCAGATTAGGATCTACACACGGACCTTTGAACCTGCCATGTTACCGTGTTAGCTTTCACAGCTCTTTCCCAAAGGAATAAAATGACTCCATTTAATTAGACTCAAACTCTCCTCATCTGCTCCAGAAGTGTCTTGTCACCTCATTCAATTGTGAACATAATTTAGGCTTGAAGGTTTGTACTGATTTTTCACTGGGGTGCTAAAGAGCTCTGTAATGCAATTATTGACCCGTCTTGAAACTTTTCTGGGAACTCGGCAACAGAAACTCTGCTTGCCTCCTCTTGGTACTGTATCTTGTCCAATAGCTTCAAAGAAAGGCATTGTAATTCTCCCCAGAATACTCCATAGATAATAACCCCAATAGCATGCATGCATTCACACCCATTTTATGGGTGGAGAAAACGAAGCACATAGAAGAGGGGAAATGAGATTCTTCTTCCAGTCCCAAAGCACTTTCAGCAGAAAAACAGGAATCCAGCTATTAACACTAAGCTGTAATCACTACATGATATGACTTTGTTTTAAGGTAACAATCACAGGCAGCTCCATAGCTGCTAAGCTCGGTGGCTGTCGAAGAACACCAGTTTTATGTAATACTCATCGTATAAAAGAGGACGTTTCCGAATGAGCTGCCCCAGCACCACCAGCACAGAGGAACGGCTGTTGGGCCAGATCAAAGGCTCGGCTTGTGCAGCATCCTCTTTCCAACGGTGGCCATAAATGGATGTCCAAAGGAAGAGAACAAAAATAGGCTAAGTATATATAATACTCCTGTCTCTCTCTATTTATATACGTACATCTTTCTCCCTTGCTTCCATCTCCGGTCATTTCCAGCTCAGTGAGATCCTGATGTGGTTTCTGCCTGCTCAGTGGCAATCCGTTGATTTGTCCACTCTCCCAGAAGTGATGTAAAATTTTAGCATCCACAACTTCCTTCAACAACCAGTTGCACCAGTCAACACCTTTACAAAGAACTCTACTTCTGATCTCCTTCAACCTGGCTCTTAGTGACCTCCTTTGACGTCCCCAAGTTCTTGTGTGGAAGGCAACGAACGACCCCATCCTCCCTGTGTCCCACTTCATTTCACAGACCTCTGACGCATCTCCTTTACCTATTCACCCAGTTGAAGGGTCCTAGTTCATTTAGTTCTTCCCCACACAGAGGCAGTCGGAAAGCTCTGAACAGCCTTGCGGCTCTTCTCTGAGCGCCTACAGTGTCTGCAAGTCTTTGGAGAGGGGAGGACGAGAGCTGCACAATGTGTCCATGACACAGGTAAATCAAGAATTTTATAGCAATGAAACACAGGAACACGGCAGTGTTCCCTGTTCCATGCTCAGCACCTTTCCTAATATTTTAGTTGATTAAGTCTTTTTTCTGCTACTGAGCACTGTGCTGATGTTTTTGATGGAAATATGCATTATAACCCCAAGATCTCATTGTTGCACTGAATTGGAGCTAAAACCTCCACGATTTCACTCTTGCGTGAAAATCGGCTCAGAGTCCACCATTGCATGTGGGGCGGTAAGGATTGTTTTAGGGGAGAGGCAACACAGCCCTTTAACACAGCATAAAGTATAGCTGCTTTGGCACAGGCCGGCCGCTGCAGGGACCTCAGACACGTGAACTCTGAATCCCTTCTCCGCCTCATGCTCTATTCGTGCACCTACGCCACACCGTTATAAAGCAAGATATTAACACTCCCAGTTCTGTTTCGTACAACCAGTATCTTCAAATTTGCTAAAAGCACACATAAATATTTGATAGAGCAGGCAATGCTGCTCTCACATCCAATTGCAAACAAGATTATTTTTTCTCCCAAACAAATCCAATAACTTGATTATCTGATCTGGTGCGTTATTATTCTTCTGCTTTACAATTTTTAAATGTTTGCAGTTGTAAGTCTTTCGAAGCTTTAATTTGCTTAAAATGATTCATAAGCACCTTGTTAATCTTTTATCAGTTTTATTACAAACTGTAAACAAAACCCAGTTCTTAAATAATTAAAGGGCATAACTAGCCCTCAGGCAAATGAAGTCCAGAGGGGAAGGGGGGAATAAAAAATTAAAAAAAAAATCAGAGTAAGCCTGTAGATTATTTTTTTTCTTCCCATCTACAGAACTGGCGAATCTAGCTTCAAAACAGAAAATAATTCTAGGTGAACAGATTGCGTGTGACATCCCCCCAGCCAGCCTCTCTCATCTACTGTGTCCTGAATATTAATCTATCAAGTACCTACATGTTACTGGTTACAGCGTTAAACACACCACAGCTTACAAGTCAATAGCTGTGTCCCAAACAGCCGCTCAAAATAATTCCCCGGCATTTGTGTGTCCCCAGCCATGCTCGAGTCTTTTCTTTACCTGTCCCCAAACAGTCCCTCCCAGACAGCAGAAGGCCTTACACGGCTCATCGCCCAAGAGAAGGCAGCTGGCACACGCTCTTCTGTCCTCTGGTGGCACTGGCTCCCCTTAGGTTGGACCTCGCTGGGCACAGCACATTCGCAAGGCTCAGAGAGCTCCTGCCCACATCGCTCCAACCTGACACACGCTCCTGTGCCTGCCGGCTCTTGGCACAGCGGTGAAAGCACACCCTGTTTGGCCAAAGCCCCCAGAAACCATGAAGAATATCACTTTTTCAGAGGTCTTGAGTACTGAGGGTGTTGCTACAATCATTAGCAGTATCACTGAGCAGAGGTCAGCGAGGTCCAGCCCAGCGATGTGTGGGCAGATGCCAAATGGGAGCGGGAGTCTTGTAACAGAAACAGCTTGGGAAGCGGAAAATCAGAAGAGGGATGCTGAAAATGCGCAAGATGACTGCTGCTATAGTCACTGACTTCATGCCTCTTTGACTGGCAGCATCTCCAAGCCTGCCACTCAACATCTACAGGCACACTTGGCCCTAGTTTGGAAGAAGAGGAGTCCCCGACGCCCTGCCGGTGAGGGCAGCACCTTGGTTTCAAGTGAGGGCCCCCAAGCAGGAGTCCATGTGCAGAAGACACACAAACAGTGATGATACCAGTGAGTCTGGTCACCCATAAAAAAGATACTGATACATCCATGGTCCACAGGGCTGCTACAAAACTTACCTCTAATTATTTGGATTCAAAAGTGTTATCTAGTGTAATTATTACTGCTATTACAACCTAGTCTATCAGCTACCAACTCTTCAATCCGGCTGTGCTGAAGAACAGTGTTCATTGATACCAATCACTGTACCATCATCTCAGAAATTTTGATACAAAGTTTCCAGCTTTCTAATGTATTTAAAATTGTGTTTCCTAATGTACTTTAAATTTTATTTCCTTCTTGTTACAAAAAAGACCACTTCTAATAAAGGTCCCCAAAGTATTGCAATCTGAAGAAAACCTAAGGAACTATGAAAGCAAGACCGTGCAAATTCTAATTACCTTTTGAAGGCCACACAGCCATGCACAGAAAAATGGATTTAAATGCATTACACACCTAAAAATGTGTAATGGATGCATTGCTAGCCTATTACATGGAGTTCATTGTGCAAAAATTTTTGGTTGTATGTTTAGTGCAGTGGGCTGTAAAAGTTGCTTAACAGAACAAAATATGTTTGATTAAAAATTTACATCAGAAGAATGTAACAGGGCTTTTTTTTTTCTTGCTATTTTACCTGCTGCTGACTTTTCCCACTAGTATGCAATTCTCCTTAGTCTCACAAATACATGCAAAAAAACCAGGACTAAAGATGGAAAAGTTTCAGGTCTAGCTCCCAACCCATATTAAAGACAAAGCTGTCCAGAAGCTGGCTCCAGTTGGAAAAAAAAAAAACACATATTCCCACTTTGAGATGGGAAGGTCCTAAAGTGACAGCAAGATGCTTAAACAGTTCTGCTCCAGTGACTGCTTTTGTGAGAAATACCATGGGAAAAATGGGTGGCACTCGGACTTCCTCATGACTCGGCCACGCCGGGTGGCTGCGAGTCCCACGGGGCGGCTGCGAGTCCCACGGGGCTCCCGGCGTCAGCCCAGGCGGGAGCAGCCCTGGGGTTGTCCTGATATGCAGGATGCAGCGACAGCCCTGGATTCAAGGAAGAAAAGTCTTTTAAATCTCTACCATATTCCTGAGCAGAGCCAAATGAACCTATATAAATGGCCCTTCTAACACTTCATTTCAAAAGATTACGCGGTAGTTTTATAGCAAAAAGCAAACTGCAAATGTTTAATTTGCCAAACTGAAAGAAATCAGAATGATTTAACATCTGAAAATGCCCTTAACTAAAACCATGCAAGAGCTCTCCCCAAGAACTGGTCCAACTACCAAGAATTGTCAGATTAGGAGAAAGATACACTTCAATCAAAATAAATAAGTGAACATTACTTAGCCCAACAATCTTCAGCAATGCTTAGAAATCTGAGCTACCTTTACAACCGTAAGGACCAGGTGGAGAATATAACACACACAGAGATTAAGCGCCTTGCGGGCTGCACCCGTTCGCAATTCCATGACCCATCCACCACTTTTCATTTAATAGCACAGAAATAAAGAGAGGGAGCCAGAGCAGAGCAGGGACCTGCACGTCACTCATGTTGCAGGAGGTTATTCCTTGCAGGAGGTTTGGCTGAACTTCACTCAGTTCTGCAGACCCAGAAGCAGAACAAAACCACGGGGTAGTTATTGATGTGTCGCTCATGGGGCTAAACGCTGGCATTTAGTCCTCTGGGTTTGAGCCCTGCCTACACTTTTCACTGGGCACACAAGGCCCTGGAGAGGCGAGCCTATGGTTATTGCTGGTGTGCCAGCCAAACCCAGCCTTCGAGGCTAAAACAAGGGAAAAACATCGCTCAGATCCACTTGGCAGCCTCGAGCAAAGTGCAGCAGCAGTTATAGAACCATAGAAGGGTTTAAGGTTGGAAGGGACCTTAAAGCCCACCCAGTGCCACCCCCGGCCCTGGGCAGGGACACCTCCCACCAGCCCAGGTCGCTCCAAGCCCCGTCCAACCTGGCCTTGAACCCCTCCAGGGATGGGGCAGACACAGCTTCTCTGGGCAACCTGGGCCAGGGGCTCACCGCCCTCACAGCCAAGAATTTCTGCCTCAGATCTCATCTAAATCTCCCCTCTTCCAGTGTAAAACCGTTCCCCCTCGTCCCATGGCTCCCCTCCCTGATCCAGAGTCCCTCCCCAGCTTTCCTGGAGCCCTTTGAGGGACTGGAAGGGTCTCTAAGGTCTCCCCGGAGCCTTCTCTTCTCCAGGCTGAACCCCCCCAGCTCTCTCAGCCTGTCCTCACAACAGAGGGGCTCCAGCCCTCCCAGCATCTCCGGGGCCTCCTCTGGCCCCGCTCCAACAGGTCCATGTCCTTGTGCTGAGGACTCCAGAGCTGGACGCAGTACTCCCGGTGGGGTCTCCCCAGAGCGGAGCAGAGGGGCAGAATCACCTCCCTTGACTCTCTGCCCACGCTGCTGGGGATGCAGCCCAGGATGCGGGTGGCTTTCTGGGCTATGTGTGCGCACTGCAGTCCGGGCTGCATCCACAGTCAGCAAGCACCTATCGTCTTTAGATACCTTTGTGTTCACGGAAATGCCAGATAAATTCATAATGTGATAAGCAAAGGCCAAAACAGGAAGCAAGGCAATTCTCTGTGATAGGGCTGTGGGAAGAGTTGCAAACCCAGGGAGGGTGTGGAGTCCCCTTCTCTGGAGACTTTCAAGCCCCGTCTGGATGCAGTCCTGAGTGATGTGCTCTGGGCAATCCTGCTTTAGCAGGGGAGTTGGACTAGATGATCTCTAGAGGTCCCTTCCGACTCTGAAGATTCCGTGATTCCGTGAAACACACGGTCACTCAGCAAGCCAGGTGGGGTAAGCAGTTGAGTCCAAGTGAGCACAGGCCCCTGAAGCACAAGGGCGCACTTGTAATAATCCATATTTACAGGTAAAGCAAATGCCTACATCAATTTTCATGAGTTTGTTTAGTAGGCCCAGTATCAGTACGCAAACACATAAAATGACAAATCTCACTCATTCCCCTAAAACGCTGGTAGTGACAGTTGCAACACGATTTAAAAAAAATGCAAACTTTAAATATTCATAGGCAGGAAAGAAAAAATTTCAGCAGCTAAAAGTGATAAAAATACTCAACCAGGTGTCTGCGCAGAGTAATCTGGAAAGACACAACCCTTTGCTCGACATCTCCATCAGTTTAGGGAATAACATCTGATTTCACACCTGCAGAAATCCATCTACAAAGCGATGAGGAAAAGAAGTGGCAAAAGATAAATAAATAAAATTAGCACAATTAGCTCCAGTGAGCACTTCTGGAGAAAAAGCAGGTGGGTTCCCACCTCCCAGGCACCAGCAAGGATGGTTTGAGTGCCAAGAGTACCAGCCTCCCTGGAAGAGGGAGCTGCTCTAGGAGCAGCTGGTTACCTCCTGCCCTTCCTCCGGGCACAGGTCTGACCCAAAAAGGCACCCACTGAAGCAGTTCTTCCCGACTCCACCAAGCCCTGGGTACAGATTTCTGGACGAGTTCATCATTCCAGGGAAAATGAATGTTTCAATGAGCTCAGGTTACCGGACTGATTTATCACCTTGGCTATCCGGCTCTTTGGAGCACCTGTGTTACGCAAACACTGTGCACGTTTCAATGCGTGGTCTAAAAAACCACGCACTTCTGAAAAATGTGTTCCCTACCCCAGCGAGGGGAGGAAATGGTCCTGAGACAGAAACCTTTTTGCGGGGAGCGGGAGGGAGGAGAGGTTGTGCCACGCAGGAGATAAACAACCAAATCTTCGTCAAATTGCTGTTATAAGACACAAGACAAATAACGAGCAAAGTCAGAGAAGAAAGAAAGAAACCCTAAATTCTCTAAAAATATAGCCAACACATGCATCTCCAGCTGCAGAGCAGCCCTTTCAAGATGCAACTCTCAGTGCTTGTCGAGAAAGACGCTTCCTGCCCCGATCCCCCTGGCAGAGCAACACCAGCTGATGGAAGTCACATTTGATGCGCTATGTGCTGCTCAGCACCAAGTGCCTGAATTACGGGGTGCAGACCTCATCATACTCTTAAAAAGCAATTTGGAATCAAGGCTTTGATTTAGATTGGCTTTATCCTTCACTTTCAAAGTACAACCGGTAATAATGTAGTCTGCGAGTTTAACATTTGAAACAGGGGTTCCATTTACCTCTTTGTACTTACTGGAGGAAAATGACTGTAATTGAAATCTTTCTGCTGGAAATAAAGCCCTTCGAACATTCAAAGTGGTTGCTTGTCCTTAAGGCTTTTTATTTTAGCTGCCAAAACTGTAAACTGCCTTTTAGAGTAGTCAGAGTCCTACATTCGAGGAAGAAATGAATGTACGCTGTATCTAGGTACTGGGTGTTTTAATCTAATTTTCCAGCTAGGAATACAGCACTTCTCTCCCTTCGGCACTGCTGGGAACAGGAAAATTAAGCTTCACTTCAGTTCAGCAATATCTATCAATGAACCTCAAACAAGGGACTGGGCTTTCCAAGGACAAAGCAAAAACCTTTCAAGTCCTCCAACATCATCCCCAAGCCCCTTCAGCTGCCGGCAGCAGCACCTGGAGCCAGGCCGCCCACCCGTTCTGCCTCCCCCCGCACAGCTCCCACACTGTCCAGAATTTCATACATTTCCAAGGGCTCGCCTTCTTTCCCCGCCCCTCCCTCCCCCCCAGATCAAACTGATTTCCTAACGTCAGCACTATTATTCGTATGAAGCCGTTGAATTTTAATTACAGTGTAAACGCACCCAGACTGAATATGGGCATTATGTAAAAATGGCTCGTGTCCAAATGACCTTATATTAAATCTTTGAAAGGGTAAACATAAAAACTTTGGGTTTTTTCCAGTAGGCTCCCTTGAAGTTTATAAAACAGAATGTTTGCAATTAACTTGATAATAGACTCAAGATGAAGTTGTGCAGATTTCTACTTTAGTTAATTTTATCATCTGATTATTTTAATCACAATTAAAAATACGCTGCTGTGAAATGGTTTTACAGCACTTGTCTAACACAACATGAAATAACTGTTTGGATGACTTGAGCAAACCAAGCACATCAGTTTATCCAACATCTTTCTCTTCTGTTTCCAGTTCCAGCATGTCTTTAGGAGAAAAGGTGAACATCCAAAGACAGTTTCAGACCATTTTGCAGGCTTTCTGTTGCAGCCGCAAAGGCATGGCCACTGACTTTTTCTCCTGCCTCTATAAAACAGCCACTGCACACGCAGGCAGACGACACTTGACTGGGTAAGGTATTTCAAGGTGCCAGGTGGATGTAACGAGTTTGGAAGCTCCCAGAAGACCTGGGAGAGTTGAACATCCTTGAAGCTCGGGCAAGTTACACCACCAAACCTCGGTTCGGATCTCTCTGCAGTTAACCCAGATGGGATGAGCATCGTTCAAACGCAATCAACAGAACAGTTTATAGCAGTACAGCGTAGTGATGCCCAGAGAATATAACAGGTTGACAATCTAGATGTGAAGGAATGTTTTACAATAAATAAGCTGCGTGCAGAGTTAGCTCTGACATGTATATAAATATATATGCTTTATCACAGAGGGGTCTTCAGACAGCAAAATCTTCCAAAGCAAATCAAAGGCAAAAAAAAATTATAAAATATTTGTGATGGCCAGAGGCAAGCATGTCAACTTCAGCGAAGCCAGCCGGCTAATAAAAATGTCAATGAACTTCTTTACAACAGAATTAAGAGGGAGCGGTGCACTGTCAGTACTGTGGCACACAGAGGAAAAGCAGTTTTAACTCTGATTTAACCAAGATATTGCATTGATGCGAGGGCACAGACCCAACCATTCCCTAACCTCAGATGACCTCCCTTAACAGAGATTGTGTAACACTTCCAAACGAGGAGAACAAACTTAAATTAATTCAGTTTTCACAGGCTGCTGCCAGAAGAGACATCACTGTCCTTTCTACTCACCCTCAACCAGGTATTTCCAGGTACATCCTTTACGGCTGTGCGCTTGGGGTAAACTGGGACACACGCTGATCTGACTGAAGAGGAAGCCAGCCCAAAAAAAAGGAATAAAACCCGTTCAGTTCCAGTTGGATCCACTCCCGGCCGCATGTCACCACGTGGCTGCACGAGCACTACCGCTGGCAACGCGGAGCTGGGAGCGGGAACACTCGCTCCTGCAGCAGCCCCCACTTCTGTCAACTGGAAATGAGAAACCGCATCTCCGAGACTTTAAATCTATTTAGACAAAATGCTGTAAAAAGCTGGTTTGAGCATTTCAAAGGTACTTCAGCTTATCTAACATAAACCCTATTTCTAAAACTGTGACAACACGGAAGAGTCGCAAAAGAATTTGACCTAATTTTTTAAACCACTATGGTTACGCTGCTGCAGAAGCGCTCGTTTCGTGGAGCGCGTACCCACAGTGTCCAGGCAGAGAGCTGCACCACTTTAATAAATTCAGCGTCAATTCACACTTAAGTCACACTAGCACAATTTTTACAGGCAGACAAGACTTGAAGCTAACGCAGAATAAGCCAAGCATCAACCGCAACAAGAACCTTGACAGAAACACCTCGTTTAGCAAGAGGGCGCATCCCTGCCTCATAGCCAAGACCTACATTTCTCAGGCACCTTCCATGAGGAAACCCTCACGTCCACGCAAAGGACTAACGGTCTCTTACCACACATGCAATTCAATAAACGACCAGGCGTGCACTTCTGTTTTTATCTTCCTGCCTGTGTGCATTATGGTTCTGATTTTTTTTTTTACCCCCAACAGATGAACAGACTTGGCAGCTCCCCCGGTGAACCAGAAGAAAATCTTGTAAGGCACAAGTAGCTCTAAGAAGAATACACATTAAATGGGTTTCCTGGATTTCATCCATGTTCAAATTTCCCAGGTTGTAGATCTCCAAAATATCTGTCTCTGACAAAACTGGTATGACAGGTTATGTAACACACACACACAAAATCACCCGGTGACAGAAAAGCAGGGACGTTATCTGCTCTGTTCGGGGACTCCAGGCCTTTCTGGTTCAACCGCAAGGAGTATTAAAAACCCCCCAAAAATAAATAAAAGAATCACAAAACATAAAGGTGAAAAAAAAAATCCCTGGCATTTTAAATAACTGACCTCACCCACTGGCAGATAACTACTGATTTCATTAGATTTTTCTTTTCAGGAAGAGTTTCATATGCTAAATATGCAGACTCCATTTGTTTTGATATAGGTGTTTACAGGTCTGATATGACTTTAAATAACACAGAATTATTGTAGGGAAACATCAAGGAGATAAAATATAACTGCCTAATAAAGTGGATTTTGCAGTCAAATTACCTTTGTAAGACTTCCCAAAACAAATGAAAATGGAATAGTTAAACCTGCGACTTTGTTAAATATGCTGCTTGCAGCCTGGGATAAATGATAGGACAATCTCGTTAAATGAAATATATATATGCTTCTTGTTAAATTAAATATATATGCTTTCACCGTGCGCAGTATAACTTAAGGCACAAAGACAAGAAATAAATCAATGTGGGACTATTTGCCAGAATAGAAAATTTCAGGCTAACGGCACACGCATGGGTTTCCCCCCTGTTTTAAGAATATCAAGTTGCCGACTGCTCGAGGATGGTTATGGAACAGCTAGTGAGACTTCGTATATTTCACAATATTTTCACAAAAAAAGTTGTCTTGTTCTCTTCCCCATTTTGCTGGATTAAAGAAAACAGCAATGCTACACCCAAATACTCTGCCTGGGTCTCAGCGCTACTGGCAACAAGATCAGTCTTTAACCTGGGGCAGGAAACCCTCCAGGGAGATATTCAGTGAAAACGCATCGCTGTCAGGCAGGTCCCTGTTGAAATCCTGGTCCATCCTCTCCCCGTCCCCCTCCCTCTGTTTCCCCCAGGCATCTGGGTACCAAGGGACAGGCAAGATAAAGTGGAAGGTGAGCGTAAAAGGAAAATCCAACAGAAAGCACCATGTTCCGCACTATAAGAAATGCAGCAAGTTCCACAGTAAAACCTTAGGATACATCTCACTACTTTTTGATCAATAAACCTTCTTTTTTTCCATAATAATTACAGACAATTAAATACTTACTTTGTTACTAAAGGAGAAGAAAAGAACTGACTTCCCTGCAGAAGCAGGTCACATCTCATAACCGGCTCTACAGAACAAGAAATATTCCTGCCTTTCAAGCTCCACACAAGAAAAACAAATACATCTCTACCACTGTTTTGTGGGTTTGTTTTTTTTTTTTTTTTAACTGACACAGCACCACAAGAATTAAATCTGAGCTTTCCTTTTCTCTTCCACTTGCACCATGCCGAAGTTGCGGCTGTCACATTCCAAGCCCATACCCTGCGCTGCACCGGCTTTCGGCACAGCGTTCCCTATCAAGCCATGGAAAAACAAATTCACCAGCAAAACTTCTCAGCGGCGTTCACTCGGCTGGTGGCCAGAGCTGCCCCTCAAGGGAAGGGGGCTGCAGGCAACCACGCAGCAATCCCTTGGGAAAGGCTGCAGGAGAAAACGTACCACTTACCTTCTCCGCATACTTGAACTTGACATAGAACCAACTTGACTTGATCATTGTCTCACCTTCTGCCCTCCTTAAAAAACAAAAAAGCAACCCAAACCTATCCTGCTGCTGAAAAGCAGCGTGCCAGCACTCTTTCCGTCAGAGCCGGCAATTTTCCAAGGGGAGCGCAGTATTTAGGGGAAGCGCAGGGTGGCAGAAAATAAAAAAAAAAAAGGAGAGCAAGAAAAAACGATGCTTTCCTTCCGCAGTTCCAGTTTGTCCCCTCCTGCCCTCCCAACGCTGAGTGCGATCTCGCTTGCTGCAAGAGAGCTCGGCGAATGCCTTCGCTCCACGGTTCGCTGTCAGCTTGGCTGCCTGACAAGAGAATTCCTCAAATGGACTTCAGCTGCGTTCATCACAAATGGCACATGTCAGTAAAGCCAGGAGGCTGGCTCCAGCGCTGGCAGCCTCCCAGGACCATGACCTCCCCCAGTGGGATGAATAATGAATTCCAGCACTTCCCTCCAGACACAGATTAACACCTGGCTAAACATTATTCTGACAATGAGCTTGCCCATTCGGAGAACCCTACACCAGCGCGTTAACCCCTCGCTCTCCCACCCAGCAGGGTGGCGATGCTTCGGAGCCTGCCCCACAGTGCGCTCCCCCATCTAAAGAAAGATTACGGAACTATATATAGTTTAGAAACAATAAAGCCTCTTAAGCATAAAGCAAATATCTCCTTTCCAATTCTGCAGCTGCAGTAATGCTACCACGTAACCGGAGCAAGTAATCAGGAGTCAGGCTCTCCTCTGCTCCCCCCCTTCCTCAGCCCTCCCTCTGCGCACCCACTTGTTAAGCTCTGACGCTGGCAGGCTAAGGCTTTAACATAGTATCTGTAAGGACTCTTTAAAAAAAATAAAAACAGACAAACAGAAAAACCCTACAAAACAACCACCGCTATCAATGTGAAGCTAATGCATAAATAAATCCTGGGAAGACACGCATCAGACTACTTGTTCCTTTGTCCCTTCAGAAAGCCTGCCCAATTCCCTGTCTCTGGTTTAATGAGACACATCGATTTGGTTGCAGCTCACTGCAAATCTCCCAGCCCCAAGCACGCCATAGAGCAGTGAATATCAAGTTGCAAAGTACAGGATGAATATAATCAGCCTACTGTATTTCCGCTGTATACAGAAAGGGCTGTACTGGAGCAGAGCTATCTGGCCCAGCATCCTGTGTCCAAACACTTTAAGATGCACAAGGAAACAATGTAAGAAATCTCGAGTGCCCACAGCATCACGTCTAATAACACGGATGGACCTGCATTTGTTAAGCACGTAGCTGAAGCTCTTTATATTTCCGTAAGATGCTGAAGGAGGTTCAGAATTTCACTAAACGCAGTAGGAGAAAGTGCCCTCATTTTGTTGTTTTTAACCAGCTGGTTATTTAAGTGGGAGTCTCTCAGTATCCTCTCCTGCAAAAAAAGAGAATAATTTGCTTCTCATTATTTTCAGATCAGTTATGATTTTACAGATTTATCTCCCTTATATCACACCTTTTGGGGACTGGAGACTATTAAATTTCTCCTTGTAGGGAAGCTGTGCATGTCTCCGCAGATCCTTTTCATCATTCTCTGTACCTTTTCTAGGTCTAGGTATCTTTTTCATAGGCTGAGTGAGATGGAATAAGTACGTGTACCACTGACTTACCAACTCGCACTATATGTACACACAGAGATCTATAGCGGATGAGACAGATCCTGAAACCTAGTTTGTCAATATTACTCACCTAAAAAGTACTAGCAATACTGGTAATGGTCTCGGTGCATCATATGAAAGCTGTAACTTTGAAAGCCTGGCTGTTCATTCACTGGCCAACAGAGGTTTTTAGAACTTTTCTTAAACTCAGACTTATACAAGGGATCCAAATACCAATAATGGCCAATAACAGTCACCTTATTTAATTGAAGGTATGGCTCTGACCTCCCTATGTGGCCTCGCAGGTGGGAAGATGCCCCAGCCTGTCCCTCACCTGAGATGAGGCTGCTCAGCCCCGCGCTGCACCGAGACCCCTGCCCGCCCCTGCTCAGCCGGGCACCGGGGCCAGCGAGTCCCTTCCAACCCCCCTCAACACAACCTCAGCCAAGCTTCAAATCACCGCCGTCCACACTCATAGCTGCCAGAAATGGCTTTCCACTGATGCCACAGGACAGTACTCCCACTCTCCCTCTAATCCTATGCTTCTGTGGGAGAATTAACGTATGCTAAAAGGGTGGTAAAATGCCTCAGTCTTTTTCAGGTCTATGGAAACACCAGAAAGCATACCGTGAAAAGGCAATAATGGATGGGAAGGTCTCCTACAGGGAACACACAGCCAAAGCAAATTAAAGCACTGATTTTTATTGGCACCTTCTGTTTTCTGCACCTAAAAAGCTGGGGTTTGAAGTTGCAAATGAATACACAGGAGAGATCTGGCTGTATGTTTGAATGAGATCAGGTCAGTGCGAGTGCCTTTCTTCCTTCCCAGCTGCCGCTCTGCCCAGGGCCCCGCTGTTATCCCGCTCCCTGCTGGCACTCTCCGGGATGTACTGCAGCCACCCAGTGCGAGACACAGAGGTGGTGTCAAGAGCGTGACTCATCCTCAAGCTGCCCGTGTCCACACGGACACCACGCTCTCTTGTACCCAATTATAGGAAGTTTGCTCGCTGCATTGACCCAGGAGTCCCCGAGGGGACCTGGGGGCAATATCACAGGGCGCAGCCACCGAAGAAGTGAGCTCTGACACCGCGTACCAAGCACAAACAGCTGTGGCTCAAAGCAATTACCAGGCCCTGGATGTTTTCCACTGGTTCATTAGCATCTGGCAGGACCTAAAGTTCCAGGGTCACAAAACACAGAGCTATTATTTTATCTCAGGAAAATGCACAACGACATCCCTCGAGAGCTGTCCTTTTGTAATCAAAGGACAAGTGCAGCAGGGGGAATGGAGATGCAGAATTTCCAGCCATCACATCCCCCAGCCAAGCAGGGAAGAGCCGATCACACCACAGGATTGCTCATTTTTTGTCACACTGTTGAAACCCCCAACATTAGCATCTACAAACAGCCCCTAACCAGCACCGGCAGAACCTGGTTATTTCTTATAATATTAATAGCTGTTTAGGTTTGCACATGCACAAGAAGTACACAACAGCTTAATTTTCAACACTGCATTCATCTTTGCAGCTGAGCAAAACACACCATTTATTTCAAAACCTACAGTGTCAGCGCTTCGTCCGAAGTGTATTTGAGTTTCATATTTTATGGAGTTATTGTCTATAGGGTGCATCACACAACAGCTTCACTTCTGTTTTGCCAATTCATCTTCACTTGTTAGGGACACGCTGCCAGACAAACAATACCTTGGATAGGAATTCATCCCTAAAGGTGCCGTAGCACCAACCCCTGGCATCCCACACCTCCTCTTTCAAACATCCATCGATAACATGAAATAACGTACTATTCAGCTTCTAGGTTTGAACAGCCAAAATCCAGACTTGACTTTCTATACTCCCTTAAAGGGAACCATATTTTGAGAGAACATTTGCAATTCTCCCAGAATAAACATCTTTTGATTTATTCAGCAGGTTTTGTCATACTCTAATATACCATTTCGAAAGTGAGACGGTGTACAAAGGAATTGAAATAACCTCCTTTTTAACAGACCATTGGTTCTAAGCCTTTTAATACACCCTAATGTATATTTAGATATTGATCCACGTTCCTTTCAATTATCCCCCGTGACAAAGCTAATCATACACCAGTGCACGCAAACCAAACAGCGAGCAGTAACAATTTGATTTTTAAGTTGTCCAAAAGCCGGCTCTACCTCCTCCTCTTCTCTTTGACTCCGGGTTTGTTGTCAAGTCAGACTGGCGGTTCCTCGGGGCTCCGTGGGAGGGAGGGAAGGAGCAAAGCGGGCACTATTTCACCTTCTAGGTGCCGCAGGTATAAATACCCTGAAGAAAGGGTGAAAACCCACCTGCAAGGGCACGCGGTGGAGCCGAGCTGATCCCGAAATAAGCTAAAGAGCCCTGAGCCCTATCCCGAGCAAAACCAACCTCTGCGCGTATATCTGTGCGTGCAGGGAGGCTAAAGCAAGATGATGTATTTGCAGCAGGGACTACATCCAAGATGAATTGCATCCATTCCTATCTCCTTGGCACTATGAGAGCAGAAAATCATCTCACTCCCTATTACCATAATAGCTTTCACACTTCCCAACCGGCAGAGTGAAGCGTGGGGATGTAGGAAAAAAATAGGACGTAAACAACAAGCACAAAGTTTAGATAAATAGGAAGATCCCATCTCCAGAAAATGTTCACAGCAATTTTTATAATGAGCTTGTAAAAAGAAAAAGGCAATTTGGAATGAGTACAAATAAAAAGGATTTTGAAATGTTTTTCACAGTTCAGAATGGCTCCTAATGTACCAGCCAAAGCAGTGATCCCAGGAAGATTATCTGAGGCTGAGAGCAAAGCCTGTGGGATCTGCAAGCCGACTAAAAGAGAAAGTTTTTCCCCCAAGTTCAGAGAACTGCAGATAATATAGGTTGCTTTAAATGAAGTGCAAGTGCTGAAGCTCCGTCCGCCGGCCTTCCAACATGCCCAGCACTTCCCGAGCTTTAAACTAGCAAATACCAGATTCACTTCAAAGTACCCATATTCCCTAACAGTGTTTCTGTTTTAGAAGTAACCCAGAATTACCCCAGATCTGTCTTTGAACTCCTTTACAACCTAAAAGGCTTCCCAGGGCATGGGCAGTGGGGAAAGGGTCAGAATGACCAAAGCCAAACAAATCGATGGCCACGTCTCAGAACCAATACCATGAACTAACAAGGCATCTGCAGCCTCCTGGGGCCTGCGTTACCGGACATTTCTGATTCGCATGAAGGCCAACAGGGAACTATCATCTTTCAGGCTAATAGAAAGCACTGTGGGATTTGCTGTCTTGCTATTAACATGATAACAATCCCATCTTGTACCTTATAACCCTGCTCTCCCATCAACACCATCTGCTCTTTCATCTTGAGCGCTGCTGAAAAATCTCATCACAACCACGCTGCTGTCAATTCCTACTTCTGTGCACGCTGTAAAAAGAAACTCTCTAGGTCACTGGTTTGAACCCAATGCAGGCTGGCAGCATCCAAGAGCTCTCATGCTCTAATATCTACTTAGAGCAGGCACAAAATGAGCTGCACCCCATGTCTGGTGTACCGAAGTTCCCAGGACTGGCACCATTTCAGACAGAGGTGCAGGATGAAGTGGTCCAGGAGACCAACGCCAGCCCTATGCCCCACAGGCACAGCCACGCTTTATGGAATTATTTTTTTGCAATGACCAAGAGGTGCATCTAACATTTTCCCTGCCTGCTGTAAAGACTCGGCAGGTCTTACAGCTGCTTTTCCCTAGAACAAGGATAATAAGTAAGGCTACCCGATTCAAAGAGAAAGAGTACAGATTAACTTGAGAAAAGCATTTTGAAGTACTGTATCTCCCCCAGCGAAGTGCCAATTTGTAATGAGTTACGGTGAGTGATAACCCAGCTCAGGCATGTGCTCAGCTTTCCAGGTGAAATTATGGCTAGGAGGCACAACCACAGAAGCCTGAAAGATTCAAAGACACCTCGATACAGTCCACAGAGGACAAGAAACAGACATTTGCTAGTGGTTTACAATCTGCAAGAGACAGACTGAGACAGAAGAAGGACAGCCCAGAAGCCTGGCACACAAGAGCCAGGCTCATGATGGCTCACAATATGTTACTTCTGCCACGTTGAGTTATATCAGGTTACAATAAGGAAAGCTACTGACATTATATGATATATATGTAACTGTGCCAGGAAGTCACGTGCGAGTATCTTCAGCAATGGGAGGCAAAGGTTGCTTAAAATGTCTTTTTTAATCTCTCTGAAAAAGAAGGTGCAGTGCTATAATCTGTAATTTAAAAAAATAACAATAATTGCCATCTGGACAAAATGGCTTATGATATTAAAAGATCAAAAGATGCTTTTGTAATCCTGCACAATGCTTCTGCATTTTGTTCCCTGGCTTTCTGGTCACTGAGAGCTACAGCGGTATTTGGCCAGGGTTTTATTACTGGGAGAAAAGTTCACTTCTGTGAACACACCAGTACTCAAAAGTGTTTCAAATGACACAATTCCCAACTGCAGAAAGGCGCGATTTCTGTGACACTCCATTTCATCCTACTGAGTACGTCTGCAACACATTATATAATTGTCTCTATATATCACCCTCATTTACACATGGAACAGGGATGAGGGAGCAATATATCCAGGGGGAAAAAAAGTAAAACAATGCATTAATAGAACCTTTCCATGCAATGTACGTATATACATTTAAGCATTCACACAAGTTTCCTTTGAACATAAAAAGGGATTCGATGGCCACTAATGCCCACGGTTAAATCAAGTCCTATTCAGCAAAATGTTTAGATAAGCCCGCAGTGCCAATGGCTCCTGCCTGCAGCAATGGATACAGGGTAATTTACACCTCAGCAATAAGTGCTGTAACCTGCTTAACGCTTACTGAGGCATACGGCTGTGTACAGGGACAGTGATCATGGACTAACGAAGGAGGAACCGTAAAGCCTTGTCCTCCCATCCACAAGGGCCATGCAGCCATGCCCAGCAATGACCAGCAGGTCACAGATCTTGAGCACCGTAGCCAGTGCCCTCACACTCTGCCATCGCAAGCGTAACCACCTAAAAACCTAATGTGATCCTTGCCGTGGTTTTTGCACAACTCAAAATTCTTCCTGTGTTGCACAGAATGAGTACCCCAGCACAGTTCAGGAAGGCAGAGACAAAGAAACAACCCCAAACGCTGGGTTAGCAGTCCCAGCTCCCCTTCACCCAACAGAAAGCACCCTAAAAGGTCCTTATTTGTTTCAACTGCCGAGAGGTCTAGTGTGTTCATAACCCACTTCTGCGAGAAGTTCACAGAATCATAGGGTTGGAAGGGACCTCTGGAGATCACCCAGTCCAACCCCCTGCCAGAGCAGGGTCACCCAGAGCAGGTGGCACAGGAACGCGTCCAGGCGGGTTTGGGATGTCTCCAGAGACGGAGACTCCCCCACCTCTCTGGGCAGCCCGTGACGGGGCGCTGCCACCCTCACAGGAAAGAAGTTCCTCCTCATGTTGAGATGGAACTTCCTATGGTCAAGTTTGTGCCCGTTACCTCTTGTCCTGTCACTGGGCACCACTGAAAAGAGCCTGGCCCCATCCTCCTGACACCCACCCTTTCAGTATTTATAAGCATTAATAAGGTCACCCCTCAGCCGTCTTTTTTCCAGACTGAAGAGACCCAATTCCCTCAGCCTTTCTTCATAAGAGAGGTTCCCAGGACACCGGTGCTACCTGATGGTTCCCATACCCAGCGCTGCTTTTACCAGGTGTGCGATGCCTTGCACTCACCAAGCAGAAGACAGACCCCAGCTGAAGCAGAGTGGGGACCACAGCCCGTAAATGCGCGTGTTTATGCACGTGCATGTATAACATAACTAAAAACAACCAGTCCTTTTGAACTTGCATCGCCATTTGATTTTCAAAATAATTCTAATTCTTGGGAAGTTTCCCTTTAAAAATGAGATTTTGTTCTTTAATATTCATTGACTTCTAGTTTGCTTCCCACACACAACACATTATTTACTCTACAGTGGCTCGGTGCATCAATTATGGTAATAGTTTGTGAATAACATTTGCATTATGGGACAACGAGCCTGGTTATTTAGCACTAGCTGAACCATCCCTCTGGAAAATTGTCACAAACATACGTATCATATGCCTCCACTTAAACAGATCTGTAATTACACTAGTTTATTAAGAAGAGCCAGGATTTTTTTTCTTTCTCTTTTTTTCCTTCTCTTTTTCTAAATCCTCTTTCCGAGAGCAGACGAACATCTCTATAACCCTTCCCCTTACTCAGCCAGCCAAAGGTAAAGGCTAATGACTGTTGTTACCACGTTCTCATGGCAGGCCTTACTTTATATTGAGATATCAGGGGTGTAATGCATCTTCTGTATTAGTTTACCTTAATGCAGAAAGTGTGGCTCAGTAATTGTGGCGTTTGGTTAATGCTCCATTTCAGTCCCTTCAACTAAATTCTAAGCTCAGTTCAACTACTGTAAATTCTGATTAACATCCGTATTACATCAGCACGTGGAGTTTATACTCCATGAGCAGGACTGCCGGATGCTAGACACTGTACACAGAGAGCGACACGGTCCTTGCCTTACCCAGAGTAACTGCATTGCTGCTAAAATTACTCTGGACCTTAGTGAGTTTAGAGTAGCAAATAAGGCATTACGCTTTCTCGGTGTTTATGAATATCTGCCAAAAAACTTCTCAAGTTTTTTTAAGCAATTGAGAAGAGCTAAGAAAAATTACAAGCGGGGGTGTTCACACACACAAAAAATAACATTAAAAAACCCCAATAAATATAAACCAACAGAAAAATGAACAGCTTTGCGCATTGAGGAGCTGTAGTACCAGCAGCCCTGGGAAGAACTTGTGGCACCTCTTAGACTGCAAAATTCTTGCAAATAAGCGGTTAGGTTAGCAGTTGTTGGCTTGCTTTTATAGTGTCCACTGTAAATTCAGATATATGTGGAGACATTAATCAAGGCCTAAACCTTTCTTAGAGCACTGTTGATTTCCACAGAGCACCTAACTGCTGTCTTCATACCTAAGAAATGCACAAAACTGCTCCTTCACATTAAAAGGGAGCAAAACACAGACGGAGCGACGCCAACACAGGTACTTGGCTCCTAAGGTCCTAAACTCTAACAGGGACAAATGAAGCTATTGATGGCATCAGATCTCCACAGGCAATTCCACGATCAGAACTGAACTTTTGTAGGCTGAGAAAGAGTCTTAAAACAAGTAAGCTGAAACTGGAAAGAGAGTGGCATAGACAGTGCAATACAACAGCACCCAAGATTACACCTGGGGAGCTACGCTTAACTGCAACCGGCAACGCTGAGAGCCAGCAGTTCCTCCCCAGGCTGTTGGGCAGAGCGTGGTCCAGGTCAGTAATGAGATAAGATAGTTGTTCTTATTTAACGGCTCTTTCACAGCCCACGACTTGGTGATCTCAGGCCAATTCCAAAGCTTCCAGCCAAGAAATCATCCTAATGAGCCGTCTCAAAAAGCAGTCAAAGATTACATAGGCCAGTGACACTGAACTGCACCCTTGATATTCAGCCAGATGCGTGGGG
>VYZM01018392.1:784185-866437 GCA_013398915.1 Dromas ardeola
GGGGTTATTCCTCCCCAGGTGCAGCACCCTACAGTTGCCCTTATTGAATTTCATAAGGTTTCTCTCCGCCCAAATCTCCCTAGTAAAAGCTTCAGTAGTCCCACAGCGCACCAGGACAGCAAGTGCTGTGTGTCGTACCTCACGCGCAGGCTGGGAACCCAGTTCAGCTCAAAGCCAGGGCTGCTGCGCACTTACGCTACGCTGAGCAGGGACACCCGGCCATTTCAGCAGACCAACACCTCCTTGGCAGTTTCTCTGTTTCTTTGGACGTGCTGTAAAGTTTAAATCAAGCTGGGAAGTAAACACAGGCAAGTAACTCTTGCTAGTTCTTAGGCAGCAATGTCAGCGTGGAAAGGACTGTCACTCTCCCAGCTTAAGTGCACTTTTTATAACAGCATTCAAGGCTTGGGCTCCCTACAGTCTTGCTGTACTTTGTGCCCACCACAGAAGCTGGCTGTGACCATGGCAGACCATGACAGACTCTACTTCAAGGTAGAGATGGTGGTGACTGGATGTGCCGAGATTTCAGAGAAAGGAAGGAGACAATCTTACAATTAACTGGACAGGACTTCCCATTTCAATTCAACACTGGCCAGGATGCTAAAAACGCCACGTCAGAAAAATCACACCAGAAGAGTCTGTCTGCATCTGGATGGCACCGTGTACTTTGAAATGTCAACTCCAATACGCTGTATACTTTTCCAAGATAGGTGAGGATGGAGGTATAAAACAGGAATTAGTTATTTTTGTGATGTACTCGAAATGTAAGTGTTAACTTATATTGGAGCTCTTGATCTAACAAAGTACAATTAAAAAACCCAGGACAACAAAGCACAACAGCTTGCCCCATCCAATCCAGGCAATGCGACACCCACCACAGCAACACCACATCAAAGCAAACCTCTTTCCTTTAACTTTGGGCAACTAAACAGCGCGGCATCATGTTCACCGCAAGACTCAAAAGCAATGCTTTTTGTCCTGTCTCACTAGAAAAGGTGTGCTTGTTTTAACAGTGAAGAGAACAGTTTGGCAGCTCTTGACAAGTCTGAATCAAAGCGTCTGCAAAGAGAATGGCAAAGGTCAGGCTGATGCTGAGAGCTGGCACTGCAGTGATGTGCCACGAGCTCCCATCTCTGCTGGAAAAATGTTCAGCTCCGGCTTTGACACACTCTCCCTTGCTACAGGTTTATCTTCCTGATCCTCAGAGAGGAAAGATAAAAATAGACATGTAAAAAAGATGAGGAAAAGAAAGGGGGAAATTCTGCAGAGTAGTCCCCTCCCTCATTTTAATTATTGATGCAGACAGCCTAAGCAATCTGTAAGCCATATACATAATGTATTTACTTGAAAATCCCAGCAAATCCACATGGTATTACAGAACAAACTACAAGCTGATCTGGGAGCACTGTCTTAAGAACTGGGTAAGCTGTCTCCATGTACTCAAAAATCTGTTTGACAAACGGAAAGATTAGATTAATGTTAATAATCCTAACATGCTCAGCAGCATTCTCTCTACCCTAGCAATGCAGTTCGAGTGTCTGGGGTCTTGGTTTGGATCCACACAGATACTTTTTTCAGTCCAGACTTGCTTGTTTAGAATGACAAAAGGCAAGACTGGCTTACGTTCTTCAAGACCCCCGGTTTGATTATACACACCATCAGTAATGTTTAGGCATGAGCCAGAAAGCAGCAGATGTTTTACATAGCAAAGGATCATGCCTGGGAAAAAAAAAAAAATCACTTCTTGAAACAGCTGCTTTTAGGTTTGGGGCTAAGGAGGGTGGATTGGGGGAAAAGGAAGATAGGGGCAAAGAATGGACTTCAGCCTGACTTTGGTGAAAGATGCTGCGTCCTGCTCAGCTCTACCTGCCATTGACCGGAACCACCTGGACAAGAAATACATTGGTTAAAATAGATCTGTAGATCTATTTTAAAATAGATCTGTAGAGCTTAACTGACAGCATAAGCAGCAGCAGGCGGCACAGTCTAATACGGGGCAAAATCTGTAGCTCATTCGCTGTGTTTCAATTTTAGAGTTTCATCTCGCTCAGCAAGAAACTCCAGACAGCCAAGGCTTTCCACGTCTACGTTGCAGAGCACTAAATGAGCTTGCAGGCTACAAGAGCAGGGAGGAAAGAGGACAGGGACGGATACTGTCCCCCTGCAGCACCCTGGAGGTGCCATGGCATGTCCCAGGGCACAGGCTGAGCGTGGCTGGACCAGACGCCGTACCTCCGCAGCGCCCAGATGTCGGCGAGCCCTCTGCTGCAGGGCAGAGCCTGTTTGCAATTTTCTTCTCAACCACCAGTACGAAAACACAAACCTCCAGACAAACGGATCCTTCACTTCCTCCGAGCTGCTTTTAGTGGTTTCTTTAATCTTTTAAGCTTCTGGGTCTAATCCAGCAGCTGCCATCAAAAGTACTTATACAACTGCAGGGGAGGGAGGAGGGAAAGAATGGGATATACCAAATCATGAAACACATTTTCTGAGCTTCTTTGTTCTTACATACACACACATGCAAGTGCATTTGGAAGAGATTTGTTCACAGACTGAACACATTTACGTATGTACCACCTGTGACGTCCTGTACTGTAGCCCTATCTATAAAAATATGCTTTAGACATATACCACCAAATAAATAAGATGACACGCGTGAGATGGCATACTGCAGCACATGCACGGACAACAAAATGGTGTATCTCTGTGGTAAGTAGCTCTATATAAGCAGATGGTTCCCAAGACGATAATTCCCGCTCTTTGTCTGAAACCTGAAAATATTTAGTGTTTGTCTTCAAGGAGGGCTCCTGGAGTCAGCGAGCATCCAAGAATGCTTGTTCTCATTTCAACTACAACAGAAAACGTGTTTCAGCTCTCCCAACAGAAAAGTTTAAAACGCAGTCTAAGCACACAGGAAAAGTTCAAAGTCCGTAAACAGAGAGACTTCAAAATTTTTAAGATTTCTTCTTTTTTTAAACGAACTCCCAAAGGGACTCTTGTAATCTTGAGCACCAGGATCCTGCAATTTCTGTAGGCTGCCAACCGCTGTATCTGTGTAAAAACACACACTGAAAGGGGCTGGAGGGTGGGAGAGGCGGCGGGTGGACAAGTTCCCTGCCCAGGGCAGTGCTTTTGCTCCTGGTCTCCCCAGGACGCACCACACACAAATGCTCTATTTATGCTGTGAAGTGCATTTGCTGGTACATCCTTCTCTTTGAGCACAATCTCATCCCCCAGCATACTGATATCTACATTAAGTTTCTAAAAATAGCATGTCCTTCTTACATAAACCTGATATAAAGGAATTAGGTGACAGCTGACTAAAAGAATCCCTTTAAAGGCAAAATTTGTTGTGCACCAAATGCAACCAACACTTATAAGCAGCGAAGCCCTTTCGTATTAATTAGAGAGAGAAAAAAGCTTCTCGATAAAGTCACAGTTTGCCTGGAAAGGAAACGCATTTCCTCCACACACTGACTCAATTATTCCTATTCCCACTTATGTATAAGATAATGGAGTTTCTCCAATGGATTTCTACTCCAGAAAAAGATCTGCTAAAAGCACCCTTTCAGGTGCAGGTCCCGTAAGAGCTCCGCAATTCCTGTTGCGATGGAGGATTTTGCCCTTCGAAACCAGAGGTACCATTCAGGCTTTAAAATACAGTTTAAAAGAAAACTCGCCTTGAGTTTTCTTGAAGGAAAAGCCTCTAGAGTTTCTAGACTGCCTAGTCTTTTTAAATTACATGACAGCTGTCCAAATACAAACCAGAGCAGTATTACCTTCCTGCGTCTGCAGGCGTTTTGAATAATTCTTCAGTGTCTCATAGCTTATCCTTCCTAGCAACAGGACGAAGTTCACCAGAACCAAATCAGTAATGTGCAAAAAAGTTAATATGCAAATCAGTCTGTGGAAAAAAATATATTAAATGTTTTTGCATAACCTGGCTAATCCCTAAACCTCAGGGTACTGAATAATATATGAATTATTAGATCAGGATCTGTCTCTATACCAGTGTAGAATACGCCGCTGAGATACAGGGCACAGTCCGACACCGAACTGCCAGGAGGTCCCTGTTGCAGAACGGAAGGAGACTTAAATAATGACTCAGAGACATACATTTGAGAAAGCCAACACCAAACCTTCACTGACACTGGTTGAAAGGGGACTTTGTGCCATTTGCTGCTGAGTTAACAGGGAAAGCATGGACAGGAGAAACTCAGCTGTTTGGGCTGGAGTCGGTAAGTCGCCGCCCGTCCCCCCGCAGCACTCTGAACTGCAGTTTTGGGTCTCAACGGTAGCTCAGAAGGCTCCATTTCACCCTGGGGGTCCCCTCCAGATGCCGTCCGCAGTGTGGGGCCCCACAGGACGTGGCTGCGTGCACGGCCGTCACCCGGGGATGCCCGCAGCGCCCCGCCGAGGGTTACGAGTGTGTTTTCCCTGGCAGCTGTTGGAGTGCAATCGAGCTCTGTATTAGAAGTCAGAGCTATGCCGAGGACAACCCAGTGTTTGTAGGTTCGAGTAATTTTCTATTGATCCCAGTATCACACTCCACGTTGCCAGGTAACAGGGGCTGTAGGCAGGATTTTTCCCCCCTGCTGATGCACACTGCTGTGTGACGGCCGGGCAGCCCCAACACCTACTCCCAGTTCATGTTTAACTATTCACTGAAATTTAAACAGCATCGACTGAGAAGACCAAGATCACTCCTAACTAAGGGGATGTCTAGGCCACATTTCTTGGAAAAACTAGTTTGCAAGCAGCTGCAGAGAGAAATTAATTTACCTGGGTCTCCAACACACAGGTTGTTCTCCCCTGCCAACGCATCCTTGCAGACAGAAGAGTGGGACAGACAGCATCCTCTCCCCCGGCTGTGGTCTGCCAAAGAGCACCTTCCTCCATGCCGTCTCCCCAAATCTCCTCAATGCCATTTAGACCAGACACAAAGTACAGTACACAAATAATAAGCTACTAAGCAAATAGCTACCCCATCCTCTGAGGGCATGACCCCGAAATGCTCAGTGCTAGGCCTCAAATACCTCTCAGTGAAAATAAGAAATGGAAAGATGCTTTTCCCCATCCTCGGTGAGCCACGCTGAGGGACTTGTTATCTCCAGGATTTTCTAAATTCTCCCCTTTGCTGAAATTCAACAACATCTAGCTTGATTTGTGAATGGTTTTGGCAGATATTAGAATCACACTTTTGGATAAACTAGACCCTACAATAATTACAACTTTTAAAATGTCTTTTGAGCTTTGCTTCTTATATGTGCTGTTTCAGCAGGTGTAGAAGCCTTGAAAGCTGCAGTCCTTCAAACTGTACTACTCCACACCTTCCCAAACTCTGTGCCAAGAAATTAGATTATTTTTTGATTGTAGCAAAGCAAATACCAACCCTTCAGTTGTAGGTTTTATTCTTGTGCACTATTTTCTGATGGATATTAAAAAAACCCTTAGTAGTTCCTATCTCCTACCCAGGACAGTCAAGGCAACGGCCAGCTTTGCTGTCTATTCTTTTTCTGTAACAGAACACATTTAGACCCAGAAAAAAGGAATTCAGAAAAAGGACTGATGTGTTTCAACATCGTTACTGGCATTAGAGTCTTCTTAGCCACCCAGCCTTGAAAAGCAGGCAGGCAAATAGCTCCTTACAAATGACTCTTGTTCCCCCCTGAATGTTTTTATTCACTGGCTTCAAGACTGCAGCAAAGCACATGGCAGAGATGACCCAAAGTGACGGGGTAACATCCCCGCATAAGCTGCTGCTAATAAAAGCAGCATTCAATAGCATTACCACTCGCCGGTCACATTTTCCAAGGAAAAGACAAGAAAGAGGAACTGCAGTATGTGTAAGCTCAGGCTGCACCACACGCAACTTCGCACAAATTCATAATAATCAGGCTCTTTGTTAAGGGCAACATATTTTGGGCATGTCTACGCACTTGATCCACAGCACATATTGTATTAAACCAGCCAAGAAGCAAAATGAATTCTACCAGATATCTGTGGTGAAGTTCAGTATGAAAATATTACTGAATTACAGCTCCCATAAATTAAGAGAGAAGCAATGAGTCCTCTTACAGGTTATTCAGCAGGATTGCACAGCTTTGGTTGAATAAAAAAAAGCAGCAAGGTGAAGTACTGGACACTATCTTTAAAGCTAAATTAAAGAAAACAAAAGGCTTTTCTGATATAATTTCCTCTTTTTCTCTCTCATTTTTATACAATTATGCACTGCTGGGCTTTAGCCAGATAGGAAAGATGATCTAGGTCACTGCTTCTCCACCTTTTTTCCACTGAAGGACCAAGCTGTTTTGGCAGGACAAAAAAAAAAATCCTAACCCACATTATATTCTATTTTTCACCCCGCAGCTGGGAAAAAAAGGCTGCTGCTGGAGCACCTATTGTTCCTTTAAACAGAAACACATTGTTTTACAAAACAGCAACCTTGGTCTAACAATTTCATATATTTTAATTAGGCAGTGGCAGCAAGCATCTTAGAGAGCTCAGGTTGAACAAAGCTACTCTAGTAGAAAACAGACTGGGATTCAAGAAACTCATTTGTCATGGACAAGCCTGTTTCCCCAGCTTTAAGATCCCTGAATTTTATTCAGTTTTATTCAACTGTCTGACTGCTTTGACCATTGCCATTTGCACCGTGCTCCAAAATGCTCCGATGGCAACTCTACGGCAAAGCAAAGCCCTGTTTCAGGCAGCGGGAGATTCCTATTACGCTGGCCCGGGTTACTCCCCACGACATCCCAGGACACAGCTGTAGAATGAAAAAACAGAAGACGCATACAGGCTGTCAATTTAATGCACCTTCAATCACAGTTTTCACACTGTCTCAATGGTCTCTACAAACAGTTGGTGAATCAGGATTTCGGTTTCCATTCACAGTAAAAAGGGAATAAGCACCTTTAGGACCCAGTGTTGCCCAAAGCCTGTTCTCTGGTCTTTGCACTCCCTGCTGTCATGCATGGGGAGCCGATGAAGACACAAGATTGCTCTTCCCAGTATAAGCAGCTGGATCTCCTAAAGAAGATGTATGGTCTAGAAAAGGATGAGGACGTATCCGTTTCGTTAGCTCAGCACGCCCTACGGGGAGAACATGAGGGAGATGTCCCAGACTCCTGTTTGCACCAGGGCGGTCAGTTAACACACACCTCCTCTCCAGCAGCTTGAGCTGCGGCTCCCGACGGACCAGGACGGGACATGGGGATTTTACTCACTGAAGCTCTGCAGTGTGCAAAATCTGTGCCATTCACATTTTCTTGTGAGTACTTTTCCTCTGGGAAAACTGTAACCTATTCCCTAGAAGATTTGGACGGCTGCCTCAAAATGAGTGTGGATTTGGGCTCAAACCATCAGGGAACACAAGCACAGTCATGAGTTTGCAATGACACCTGCTGATGAGGAAGGCTGTGATGGGGAACATGTGAACACAGTCAAGACCCAGAGTTCAGAGAGCAGAATTACATCTCACTGCATACTTACGGAAACGCAAGTCTATAGGTGGAGAAGTGCATAAGCGATGAAGGAAACATTGCAGGAAAAAAAAAAAAAAGAGTAAACAAGTCAAATACATTGTCTCTAGCTCCTATGAACACATACACAAGGGAGCAAAGCAAGGCACTGAAAAACCCAAGCAGCTGCATACAGTGTATAATGGCTTGCAAAAACCCTACTCCAGCAAAGAGGGCATCACGTGTATTTTGGCAATACTAGGGAAAGAAAATAAAAGCACACACTGTCACTTTTCCCTGTGTGATCTGACAGAACACGAGCGTGAGATACTTTCTCCTCTTCCTTCCACATCCTCTGCTCGTCTCCTCTAACTATGCACTCCAGGAATCAAGGAAACGAGAGGCAGCATTCACCATTTTGACATGAGCAGGCTGTCGCTCCTATCATCTGCAGATATACTACAGATAAAACCAGCAGCGTTGAGTAATAGCTCCAGTCCATAATATAACAAGCAGATCCGAATTCAGACCAATGTGCTGCACATCTAGCGAGACGGTTTGTATTTATTCCCCAAATGCCGACTAACACGCATGGGATACTGAAATCCTTTGTGTGCTTCTTAAGGGTGGCTTCTGCTTTCTCTGCGTGAAGAAGTCAAGACGCAGCTAACAGCTATTCGGTTTGCCCAGCAGCCTACAAGCAGCCAGGGGCTCTGGGAACAAAGAAGGTTAACAACAGCTGCTGCCTGGCAGTATTAAAGGATGCCATCCATAATGACATTACACTATCCCCTTTGCTTAACAAGCACCGAATTTAAAAATAAACTATAGATTTCCTTTGATTTGTGGAAGCTCTGGAGGCTGAGATGAAGGGCGAGGGGAAAGAAGGGAGAAAAATGAGTACTTTTGTTGGGCAGTGATTGCAGAGCAGTTGGCAGATGGACTGAAGACAATGAATCCCTGCAGAATGAATGGAAACCAATGTAACAAAACAGCAAAACCATCAAAGATGAGCAGATGACAAGTGCTTCACGGAATTCATTTTCTTTTAAAAAAGTAAAGAGATATAATAAAAAAAATCTGTACATTCAAAATACAAGACATTTTCAGAAGGCTCTCAGCAAGGCAATTTGCTCCAGACTCATGCACTCGAGCAAGCAAACATGAAAGGCTTTTCACACATATGCCATGCCCTGGCCCAGGCTATTTTTCCCTCCCGTTGGGGCACCTCCTCCCGTCCTCAGTGAGGATCAAGTAATACTGGAGAAAAGAGAAACTAAAGATAATCGTTAACAGGTGAAAACTAAAACAGTAACACCAGCAAGTCCAGAAAGAGAACTCCTCTGTTCCCAGTCCCGAATGGAAACCTGACTGCTAGAGGCTTTGCTGCTTTGCGTTCGCCTTGAAGCTATAAATGTTATAATAAGGTCAATATGTACCGAACCAACTCTCTGGCAACAATTCAATGCGCTTGGGGCCTTTAAGCCCCCGTTTGCCTACTCATGAGCCTCTCAGTGGAGCAAGGAGGCGGTGGTGCCCGAGGGACAGCCCTTCATCGTCCCTTCAAGCATCTCTCACCTGCAAACACTGGGAAATGCAAACAGCCAATATAAACGAGAAAATAGGTCACACACCAGTGATTCCAAACTTCAAAAATATAGAAGGAACTCAACAAAGGAGGAGGGGAGTTGACAGGAGACTGCATCGCACACTCCTGATGAATCCATTTGATCCTTTTACTGATCAGACTTTTTCAGTGAGATCACTTTCTGTTTTATGCTTTTAAATGGAAAAAAAAGACTTTGATCTTACCATTAAATTTATGCAGATAGATCCTTGAGACAATACTTCTATAGAAAACACCACCGAACTGCAAAGACACTAAATTAGCAATGCAAACATTTTATGTGTATCTAGAGCCATTCTGAGGATTCAGCAGCTGTCAAACCCTCCGGTAACCCCTGCTCTGTCATTTTGACTTTAGTAGTAATTGGAGCTTTCCTTAAAACCTCCAGCCCAGGTGTCCTTATCCTTTCTGAAGAGGCTGTACTTACGAGGACAGGGTTTGCAGCGGGAGGTGGTGGCTGTCCCCTGCCACTCACCCTGCCTTCGCAAAGGGAAACAGGCAGCCGGCAGCGCGGGGCGCTGAGCCGTCCCCACCTGACGGGCTCTGGGCTGTATCAGCTTCCTTCACACAATGCCAGAAAACGTCAATGCGAAGGTTTGGTGGAATTAGGATCACTGTTAGGTTAGTTAACAGCTGTATAATTAGCCACGCTAAGCCTAGATGTTTCCCCTTGAAACCTAGTTTTTACAGTTATAAATAGCAGCGTTAATGATCTCCAGCATCACTGGTTACACTCGAAGGCTTCAGCCCCTCCCTGCCTCCACCGGCTCTGGTGTCACTCACTGAATGTCACATTCTCCTGACTTTCTTGCAACAGCTATAGAAGGAGACAAAAAAAAAAAAAAAAAAAAAAAAAAAAAAAAAAAAAAAAAACACAACACGCAAAAAGGCAGAAACCAAAAATAAACCCCAAACAGAAATGGACCAAGAAGGATTTTTTTCTTTACACACTTCAAACCCTTAGCAAATAACAACTGTAGCTTGTACTTAAACAGTATTTTCAAGCATTAACTTAATTACATTCCACAATAGCGGGAGGAGATGGCACCAGCGTTTTATACACAGGTAAACTGAGACAAAGGAGTGAAATAGTCTGTTTGGAGTCACATAGCAAGATGATGAATGGGACCGAGAATGAAACCCGAGTGCCCAGCACATCATCATGCTATTTACCAAATGGTATAAAGCACCAGGGTACTCCAGCAATGAGGCGTCTTTCATAAATCTGTCATGGCACGCTGCATGCTAATGAAGGTATATGAAGAGCATTTTTCTTTATTTTGAAGGTATTCGGTGCAGGAAAATTTAAAAAAAATAGAGTTCACACTCTTTAGATAAATTTGATTTGCCATATCTATGAAGGAGGCAGAATCCAGATTTGTCATCTCTGAAATATGAAATTCAGAAGATGTAATTCTTAAATCCTCCCCATACTGTTAATTTATCACCAGTAATATTACCACCTAACCAGAATAATCCACCACTTTCACCAAAGATTATAAACATTTAATCTCAGCAGAGCTTTCTAAAACTCTGCAATGCGGCAACACAATTTCTGGAAATGTCCATAGCACAGATTACAGCCACAGTTACTGTAAAAAAAAAAAATGATAATACACAGATATTTTCATCTGTTCCAAATTTCTCACCATGGCTAGCACCACATGTTTGAGAGAAAGAGGATCTTTGGAGGTAAAAAATAATCAAGTGAGAACTTTAAAGGCTGTTTCCAGGAAAACCGTTAGGGCTGTAACAGGGTTTAGAAATGAAAATGTGAGATAATACTATAAATTGAATGTTGCTGCTCACTATTCCCTCTGCGGTTACAATCAGAGCTGGTCTTCGGCACTCTTCCACTTTTCCAAAGGTAATTTTTAGGAGTATCTTCCCTCCAGCAGCACAGAGCCCCAGAAACGATGTAGGCAGATTGAAATGGCTCAGCGCCTGGCTGGCTGGGGAGGGATGGCAGACCTGAGGCTGAGTGATAGTCCCTCCACAGTCTATATACACCCCCCACAACATTCCCTCTATCCACTAACTGCTTTAACGCGGTGAGGAAACAAATCCCCGAACACCAAGGCTGAAGGGAGGTTCTGAGAGCAGCGCAGGGCTCTGTCGGCATCAGGCCACGCTACAGTACCCACTGTACCTACTCACGCCTGCCGCTCCTCCTGAGTGTCCTCCTCTTAGGACACTTTCCAAGGGAAAGAAATCTCATTATTGCTTTTCTTTCAGACAGGGAAAAAGCAGCGCTGTAAGATGAAGTGGCTTCCCCCGATCACCCCGAGATACTGATGGCAACATCGCAGCCGGGGTGACCCCTGCCCTGCGCGCTTCCCACACGCTGCTTCATCCAGAGAGCAAACGCCAGCACCGCATTCCCACCAGAATTAATAACCCAAGTGCCGAATTACTAAAATCTTTTACTCGTGTTACAGCAGCAGTGAGGAGCAGCAGCCGCTGAGCAGAACAGCACTGTGCTAAGTGCTCCTCCAACACAAAGCAAAAACCCAGCAATTTGTGATTATTTCTCAGCACCCGTGCGAGACAGGCTTCTGTGAGCCAGGAGATCCGCTCGGTTATTGATCAGCCAACGAGGAGACAAGTCTTGATCACACACCAATAAAACATGAGAAGATGTACTGCAGGAAAAACTCTGTAAGCAAAAGATTAAAACCAGAAAACACGTACTCTGTATTTCAACCATTTGATCCCTTAATAAAACCGTGAAAAACTGAATAAAAAGAAACCCAGAATGCTATCGTACCACAAAGTTACTGGCTCACGTTTTACAAATGTGGCTATTGATTTTGTTGTCTTTGTTTTCTGGGCTCCCTACTTCACACACACCCCATCCCAAACTGGAAATACTTTCACTGCTCCTCCTGGAGCCTCTTTCAAGGGGTCTCATCACAAGTTCCCACCAGTCCCTTAACAAAACTTTCCTTATTATTTTATCGTGAGTGGAAACTTCCCAACTGGGCAACCATGCCCAGACAGTCCATGCACATTTCCAAATGAAAACAGTGTCTCTGATGAGCAGAGACTGTTTCTGTCAAAAAAAAAACCAAACAAAAAACCAAAAAAAAACCAAAAACACCAAAACAAAAACGAAAACCCAAAAAAACAGGGGGAAGAAAGGCAGGCAATAAATTAGCTTCCTTAACGATGTGAAAGGCCCGGCAGTCCTGAGGCAGGATGCAATAACCTCTGTGGACTTATGCTTTGAATACAGCAGTTTCTTCTCCCAGCTCCAACCTCTCGCTAGTCCCCTCCCCGCTCTCACCGAGCCATCCCAAAGCCAAGCAGGGAAATCACAGAGGAAATGCCGTTAGAGAGGCAGCAGGCCATTACACTTACCTGGTCAAGGGTAATTACCCTAATTAAAATATTGGTAGAGCTTGCAAATAGAAACAAGTGACTTGCAGGGAAAAAAAATTTATCCCCAAATAAATCCTCTCTGTTCCCTCTTCCACCTTTGCATCTCGTGAGCAGTGAGCGCAGGAGCCCACAGCTCAGGCGAGGTCCTTTGGCGTCCCGGGGCAGCAGGGACGGCCTGTGCCCCCTGAGCGTGCCGAGCCTGCCCTGCACCGCCAACACACTGGAGAAGGGGGCTACCAAATGGAAAAACGCCTGAGCTCCCAGGCCATGACTTAGCAAACAAACAGTGGAAGACAAAGCGTGAGAGGGCCCACAAGGTGAGAGCCAAACCCACACCAATGTGTTCAGAGAAACGCGCCGTGCTCAGCAGCTTTGGGTGCTGCCTCACTTCATCCAGACCCCCACCACAGTCACACTTTTGGTTGTATTTCAAACATCTGCACTGCTGGTGTAACTGAGGGGGAAACACCATCCTGCACAAATTCCTGTCGGAGTTTTGTCCCCGGGAAGTTGCAACGAAATGCCCGTCAGCTTTGACAGGAACGGGGTTTTGCAGAAAAAGCCTGTCAGAAGGGCCTGTGACTGTCTGCATCGCTGAGATTTCACTTTGCTTTAGATTCCCTTTGTGCTGCGTACCGTACAAACACGAGGCATTGCTTCTGCTCTGCAAAGCTCGCAAATCTCCGGAACAAACACTACGGAAACTTGGCTGCAAACACACAGTATACACTGTGCCTGCGAGAATTTCTGCACCAGTTTCTCCTCCCTCATGCGAAGGAAGGAGGAGCAGAGGGCTGTTTGCCTCGTGGCATCACTCCATCCTCTCTCAGAGCCTGCAAGGGTGTTGCTAAACAAGGCAAGGATCCGGGGTTGTAAAAGCATTTGGCAAAAGCATTCATCTGATGCTGCTTGAGCCAGAGAGAGAAAGGAAGGGACTGGTGCGCTATTAACGTAAGGATCCGGAGCCCAGCAGCGACAGCTCTGATTTGTGGTTCCCTGGTAGCTGATGGTTCTAGGACAAAAACCTTTCATCAGGGGAAAAATACATCTCCTCTTCTTTTCGAGGCTCACAGAGGGACATTTTGTACTGGGAAAACAAGCAAAGAAAACGAGAGGAACAAGAAAATGGTATTTGCTTGAAATCGTCACAGGGCTGAACAAAATGACTGTGTTGCCTGGAGCAGATCAGACACTCTTACAGTACGTATTAATGAGAGAGAAACTTCAGCTGTGGCGTCTTTAGCAAAGCTGTGCTACAGAAGAGGATAACCACGAAATATTAGGTATGTAAATAAAAGGGCAGGAGGGAACCACAGGGCCTCTGTCACTCCAAGTGCCCAGAACCAAACCCCCGGTGTTTGCCGTGGGCACAGCACCGTGATGGATCTCTGCTGCAGGGGGCCGCTGAGACACAGCCAAAAAAGCATTTGTTAGGACTCAGACGGACACAGGGACAAGGATCTGTGAGGAGCTGTAATCCGATGCACCAGCATCTGGCTGGCACACAAACAAGGCATGCTTTCATCCCCCCACAGGCAGGGCTGGAATCACGGTTGTCTATTTTTAACATTTTCAATTGCTCGCAAAGCCAAGGGGGCTGCAAGGAAGGAGCCAGCCCTTGCTCTCTGCTGCTTCCCCAGCAGAGCCTGCGCCCAGCCGTTGTCCCGGGACAATGAGCTTCCCAGCACCAAACCAAGTCCGAGCCTCCAGCAGCACCGCTGACACACTGCAGAAATGCGTTATCCTTCTGCGAGAGGCTCCAGGGAACAGTTGGGAGGATGGGAGCAGGTATGCTGGGGGATTTATAGAGGTACGTGCATGCAAAGCATTATCTTTATCTAGGGGCAATCTCCCTTGAGTTTCCGAATTTCTGCCTGTGAGAGACATTCAGGCCACTGAGTCGAGAACTTGCTTCAAGCCATTTTGTCTCCCAGTTTGTTCTACCATCGCTGCCTTACACTGACACCTGTTGGGAGAGCAGCCGGGGTGGCGGGGAGAGCAAAATACACAATTGGGGCATTTCTTTTTAAGACGGAAAAAATTGAGTAGTCTCTCCAAATGGACCAACATTTGCTGTCATCTGCTACCTTAACGAGTGGGCAGTTTGAGCAATATCCTCTCCAAACTAGGAAACAGTTGGTAGGATGAAAAAAGCCCTCATACACTTCAAGTATGAGAAGCATGCCCTGAAAAAAAAATATAATTGCTTTCTGCTCATAAAAACACTCCGCTGAAGTAGGAGGCGGCAGGAGCCCTGCCCTAAAGCACAGCAGCAGAGCTCTGACTCACACCTACCGCTACGGAGGGACCATCCACACTCTTCCCAGTCCCAAAACATGGCTACTGAATCAAGCCGCTGGGCTCCACGGCTGGCCAGCAGCTCCTCTGCAGATGTATGCGGGGAGCCATGCCATAGAAATGAAATTCTGGAACCACCAATATGTTAAGTTAAAAAAGTTAAAGTGCACCAGAGCAGCTGCGTTACCCAACAGGGTTTTTTCCTACGCATACCTGCGCTCCATCCTCTGCCACATGAAATTGCCTTTTGCCACATAAATTGACTGTTTGAATACACCGGCATACCTAAAGGGAACCCCTACTCATTTCATACGAGGTATCAGTTACTGATGAAGGATGAGGCTGATGAGGAAAAAAAAAAAAACCAAACCCACACCACTTACCATCAGAAATGGTTTTATACGCTTGGTTTGGAAGAACACTGTCAGGTACAAACTGGCCTTGTCCCACTGATTTCAAAGCAAGTAATTCTCTATTTCACCAAGGACTGACCCACGATACCTTGCAAAGATGCTCTTCCCAAAACGCGTGAGTATTTGCACAATCAATAAAACGCACACATTCCATTCCTCCCCAACATGGGGTCAATAACTGAAACAGATATTAAGTTAGAAGTCACTCCCACAACAACACGGAAAGGATTAAAATACTATTCTTCTTATCCCTGTATTCTTTTCCTTCTCACATCACAGCGAGTGACTAACCTTCAGAGGCCAAAGCAGAAATAAATAAATAAAGATGCCAAGACCAAAGGTCAGCTGAGATTTTGACTTTATAAGTTCCCAGTCTCGATAGCATTGCCCTTGAGCCTTGCAGAGGCACATGTGTTTCAAAACCAACCACTACAGAAATTTTCCCTGAACTTCACACTCTAATCTCTACAGTGAGTCGGAATAAATGGCCTTTATTAAAATGAGAAGTTACACCTTAGGACAGTTCGTAAATATGAATCCGTAATGAAATGTGACAGCAGGTTCATTCACAACATCCATTTTTCTGGATCACAATTTGTATTATTCACACAAAATTGTTGGTTTCTAAAAAACAAAATGAGATGGACTTTCCTCCATGTTCCCATTGTAGTCTGTTGTGAAATGCCACTGTATAAATTTTTCCAGAAATAAACCCTAATGAATGAAAATGGAGATCTTTCCACACGCTACCACACTGAAGCAACATTTTAGTGTTTGCCAGCAGTAAAATACTATACCACTTATTTAAGGTGCTAAATCTACAAATTGAATGCTTCTAGATTAATACCAACACGTCCCACACTTAAAGTGCTACTTTTTTTGTGCTACTAATAAAAGACTGTTTATTCATAGCATACAAATACATTCTACATTATTTCACCTAAAACATCATTGGGTGTTACAAATTGCTTGTCTCTTTTTAGAGCACAACTCGCTTCTGTTTCACACTGATTTGAAGGATATGGAAACCACAGGACATGTTTGAGATATAAGGCAGAACAAATTGTAAACCTAGTTGTATTTATCACAAAAACACATTATCTACCGCTGTAGCCGCTGCCTTTATCTTCATAGTTGTTATTATTTGCCCATATATAATGGAAAACTAAATATACGCATTTTCTGCTAGGCTTGCATCCTGTTATAAGCATATTTAAACTGACAAAGTAAGCGCAAGCTGGTCACAAGCGTGCTGAAGAAATAACTAATTATTTTAAAACATTCTTTCGATGAAGAGCCCTGACCCATTCATAAATTTATTTCTAATTATTCTGTTGGAAATTATGCTTTCCATAAACATCCGTTTATACGTGCGCCAGAGGGATACACACTATAGCTCATGCTCTAAAATGACTGTAGCTTGCCACGGACAGGATTTTCTCAGGTGTCCCTTGCGGTAGGACTTACCCACATATGTTTCTCACGATTTTCTAAAGATAACTTATATAAAAGGCCCAATGCGTGTACAAACATGCAACACGACCTTTTTCAAGACAACACTTCAATAACTTTGTCAGGAATATGCATTAAACACTACCTCCTCCTATCAAATGACCACCGCATTAAAAACCCTCATCTTTAATTAATCTAAGGCAACATGGGCATGGTAAATTATTTGAATGTACATTTTAAAGGCATGTTACAAAACCCTAACGTGTGACAGTTCACATTTTATCTTCCAAACTTAATTCTGAGCCACAAGACAAACTCTTTCAACATAATTACCACTAACATGTGGGCATCTCTGCTATTGTACTGTTTCTAATTAGGACTGTATACGTTACACATGTTGAAAGAGTTTGCAAATATGTTTTGTGGTTGACAGTTAAGCTCAGTATTTAAAGTAATGTGAACTTTTGTATGTTTACGTTACATTTTCTGTAACAAATACATCATGTGCACAATAAACATACATATGCGCACATATACATGCACACACACTATTTTGTTTTGGCAAAATAAACATAAAACAGGTGTCAAGAATGTTAAAATTCATAACTGGAATACACACATTCACCAAAAATGTATTTCCAATGCACTTCCCGGCTCAGCTACTGGCTTCTAAAGCCAGGATTCAGAAGTATTTCTCTTTATTACTAAAATGCTTTCTTCATTGCATATATGTATTTACATGTGTAATCTTATATATGCTACTCAAAATACGTCATTAACTTCTTCAATAAGTTATCTGTATATCTATCTATTTACACATAATTTTTGCCACCAAAAGAACGCTGTAAGCAATTTAAAGATAGAAAATAAAATTAATTAAGTTAAAATCTTGGAACACTACAGCACAAAAGCCGCTGGAGTAGAGGCACAGAAAGGCAAAGTACCAACACCACACAGGTAAAGAACAACAGTCGATCCTTTACAAGTCCAAAGCCTGGGGCAATTAATTTTATTCTAAAACCTTATATAAATATGCCAGACATGAAGATGTTGTCTGTGAATTGCAAACAGAGCTTTGGAACCCTGCTTTCAAAATCATTACTTTATTAGATGTGTGTACATCTCCCTTTTGATTTGCAAGAGCCTTACAAGATGTAAGAGGAGTACACAGACGCATTTAATTGCTAATGATATTGTGCTATGCTTCAAGTTTCAGCATTAGCATCTCAAGGTAGAAGAGCATTACAACCCTTTCAAAGCTTTAAAATCCACTTTTCACGTAAACACATTACTGTCTGAGTTTCCCTTTTGAGTCTTTTGTCTTGTGCTCACCCTTGAGTTCAAAGTAGTAAAATAACAAGATATTTCAATATTAAGATAGCTCGTGATACTGCCTTGAAGCAAGAGGGACAGCAAAGCACCATTCGCACTTCAATCTTTATCAATAAAACACAGACGCCTCCAGAGCACGACTCGCTCGCCTGCTCAGCGGTGTAATACACCACAATTTTCAGTTATACAAAGAGTCCTTTACTGCACGCAGGCATCTTAAAAATGGATGGAAACAGTTGTCTTAATATTGCTTGCCCAGGGAAAGCTACCAGAGGGCAGGTATAAGAGCTTTCCATCATCTCTGCCCAGGGCAGAGAACTCCAGTGTCCACCCTGCTCCTGGGGATGGGACCAAGCACAAAACAGCGCAGCCCCGTGGCCCTCTAACGCACCTGGGAGCCCAAGGGGGGCTGGCTAACACAGGCAGCCATTGCCACTCGTATTCTCCTTCTCTTGCCCCAGAACCGGACCGGAGTAACCACCGGGCTTCTAATGGAGAGCCGAGATGCAACTCAAATCCAGCAGGACGCAGCGAGCCCCGCTGCAGCCCAGCTAGCAAGGCAGTGATGCACGGCAGCACTTCCAGAAGCAGAATCAATCCTTTGGTGTCCTGGCCTCGTGGTAGTAAAACTAAGTCCTGACGCACATTTGAATGCACCAATTTAAGCCTACCAGTCTACCTGGAAGACCTCCCTTCCAATAGGCTGAAATGAAAAGCTCAGCCTAACAACTTAACTGTCGATTTCCAGGTTTTCAGCTCACCTACCCTACCAAATTTAATGCAAGTTATGTTGATGTTGCATTATCAAATTAATTGCAACAACATTTGACTGATGAGTAGTGATCTCGGATACTAGCTGACTACTGAATCCCGAAAGGAAGCATCAAGATAGACAAGAGCATAAAGTGTTTCCACAGTAAGACAGGCTGCAGCGTAAGCGTATTCCTTATTAGACACCAGAGAATCCAACCAGAACTTAAAGTCTATAGAAACCCAGGCTGTGCTTGGTGTGCGCCGGGACTCTGCTTCTCATCAGTAAAGGGGAAATGAGGGAGAAAGACATGAAACAGCTATTCTTCAGCTGCCATAGTTATAGCAGGTTTACTGGAGAGCAATGTGCCCTTTACCAACTTTATGCCATTTCTCTAAATGCTTGCAAAGATAAAACCATTAATATACATCTCTTACTACAGTCCATATAACTAGTTACTCCACTAGAAAAGACACCTCATTTTTAAGCTTCAACTGTATCTGTACTTATAATGAAGATGTTATAATTAGTGATATCCACCACTCCCATCCAGCCACATTGAAATGTTTCTACACTTCTTAGACCATTAAAAAATAATCACGGCTGAATAATACATTAGTAAGGCTCATCACAGGCAAAATAGAGTTTGTCAGTTCTCCTGCTACTAATTCGCTATGGCATTGTAAAGGCAGGAAAACTGTAGTATTTCACTGCATAGGATCCAATGAAATTGTAGTTCCACATCTCAGCTAGTCACTCGGAAAGCTGGTATTTCAGGTGGTGACAGCAGGGAGCTAGTCCTGCTTTTCTAAGCTTCAGCCACGAACACCAACACCCACAGATGACTGTGAAGATGCTGAATGTGACCACATTGCCTCTGCGAATAGGTCTGACTAGCCAAAGCTCCCAGGAGCTTCAGAGGAGGAGCAGGGGGACCCCAACAGCCTGCCGTGCTCTGCCAGCATCCCGGGACTTCCCTGCTCCTCGATTTTTGTCATTTCCTGACAGTGACCCCTCAGGGTGCAGAGACAGCCTTGTCACTCAGACCAGACCAGACCATCTTTCAACACAAAACCCTTCCTCCATTCCTTTCCTCTTCCAGGAACAGGAAAGGAATTAAGAGTATTGACATTTACTCTGCGATTATTGGCCATGTGCGTTAGTGCCCAAAGGAAGAAGGGAGCAAGCAACACTTTTAGAAATGTCATTTCTGGTTCTCCAAGAAAGGTTCCTGCTACTATCTCAAAAGTCTTAACATATTTATTGTTAACTAAAGTCTTACTGGAAGTGGGAGAAGGATTCATCACTTCCTCCCAGCCAGTTCCAACCAAACTCAGTCAGTGCAGAACAGGGGGAGAGGCACCTCCACAGCTCTGCTTTTCTCTTGCAGACTTCCTATTCTCAAATGGCAATGTAAAGCGTGTTTGACTCTTAGCACAAGTCACAGCTTCAGCCTCTTGCCTGTCGATAAATATTTACACTTTCAGTTCCCATCCTGCAATCAGACCTGCGCGAAGGCTCTGACTGTTTTCAGATTCTCACCAACTTCAATGCATGGAGTCAAACAGCTGCTCTGCACGAGCAATGCCGATAAACGCCATCGCAAGGGCTGCAGTACCTTTGTCCTACTTTGGTGAAATAAAAGAATAAACTCGGGATATTGTGGAACTCTGATTCCCTGTCAACCGATCCTGTAACTGCCATTTGCTTTTTCTTTTGCTTGTTCAGGTAACAGGAAGCAACCAGGGGAGACTAGTTAATGCGAGTCTGATCAAAACTGGGATCTGCTACTTGTAGTGTTCCTGCAATGCCAATGAAAAATCGATTATATATAAAATAAAAAAATAAGAAGAGAGAGACAAACAAACCCTTCCCTAAATGAGCATGCTTTGCCAAAGGGAAGAGGAAAAAAAAGAAGGAAAAAAAAAAGAGAAGGGGAAAACAAAAAAGAAAAAAAGAGAAGAAAACCAAAACACAGCCCCCCCAGGGCTGGGAGGCCGGGGTGCAGCCGCCGGGCGAGGGGTGCCCGGCGCCGGCCCCGCACTTTGCCGCTTCGGTCCGCAGAGGGAGCCCCAGCCCCGCCGAGGAGCGGCTCCGGGCGGCCCCTCCGCGCAGCGCGGCACCGCCGCCCACCGAACACACCCCGCCTACCGGAACACCCCCCTCCCATAGACGTATTTCAACCGCTCCGAGTTCACTGAAAGAGAAACAAACGCCACCGTGCGCGATATATTGGTGTTAAAGAAGGAGCAGCAAGTGGGAAGGAGGAGCAGGTTGCATGGAAGGACAAGCAAAGCCTTCCCAAGGAAGAGCTGCCAACATCTGCCCAGCATCAGTCCCGGGGGCACGACTGGAGCTCCTCTGCGGGAGATATTCTACCTGCACAGGTATTTGGCAGAAGGAAAAGCAGAGAGAAAAAACGCTCCCCCCAAGTTCATGGAGCAACTGGCAGAGACAGTAGCGATGTGATCAAAGCCAAAGAGCCGTGGCATTAGGGTCCCAGAGTAGACTTCTTTGGTTCAAGCATCTTTTTTTAGGTCAAAGAATGCAAATCAATTTACCCTAATGAGATCAGAGATCTAAAAATTACAATGCTCAGAAATTTGGTTAATCAACTGGGGGCAAGAATCACAGAAGGCTGGGCAATGTCCTTATATTCCGAGATTTTCAGTGAAGCTCAACTCAAGGGTGTAAGTTGTATTATCGACTAGGTAGGAGGCAAGAGGAGTGTTTCCACTGCCTTACAAGCAGGTTTTGACTACAAAAGTCCTAACAAAATGTTACACTGGAGTTTACCTGGAGGTAGTGGAAACTGGTTGCAATTCATCTTACTTGGGCAGTTAACGACAAAGAAGGGAACTGACCCAACGCAGTTACTAGTGGCAACGCATCCTCCTCCCTGCTCCAAAAGTCCACTGAAGCCCTGGGAAACTGCTTTGATTAGCATGAGCACACTTCATGTTGATGTGAAAGAGCTAGCAGCAATTTCCATAAGAGTTACAGAGTCTTGCATAAAAATAAAAATATTAAGGTCTTCCAATTATAGATAAAAGGGCTCTGGATAAAAACCCCACCAACGCTATTTACCTCCTTCTGACCCCAAACCATCCCAGTTAGCGTAAAACTTCAATCAGGATATAAAAAAGAGGAAAGATAGAGTCCTTAAAATTGAATACTCTAAGCACTGAAGTAATTCAAATAGATTAAAAACATGGTAAATAATCAGAATTCTGGAGAGTACTGGATGAACAGCAATGTCAGCTGGCTGACTCCCCCTGCTCCCCACAGCAAACACAACTCTGTCCGCTGTCAGCAAAACCTTCCCCAATACTTGAACAACCACTCCTTTTTTCTTAAAAAGCCTTTCTGGATAGAAAAGGAAAAAAAGTTCTTCATTTCCCCCAACAGGCTGTAGAAGTCCCAGTTCAGGGGTGAAAGGAAGGACAGAGAGCAAACTGCCTTTCCCCTCCCATCCAAGTCAAACATTTGAAATGCATTCAAAACAGCTTTTAACTACGGCTTGTATGTTGGGACTGCTAGAAAGCCTTTATGAGTTTATCTCACTTCCGTGCTCGCTCTACAGCTAAACAGTAAGTTCACGGTCACACTCCTTCGCTGGCATAAACCACCCCGGCTGCCCCGAAGCCAGCAGAGCCGCGCTCGCCAGCCACGTCACTGGACCAGTCACAGCCTCTCCCACAGCTCTCCCGTGGGACGCTCCAGCCAGCGCACCCCATTGCGCCGGGCTAGGCTGCGAAGGAGAGCTGTGAGAAAAATCTGTGCATCTCCATTTCTCTTTGTTTCAGGAGAACCTTTTCGTTTCATTGTGCTTGGCTCCCAGTCACCAGTTTTATCTTGCATTTCACACTTAAGGAAAGCCAGCCAGGCCTGCCAAGTACTGCAAGGTTTTCTGTCAAAACTTGGACAAGCTGAAAAGTTTTACGTTCTTTTAACCGTAAACCTTAAAGCAACTCAGACTTTTATTTTACTTGCAGCTCAAGTTTGAGTGTTTCGTGACATTTGGCCAACCTGGCTTGAGTTTTCCGTTTGAGGTTTCATTACAAAATCCTAATTCCAGAACAGTGTAATTAATATTTTTATTAATAGTGTCTGCAGTAAAAGATTATAGGACTTGGGAGAAGGGCTCCAAGTGCATTTCATTGCCCAGCAGACTACATGTACTCCAAAAAGGAGATCTGTCCTTTAATTCAACTTGCGAAAACTGTGCTAACAATAAAGTGAAGGCCTGTGGAGACCCAAACACAGGGACCATTTCCCAAGCTGGCTTCAGAGTTATACATATTACACTAGCAAGCCCAACAGCAGACACCAAATAATTGTAATAAACAGCAGTTTCCGTTCCCAGAAAAGAACTTACTTGCTCAGTGCGACATACAACAGTTCTCGCTGAGGGGCCCTCGGGGGCGACCTCATCCAAGCCCCACTCCAAGCAAGGCTGATTCAGCTCAGGAGAGACCAGGCTGCTATGGGGAGGTGGGGAAACATCCAAGGATGCGGATCCCACAGCCTCTGGACTGAAGGGATCTACCTCCCTGGCAGATCTGAGGAGAGCGCTTCTGGGTCCTGATCTCACTGGCTTTATGTGCTCCTCAACATGTTTCTGTTGGCATTGTAACACTATGGCCAACAGGCACCACGCTGCACCGCTACGACAGGCCACAACTTTCCCATTACAGATGCCAAATTTGAAAACAGTTCTGATGTCCATTTCCCATATTTTCTACTCTGTCCCACAATATGATGAGCTTTAGAGTTTGAAGATTAAACACAACCATTTATAAGCTGTGCCCCCGTCCATTGCCAAGTGAGGCAATGCTTTTGAAGGAGGAATTGCCAAAGCTTTGCCCATTGTGGTAAGACTGCGTCAGCCCTCTCAGCTGGATTTCAGAGCAGGACTAGTAGTGTGAGGAACTGCTGCACATGCTTGTTCTGAAGCTCTAATGTTTTTATTAACGCAAATGAGCAGAAGTTAGGTTAATAATCTGAACACACTGACAGATGTTCAACAAATACTTGGCATTGCTTGCAGCCAGAACAAGAATTAAATGTTATCTTGGAACAGCCTGCAGAACACCACAACCCGAAGCAACAAAGCTCTTGTACCAGGTTAGACAAATACATACACAGAAAAGTCAGGCTCTCTCCCAGCACAAGCCCAAGACAGATCACGATACAACTCAGCATTGTGTCCAGGCCTGAGCATTTTGCAACTCACTGCACAAAAAGAGATCGCGCTTCCAGTGTAAGCAGGTACCACGGCAGTGGGGGTGGGGGGCAGGCTGCTTTTGTAACTGGGGGGAGGAAAGGGGGTGTCCACTTCTTTACATTGGAAGAAAAAAATTTAAGATATCTCCTGATTTTTTTCTTATTGAATTAAAGTTCTGTTCAAGTTCAATCCAAGTGCAAATTCTGAACACACCAATGGGCTCTTGCTCCCCTCAAAATGTCATTATTTTATAAAGACACGGGATTAGTAAAAACGATAAATTTGGGGGGAACTATGACATGAAGGCATTCTGGTCAGATAAAGGTAAGAACTATGAAAGTCTCATTCAACTGTTACTAGAAAAGCTCAGGGAAGACAGTGTGCGAGACATTTCATCAGGGGCAGGGAACAGGGCATGGCGGGGCTGGCTGATCTGGGCAGCACCGATGCTGTTACTGATGGTTTCTGCAGAGATTTAGGAAGGTTTGGGGTACCTGTGTTGGAAAGCCTCAGCTGAATACGTTGGTTTGGGTTACTTTCTGTGTTCACACCATTCGCAAGTGTAAGGGAAATTGTATGAGTGAAAGCTTGTAAATGAGCTACAATCTATGAGGAGCCAAAGAGTAGAACAATGTATGAGGAGATTTGCGAAAGGATATTTGCAGCACTGTTAGCCCTCCCCCATCTCTTTTTTAAGGGACAGAAGACCTGGAGAAGTTTAAAATTTAAAGTCTTACATAAATGAGAAACTGTGTGGCTTGTCCAGGTGATGTCTCGGATCTTGTACCACCTACCCAAGTGCAACTCCAGTGCAGTCGCGGGGCTGGGCTGACTTTCCCTTCCTGAAGGGCAGTGTAAAATCAGGGAACGAGACACAGGTTTTGACTAAATGTCAATAGCCAATCTAGATCCTAAATCCCACCAGTTTTTATTAAGACTCATCACTAAGTACTTTAAGTCAGTTTGGCATTGGGACTTGGTTAATTGTGGTGCTGAGAAGCTTTGGAAAATGAAGCCCCTATTTCCAAGCGAGTAAAACTGCAGCAAGATAAAAGCCATGAAAGGGCCGATGGTGAATTACTTTCGGCAGGTGTCCTGATAGCCTTGAGCATCTTGGAATTACTGATACATGCGAGGTTTCTTAGGATGTCCGGTGAATACACCTCCCGCACTGTTTGTCAGTGTTCCTCAGCCCTTACTAAGATGCAAGCTCAGACTCACTCAGAGGCACCGTATGTTTGTAACGCACTACAAAAAGATTGTCTCACCTTTAAAAGACTTGGTTTATACTGTTCTGATTACTTTACACAGAAAAAGGGATTTTTTCGTTCCATCAGGAGGCTTTAAATGGCATAAAATCATTTAAAAAACTATAAAAGCCTGTGAGGAGGGAGTGGGCAAGAAGAGAAAGGCCACAACAGTGGTGAAACAAAGCTCAGGATGACTTTGGACGTGTAACCACCTTGTGTCAATAGCATCATTTTACAAGTCAAATATTTTTCTCAAGGTGCTAATCCAATCTAAACAAGGGTTTGATTCTAAATTAAACAAACTCCACTTTTATTGGTATTAACTAAAATATGCAATGCTAATTTCAGCAGGCATGCGCTAACAGGAGCAGCTATCCAGGCTGCTGTTCTCCAAGGCAAAGGAAGGAAGGACATTAACTTAAATTTCCTTTTTCCGAGGAAAATGCACTGTATCACAAAACCCACAGCGAGGCTTATTAAAAAAAATCCACACACAACAACAAAACAAGCCCCAAAATTTCCTACACATCAATGCTTTTAAAGAGTCTTTAAAAAACCCTTTCATTGCATCTCCACTTCTGATTCAATTTGCTGTCAAAGGTCATGAGCTAAAATATACAGTTTACGCTAAAAGCAGGAAGCGGGGTAAGTAATTGAATAAGATCAGGAAATGGAAGAATACTGCCATTTTCCTAATGGATATAGTACAAGGTTTACTCTCTCCAAATTGAATTCTAGGAGCTACTGTAGTAAGGGGTTTATTTTTCTCCAGCTTGAATTTTAGCCTACGAGGTTTAAAGAAAAATCCTCATGCAATCAGAGGGACAAAATACCCCAGCAGCTTTATTTTCTAACAGACAAAGATGATCATTTCTGCAGGAAAGAGAAAACCCCCATCAAGAGTGTCTTAAACAGAACTGGCGTAGCAGGTTGGCTGTTTAATATACATGGGCTGGAAATAATTCTACTAAATCAGATCTCTGAATTATTCATGAAAAACAGATTTTCATGATTTAAATTAGAAAGATTTAAAATTACAAGCCTTGCACTGCTATTGATAGGTAAGGTCTGTTTCCCCCAATGCGATGTTACAATCTCATACAGTTCTGCTCCAGGAAACGCTTTATGATCACTCTAAAAGAGTATGCAGGATGCCATGCCACTTACTGCTTCTGGAAACAACACACCCACTGGTGCCTACTGCAGAACAGTAACAGCACACCAGTAATCATTATATCAAAATGTATTATTATTATGAAGAAAAAAGTTCGAGAGGGTTGTTTTCAGTATTTATCACATACTGAAGCACAGGTTCATTTAAAACACTGGAAGCACAAGCTTTAATACTGAAAATAATATCTTTCCATCACTGAAAACACTGCAATTCTTACAGGAGACATCTGACTGCAAATTTTACTTCAAATCTTTCAGAAGCATTTTCTAATGATACACCTTCCACCCTCCCCCTCTGTGTATTGTTACTGATTTATAAATACAATGCCACTAATAAGCTAAAGCTTTCACATGGCTTCCTGACAGGTAATCTCCGGTCATTCAACACAGCACTTGTTTTTGACAGCCCCCCCAGCCAGCTGTAATGGCTACCGTGCTTCGTACTAGAAATTATTAATATTCATTTATCACACAGGTACCGCACCTTTCATCTGAAGATCTCCAAACACTGCACAAATTCTCTGATTAAGCCTTTATGCCTTGATTAGGAATTGGTAGACAAGTTCTTTATGATTAAACACAATTTACATACAAGATGAACATGGGGAACCGATGCTGGGACTTGGCAGAGACTGGAGAGCGCCCAGCCACGGCCGGAGGGCAGCGGGGCCCATCCTCTGATCCCACCCCGTCACCACGACCAAGTGCTCTCTTGCCGGGGGTTTAGGTCTTGACACTGAGTGACCGAGTCAGATCTGAGGATGTGGGGGTTTTATTCAGAGAATGACAGAGGTTTTTCTCCAAATTGTAAGAGCATTTTTTTGTAAATCCCAAACTGAGCTGCAGCTGAAGTGTTAACGCAGCAGCACCTGAACTGGACGGAGCAAGGAGAGCTCAGGCTGGACCAGAGTCCAGAGCAGAGCAAAGGAAGAGCTGGACAATCCGCCATCCAAAGGGGGAGTTTATACTAACAGCTTTTGTGGGCTAAGGCAAATCCTACTTCTTGAATCTTTTCCTTTGGCACAAGAGGTACTGAAACTCAACTCCTTTTACAATTACGAGATCAGTCCTCAGCACATACTTCCCCTTTATCGGCAAGAGAAGGGAAGACAACAAATATCAAATCTTGCAAACGGAGAACAGCGTGCCACCCAAATATAGCCTTTATTTGACAACACAACACTAACTCATCAGTATCTTGTCATTTCCTTTTTCAGAACCAAAGCACAGAGCACTTGTCTGTATATTTATTTATTTTCTTAAACATATGAGCTATTTCCCTTCACCTAGCGAGCCCTATTGAACAACTTCTATAATTAACATCAAAGCAATTTGAAAGCTGCTTGACTTGCTAAAAGCCGGTAAACAAGCAGGAAGCAATAAGGTGCTTTACAAGAGAAGAACATGTGTTAGGGGGAAGGGAGACTATAAAACATTAAACAGATTGATTAGTAATTTTAACAGAATTTCCATTTTTATTAACCCTCTGCCTGCTTTGGGCACTTGGTTTTTATTTTTATTTATAAAAGTACAAGATTTTTTTGTTCAACTAGATTAGAGTAAAACCTGTTCAGAAGGAAATGGTGAGCATAGTTGGCAAAAATAAGAGAGTACCGTGGAAAATTTTCAGGCACCAAATGTTTGTTGCTTTATATGGCTAGGATAAAATCTACCTGCTTTATGATTAAAATATTTTTATTAAAATATTTAGACAAAGCCAACCTGAAAGCTCTTGAAGAAAAAGAAATAAACAACAGTTTCCAGTTCTACATCCAGTTCTACACAGTCTCAGCATTACTGTTTGTATTAATTTAAGGACTCCTTTAGCCTTGGGAGACTGGAGGAGGGTGAGCAGGGTGAGCTGGGCTTAGGCCTGACTGCGCTTTGTGAGCAAACTTGGGTTTTCCTCGCTCTTGTTTCTCTGCTTAGGCAGAAAAGAGCTGCATGAGAGGGAACTCGATTCTTCATTCTTAAGCATGAGAGTTCCTACATCTATCTGTAACTCTACTAACTGGGAAGGCAAATCCGCAGACAGTACACGGGAACTTCCAGGTCAGGGATTGAGCTCTCTTCTGTCTGAGACTTAATGACATACAGCTTTTTCTTTTTGTGTAATCTAAATTAACTGCTGCCTGCAAACCACTTATTTTCCTGCTTTCTCCTCCCTCAATTTCTTGGAGGATCTCACTAGGCTTTGTGTTGAAAGATGAACTTCCTGCTAACATCTGTTTTATGCCAGCTTACACCCATGTCGTCTTTTGCCAAACTTATCCTTTACTTTAAATTGACCTTATGCCTCATGGATGTTCACACATAAGACAGGTCTAGAAAGGCCATCATCCTATGTCTGTGTCTTCGTTTTGTTGGGCTACAGAGAGAATATTCTTCTGGTGTCTTCCATATTAGGAGGAACTGTGATTGAACTGTAACAGCAATTCCTCCCTAATTGGAGAAAGTGGAGAATTCAATTTTCTGGAAAACAGGTCACTACAACCGCTCTCAGAGATGAGCGGTGTAAGAAAACAGACCTCAGGAGTGCAGCCGTGGGTAGGAACCTGCTCGTGCACCTTCCTGAGTATGGGGGGACTTTGGTATTAAGTTCAGGATTTCTTCAAGAAAGTCCATTCACCTTAGAGTGACACATTTGAATAATTTTTCCAAAGGTTAATCCAATACAAAAGGATAAATTTGAAACTGATCCTACGCTATTAAAAAAATACAACATTAGAAGCATCGGGAGTATGTATTTTGTCATAGCCTGTATGGCATTGCCAATATCAGAAGAAAACTTCCAACAGCACTGGAAGTGCAAAAGCGCAGTAACTTTTGCAGTTGACCTCCCATTAAAATATTTTTTTCTTCTAGCAACAGCAACTTTTGCTTAAGGGCATCGCCTTCATTTTCGCTCATATAACCTCACTGTATTTTAATACTGAGCAGAGAAAATTGTTCCAGGGAAAGGTCAGGACAAAAGGACAAGTTTGTTTTATCTGTTTTAGGAGTCATGGCCTTATGTAGTAATGGCCATACTGCGTTCTTTAACTGGCAATGGAACCGATTCAAAATAGCCCCTTGAATTATTCAAGAGTACAGCAAGCTCCATATAAAAATAAAGCTATGTCACACTTCTGCTAAGAACAAACAAGGCTTTACTAGTGAATGTAGTTCATATACTATGAAAAAGGGTTAAACATAAGAAATAGGGACTTATATTTAAAAGTTTGTTCCGTTTCAGTGGGTTTGGGCACAAAGAAACATTTGAAACGTCTTAATTTTATAGAAATGCAACATTCTGACTTGTGAAACCACACAAAGTAGAGAATAACCTCCTCAGGGCCAAGGAAGATTATCACTAATTTTGCTGAGCGTTATGCATGGGTTGTTTCTGCTGAAATGAAATAAATAGCAGAAAGTTTAGCAATTCACACACACACATTTCTTTCAGCAATGCCGTGCCACCGTGGTGGGAGTGTGCAGCCTCTGGGGACGCAGGTGGCCCCCGGGGGTGGGCAGAGCTGCCCCACCACGGCCACTGCCAGGCTAAATCCAGGGAAGGCTCAAACCCTTCGCAACGGCACCACGGAGCACTGCAAACCGTGAAAGCAACCGTGCGAGCTCCGTACCTGCGTTTCACACTGCTTTAGCGTACCAGGCTGCAGTACCTCTGCCACTCACCCTGCCGTTGACTCTCCGCTTCTAATAAATCTCAGCCAAAAACGCAGCTGCTCGGAGAGAGGGGAATCCCACCTCCCTCCCCTCCCGAGAGGCTGCAAGCAGTCAGCCACAAAAGCGGGAGTACTGCCTTTAGTTTACACAGAGATAGGAAAATATCCCACTTACTGAATACAAGGAATTGCCTCTTTTTCCCTCCTGTCTTCCCCTTGGAAAGGCCAAACTAGGGAGCCTTCCACAGTCCTTGGTGAGGAAACGGTTCCTCCGAGTGTTGTTCAGTGACACTTTAAAAGTGTCCCCACTCACTTTTCAAGCACACAGGCTAGGTCCGTGCCCCTGAATCCCTGCAGTTACGGCACTCAGGAGCTGGACCTAAGGTTACAGAAGCCTAACTAAGAGTCTGAGCATCACTCAGGAGGCTCCTCAGGCTGCTCTCCTGCTCCCGGGGCTCTTCCCACCCCGCAGTGCTGGCCAGCGGGGTGTCACAGCTCCCCGTGCCAGCCCAACCCCCCGGGTGGCACAGCGGGAACCCCACCAGCACACGTGCCTCTGCTCCCTGCACGCCTGCCGCCCCCCCCCGCGCCAGAAAGATGCTGCACACCCACAAGTGTGCTGTCGGATGCTACAGCCACATTTAAATACATCGCTCTTACACCTCCTCCCTTTCTGAACACAGAGCGTGTGGAGGAAAAAAGGAGAATTAAATAACATAGCTTCAACACTTCAGTTTCTTCACAGCAAATGCAAGGATGAACCCCCATCCTTCCAGATAATAGACAGGCAAACCTATAGGTCAGAAGTCTTGGCTTAGATTTAAGCTATTTGCAGAATACAAATAATTATTTGAAAAAGTGCCAGAAGATTTCTTTTTTTTTTTTTTTAATTCAATACGGTCACTTTATTATACTGTCTTATATCACTTAAGATAGAGCTTAATTTATCTTCAACCAGCCTCAGCTGAAATTAATTTTTTGCTTAATTCCTTATTGGTAACACGCTTAGGAACTTTTAAGACAGCAATTGATTGCATCGCACATTTAAAATATCGTTCACTTCCCAATACAGCATCTTTAATAATCATTTAAGTTTCCAATTAAAGTAGGGTGCCAACATTAAAAGAAAAAAAGATAATCCTGGGAGACAATAACTGCTCCATCCACAGTAAATTTTTTTTACTATTATTCTCAAGATATCTACTTGATTAACATAATTAGGTTAACCCAAAAGCCACTGTTTCTAATCTTTTCTCAGCTGGGAATTTGCTGGGAGTTTATGTTAAACTGGATGGAGCGGGTGAGCGGTGCACACAGCGGCACTTTCTCCTCAACAGCATTACCTAGTCTGGTGACATCTCTCTGGCAACTCCATTTCACAGCTGCATAAACTAGAGCCAGAAGACGAAGTGAGATGTAGCAGGGCAGATCGCAAAGCAGTGGCAAAATTTGCATTAGAAATAAAAACGTGCCAACATTGCTCACTTTCTTACAAGCCTGATCACCCGCAACACCACAGCAATGGGAGGTGAATGCAGAGGAGGCAGAGGAAGGATTCCACAGCCCAGGTGCAATCAGCTCACACCATCGGCGTCAGAGGAACGTGGGAGGTATTAATCTCCCACCATTTATTCCTGTTTCTAGGTACGACCTAATTTCTTCCACATTCTGCCTTGGCTGTACAAGCTCTACCATCTAGAAGTAACGCCATCATGATAATGACACTGGTCACCATATCAGGTATGAACGCCCACCTTTGAGCCCTGGTTAAGGGACCGGTTACACTGCTACGCCGCCAGTATTTTAGCCAGAGTGGGCAAACACCAGATTGTAACCACATTTTAAGCGTATATTCTTCGGTGTCTATGAAGGGGGAATCTCTGTGCCTACACTGGAACCCGAAGACACAAGCTGCTAATGCCCGTTAGCTCGCACAGGAGGCTCTGAGCTGGGTGTTTAATGCAGGAGCATACGCAGAGCATTAAAATAGTAGTATATTATTAAACAATTATCAAGGTACTGAGTCTAACATAGAGGCATTTTCTACTTCAGCTTCAACAAACAATACCTGGATAGAGTTTCCCTTACCTACGAGCACATACACTCGTTCTCAGGAGAGGGGCATGGCAAAAACAAGGCCCTTTTCTTCCATTTTCATCAGCCCTGCAAGCGAAGCTCTCCATGGGGAAGCCATTTTGCATCCTTGGGATTTCTCAACATGTATTTTTAACCTATCTAGCAGGGATAACGTCCTTAGTAATCAGTTTGACTCATGATTACTATTTCAAGCACAAGCTCATACCCAGGCGAAAAAAAGTGCACTTTACATGGCAATATATACAGAACAATAACATTGCCAGATGGTATAATACTGAACAGAATTAATTTCACACATGATGTTTTCAAGGTGTTAAAATATGTCACAGCTTCTGCTAATAAAACATCTTCCTCTTCCCTCCTCCTTTTAAGAAAACACGACATTCCCATCAGCCTGTATTTTACATTATATGTGTTTTCAATTCTGATAAGGGCAGCTGATTGCTTGCAAACCTAATTACAGTCAAATGAAAGTCTTTCAGAACCATCATTAGCAATTAGGACCCGCTGGATTTACACTGTATCATTTAGAGAGGTATAATTCAATAGCTTATTGAAAAATTGCAGGTGAAACTGGTGATTAGAAGAGGGGGAACTGCCTGTGACACGTCACTGCAGGCAAATCTTTGGGAAAGTGGCAGCTTCTGCGAGCGGCTGATCAATGAATGCAGGTGTTTGCTTCAGCGCGCACAGCTCTTCGCCTCGCTGGGAAGCCTTAGCCGCAGCCTCTCATCGCCCTCGGGTTTGTGAATGGCTCTGCATTTCACATTCTGTGCCGGGTTTTGTGTTGTGTTTGCAAGGAATCCAAAGGGCCTATTCAGGAACTTCATTAAACCTGGGGGGGATGTGCAGTGCAGAACAACAGGCACACGAAGCAACACATCATTTTTCAGTCCTTTCTATAGAGAACAACAATCTTTTCTGTGCCCATTGAGCTCAATTATATATTATCAGGGCCCAGAAGTTGTTTGGATGCTTTCGAGCAGCTGGGTGCCTTCACAGATGACGCACTGGATATGGTGACTGCGGGTTAAGTGCAGCTGGAGATTTCTGTGGCCTCTGATCAGAAGCAAACAGCAGTTGAGAATCACAAAACGCTTGTAATTCAAGCACTGTTTGTCACCGACGGCGGTTTCTGAGAGGGAAATGAGAGGGGGCAACTGAATAGCAGCCCAGCTTTTAGACACGCGTTCTCTCACACATACAGAAATCCCCATGCTGTGCATGTGTGCAAAATAAAGCATGGTTCCCTTTCAAGGATGAAATTACCGACCGGCCAGCACGAAGCACTCAACGTTTTAACAGCACGATAGTAGACTAGGTAAGACTGAGCTGGACATTAGCAGACACAGATGATGTTAATTCACACAACGGCCCCCCTCTTCGGGCATATCCCTTCATACGCACGCCCTTGTGTAACATTTACCTTCTGAAAACCCATGATGCTCAGCCTGGACCTTCACCTCTTTCCCACAGACGTGCTCTTCCTCTTCCATCCTACAAAGGCTTCTCAAAGCCCAGATCTACCTATCTCCCTTTACCACACAAGCATCTTCTGCCACTGTATTATTCCATCCTCTCATGCTGTGATGTAACCTCAAAGCAGTTACCTGTATATGGCCCATTCTATATTCAGTGCTGTAATTTGATTTTTTCATCATTTCACAGTTTAATTTTCAAATTAAATGTTGTTAATAAGGTGGACTGAAAAAGAAATCCAAATAAGCAATGCCCTTGGATGACAGGATACCAAGATGGAGCAGACACAGTTTCATTAAACCAGTGCCCCCTGCAAACAAGGTTTCATTACACCAGTGCCCCTTGCAAAGTTCTGTTGCTTTCAACATTTGCCTGGGGGCACCAGTTGATTTCAACCTTTGGGCAGCACTTACACATAGTCAAACTGTGCTGTGCAGGTGGCAACAAACAGCAAACCTAGTAATTTCAAAGTGGTTGTGCTAGTATTTTGAAAAAAAAATAATAAATAAAATAAAACCTCTCTCTTTACAGACAGCATGGAGAGAAACATTATCTCGAGTCCATGACCGCATGGCAGTACCACTGCTGACCCGAGGCCTGGCTGGTGCCACTCCTAAGGCACACAGGTTTGTCCCACGCTCTACGAGTCGGTAGCAATGTTTCCTTTAACTTCATTCACACAGAGGCAGACCCCCAGCAGTGCACATCCAGCCCCAACACAGCCGGCACAGCTGCAAACCCCTCCATTGCCCCGCCTGGGCTATTTTCACCGCCCAGGTTCCATCCTGATCTTCAGCAGTTTTACAGGCACTGAAATCCGCTGGCTGCCAGTAAAGTAATCCCAAATCCCAGCAGCCATGTAAAAGGAGATTCAAGCCTTTATCACTCATTATGGGTGCGTGCAGGTTGTATGCAGTATTTCCAAGGTGTCTGACCTCACACTGCACAAATACATACGCTTTTTTTTCCCCTTGCTGCTGCACAGATCTACAAGTTGGGAGTCAAAGAAATTAAGCAGTTCTCCGTGGTTGTGTATAATACTTGTAGCTGCTATTGCACTCCCGAAGCCCACCCACAATTTCATTTTCAATTAACAGCTCTTAGAAAAGCAGTAATGAAAGCAGTTGCTAAAGAGCACTCAGATGTCATTGAGAGAGTGCAAACCCAAACTGTAAATAGCACATTGTAAATCGCTTGTCACCACAGTCAGCTCTCACTGGAATCACACTGCCGGTGACAATCAAACCCATCTGCTCAGCTCCCCGACCAATGTCACCACAAACCATGCGGCGAACACCCACCTCCCGCTCCGCTCTCGTTACCTGTCATGTATAGGCTTGTCTAAGAGCAGGCAAAAGCCATTCCTGACTGTAAGCGTGATTAAATGCAGCTCACACAACAGTTATTTCACCCTCCGCACCAGAAGTTTGCTGCCCTGAAGCACCTCTGCACCAGAGGACACACGTGTTGTAACTAAATCTGCAACACAATTAACTACATGATGTTCGCAAGCGACAATGACAGGGGATGACAGCGGCCATCCAGATCAGCCATCGAAACCCTCAGCAGTCTCAAATTTAAGGTGTACAGATTCAGGGCGAGACTGCCAAGGGGATCGTGGACTTAATTCCGATTAGGAAAAGCTTCAATACTTCCCTCCCACCCCTTTAATTGATTCATGTAATGGACTACGAGGTTAAAGCTAATAGTTTATAATGCTTGTAGCTGATGACTGCCAGAGTCAGCGGTGTATCTTTTTTTTGCTGTTTATCCCATTTTTCTTTTATCTCATGAAAATGTACCTTCTAATTCATCTCTCCATCGTGAGTTTTCTTCCCTTCATTCATTATCTGCCCCTTATTTATTACCAGTTTGCCGCCTCCTCTGCACTCACACGGTATCTGGGATTGGGATTTGATATTCTGCAAGTGTCTTTGGAATCAGCGGGTTAAGGTAGAGCCCAGCCACAGCTGGCTCTCGTATATATGTAAGCCAGCTAACATACCACTTGCCCAGCACACAGATTGCTGTTTTAGAAGCACATGCCAAAGACAATTCTTTTCTACAAGAAGGTGTATGAATCTCCCAACAGATAAAGAAAACAATAAAGGAAACGGTAGAGGTAGCAAAAGTCAATGTCTTCTGCTCTTTCCAAAACACACACCCATTGAAAAAAGAGAAATGATCCTTCCCTCTCACTATCAAAACACTGTCAACACTCCTTCTGCAATGAAAACTCATTGTTCCCTAGTATGCCCCACTCTGCTCAAACCTTGAGGAATAAAAACACATTAAAAATTATTTCAAAAATTTTGCCACCCTTTTACTAGTTTAAAGTGTTCACTTTAAGTTTTCCAAATGATTTTTACAGAAAACACATGAAAACACCCATCACCAATTAACGTAAAGGAAATTAAATTTAAAACGCTGGAGAAATATTCTGATGAGTCTTATGTTTGCTTAATGCCAACTAAAATTTCCTTGAGGCATTTAATAAGTACATTTATAAAAGCTCACAAAGCAGAGTTCAAAAGTCTTCTCACTAGTAAAATATGAGCCTTAATTAACCTACAGTTTCACATTTTCTGGATTTCAATAAACCTGTAGGCATTTAAGCATAGCTGGATAAATACCTGCATGAATACTGCAAGGATTTTCTCTGAAAACTAATTAGCAGTCCTTCCAATAGCTGACTTCAACTAAATCTGTTTGACAAGGGAGCTTCATACTGTAAATCCTGCATGTGAGAGTTACTTCCAGCAGATAACAGATTTCACAGAAAGGCACATCAGACAGGCCTGTTAACCACTGGTGAAACAATGAACAAGATCTCCCGGTATAAAACATTTCCCAACAGGGGCAGACTGCAGCCGAGGTCTTGGGCCAGCACGAGAATGCAAGTGACAGCATCGAGATTGCACCCTGCCATCCCGTTATAATATTCCCATGTGACAATTCAAGATTCCTCCAGGGACAAGACAGATTGTTTATGTATAAAATATACGTCCCTTATATAGTAAGAACACCATATATATCCAGAAGCATACTGAACTTTAATTGGTTTTGGACCCTTTTGCTTTGTCAAGCACAAAACACAGCGGTCCCGGTTCTTGGCTTGTTGTCATCTGAGAAGGTTGACAAGCAACTTTACTTCCCATTGAGAGCCCAGGAATTCAGTGGGATGGAGCTGGGTGGGGAAACAAACCCAAAGTGTGGAGCCAAGAGTCACTCTAGGAGGAATAGTGTTACACGATCAGCGAAAAACAACCTCAGAACTTATCGTTCTCCACCTTGTTTGGAGGTCTTCACCATTTGTCTTGAAAGAAGACAGAAAACGCTTACCAGAAACGCTATATATAAAGGTTGTGGGCATGTCTTTTCAAGTAAGCTTTATAGTCTTTTCCATGACATCTTTTTTCCACATCTAAGTGCCAAAGCCACTTGGATTTGTCAGCACCTAAACTGTTCATGAGACTAAAATGTTCTTATCTAAGGAGCTATACCCCTACCAAATGTATTAAATTTATATTGAGCAAGATATTTTATTTCCTCTCAGCCTTATCCCTCAGGAATTAGGCAGAGTACTCAGATTTATCAGCTAAAAGGAAAACCATTTTCCATGACATTTGTCAACTCAATACCTTCCAAGCCAGTGTATATTTATTCCTAAAAACATAACCTCACAAATAACCTCCATCAGCAGCGAGGCTGATTCCTTCACAGCTTAAGCAGCGGGCAGAAAGGTTTCACCTGACGGTAGGCTATGCCAGGGGAATAAAATAGTGCAAAAAGTCAGCTTTTACGAAGGCCGGTTCGTACTGCACAAAGCAGATACATTTACCATTTGACATACTAAAAGGGAACAGAGTGAAGCCCACGTAGGCGAACACAGAAAACAGCCAAGGAAACACAGCAGCCTTCAACATCTACTTATAACCATTGCATCAACTATCCTGAAGAGTTTCCCCACTTCCCTTCGAAATACAAAGTAAAATTAAATTAGAAGAAATACCTTTAGTCGGTGAAGTAGTGTGGAATAGGCATTTTACAATTTGCTTGCTTTGCTGAAGCACTGTATAATCTCTGATTTTATTTCTATATACAGTGTAGGCTTAAAAATAATCATGAAAACATACTTTTTACCAGCTTCTGCAACTCTGAATACCAAAAATGAATACAAGTCAATGTACTTGTCATCCTCAATGTTCCTTCCATTTCCCTGAGCTCACGAGATGAGAAGCAGTGAATTCTCACCGTTTTCTAAAAGTTTCTCTGCGAAGCAATATTTGGTTTACGCCAAACAAGGATGAAGACTCATTCAATGAATATCAATCATCCCCATTAGACATATATGTTTTGGTTAAAGAGTCATTAATACCACTCAAATTTAGGTCAAAACTAACCCTTTACTGTTACGTTACATTTCAGTTTTGCAGACAATGAGCCAAATGACCATACAGGCGCACGCTGTACTTCAAATGCCCAGCTCTAATTTGGTCTTTTATATATATCAAACACACAAGGGATATTTATTCAAAAAAAGCAAAACACGGCTCTGTTTTCTGCATCCTGCTCACCAGAGAAATCACACTTGTCACACTTTCTTCTTTTTTAACAATAAGAAACACAACACTGCACAGTCCTGAACCAGAGTCCAAGATTTCCAGCCTCGAGCTCTGGCTGCTCTCTGCTCACTTTTGTCACGCGTGTGCCAGAGCTACCGCAGTAAGGGAACACCGGTGTCGGGAAGGCAGGAAGTTCTTGCTTAAGGGGAGGTGATTAGTTACCCAAAAGAGCACACACCAGTACCACCGACACCCTACAAATGAGCTCCTTGCACGTAATCAGTCTCAGAGCTTTGTCTTGATTAACAGCTGCCCCTCTTGCAATTACCTCACCTTGCCCTTGATGTTCAAGGGGGTATTACGCTTCTGTGTACAAAGTCTAAAGATATGAAGGCATATTTATAGCACAAAGTTAGCCTAACGATGTAATAGAAAGACCGCATTTGTTTGCCCTGACAGTCTCACAGCCAGCCTCTGGAATGCTCTTCCAACCTCTGCACATTTATTAATCAACTTGGGTCTAGCATCAATACGCTGCTTGCTTTCCCACTCAATTCATCTCATCTAGTACCAGGACATGGTACCACGCGGCACTCGAGAGCCCAGGAATAAAACAACTACAAAGAGGTTAAAATAAGTGATCCCACCAAATGAGAAATCGGCTTCTACATACCATGTGCCAACAGGCAAAGCCCTCCCTCCCCGCAACAGATAACTCGTCTCCCACCTGTCTGAGGCCCTTCGGTATTTTCTTCCTTTTCCCAAGGTGCTGACAAAGATTACGATCATTTTCTCTGTCGGAGCTGTACTGGTGGTGGTGAAGTCTGTTCTTTTTCGGAAGATAGGACAGCCCATTGGTAAGTGCTTCCCGTTTCTTCTTGGCTAGAGGATTCTGTCGCTTCTCCACGCGTTCCTGAGGTTTCAGAGCTACGTCCTTCTGCAGAGGGAGGGAGCGGGGGAAGGAAGAGAAGAAAAACACAATGGTTAAGATATGGCTCTGATTTGGTTGACCTCTTTAAGCAGCAATTCTAGGTGAACACCAAAGCATTCTTGAAGCAATGCTACAGTCACCAGGAAAGGAGAAAGCAGTCTTCAGGGGTGTCCACTTCATCAAAAGATAGGCAAATACAAAATAAAATCTGTAAATTGAAGTGAGCGCACAGAAGCAAACACATACTCCTTTAGATTTCATACCATCAACCTCAGAATTCTTAAACCCCTCTCATATATCAAGTAAGCATGCATTTAGAAAACAGATATGTTTATAATGTTTAAATGAACAATCGTCTTTGATTTAAACAAGGCTTGGCTTTTCACATTTATTTGTGTTATTTCTTCTATGCGACAGGACAAGGCAAGAGCTGACCTAAATCCAATTAAAGTCAATGAATCTCAATTGACTTCAGTGGACGTTTCCTTCAGGCCTGATCTAAGCAGAAGATTTCCAAATCTCAGGGGGGTGGGGAAAGCGCAAAAAAAAACCCCAAACCCCCAGTTTGTATTTGAAAACTTTGTTACTGACCTTTCTTTAAACCCCAGAATCAATGTCTGTCTATAAAAAACACTCAAGTCTTGTAACATAAACAGGAGTTTTGTCGCTTAGCCTACAGCTACTGTATTTCCTTACTAATAACCTGCAACACACAGAATTCGTATTTTTGTTTCAAATAAACGTTACTTGAAAAAAATTTTCTCCAATAACACAAAATTAAAGGCAGAGGAAAAGGAGGTGAGAGGGTCATTGGGAGAGAAGAATTAGAAGCTATCGTAAAGGTGTAAATTACAACGCATATTGTGCATCTAATAAAGACAATTTGCTAAGTCAGATCTACTCCAGTAAGTCCATACGTAGGAGTACAGTATTTCCATATAAGTGGCATGTCACTTAAATAGTGTAATACTTTAAGCATACTCTACTGGCATGCCTGGCTGTTTTGACCAAAATCTACCCTACCATCAAGTACTACATGACCTTGTAAGCCTTCACGCTTCTGTTTATTGTCACTTAATATTATAAGTGACAGCAGGAAAGAAATTGGGCTGTTGGTCCCTATGTCACAAAAAGATTCAAGTTCAGGAGAATATAATTCAAATTATGCCACCTTTTAATGCAAAAAGAAGCCATGCCTAAAGGCAAAAATCAGTTTGGCTTTAATTAAAGAATGCTCCCTAAATGCCTATCTAAAACATAAGAGCTTCACAAAATTCATAACTAAAACCAATGAGAACATTAATTAAACTGAAGACAGTCAATGTTCAAATTTGATATTTGGTAAAAAGAATAATTTTACAAGCATTAAAGAAGGGAGTATGGAACAGAAGCTGCAAGACACCTTTTCTGCCTTTTCTTCACCTAAGACACCACGGGAAATATCCTAAGCTTTTCTTCACATAGTGTTACTCATACCAGAAAAGTTAGGAGCTTTATCCAAGCTCATGAAAAAAATCTTTAGCACCTTTAGTTATAAAGCAGAAGCAGTATTTTAAGAAGGTCATGTCTCTCTGGTTCCTCCAGGTATTAAAAATGAGTCAGTTGTAGCACGCGTCATCACAACACGCTTTGAGATCTCCTTGTGAAAAGCGTGTACAGTCTCACTGGACACAAGCGGAGAGATCCTATGGAGCAAGCCCAAGGGAAAATAAAGCAAGAAGAATGACTTTCCTGAGCGCACCTTCTATCTCCTTTCCCAGGAAGGTTTTAGATTCCGATATATGTCACAAATGCACGATGGCAACTTCTCAGGTGCCATATATTAAGGTTACTATTTCACCAATTCTCACCATCAATAGCTTCGTAAAATAGCAACTACGGCAACTACGAACACACATTGACCTCCTGGACAGCAGATGCAGAGCACCTCGCACAGCGATTCCCACACACAGCCCTCCTCGGCTACACTTCGTGAATTAAACTGGAAAACCAAGGAATGCTGCCATTCCCACAGAGCAACTTCAGCAGAGCAGAAGAGCACCAGAATTACAACTTGTTCAATGCACTCTATTGAAACAATGAGATATTTTATCATAGAACAGATTTATGCCTTAAGTCAAGTATCATCACACTGCTAATGATAAACATAAATCTTTATTTTTTCAGGTGCGTATCAAAAACGCCAGTGCTTTATGAATAGCACATTATACCAGCCCAGGACTTCCGTTAAAACACAGAGCTCGTATTTGTAGATAGAAATGCTATTAAGATTCAGTCTAAATGTGAAAGGTTGAAGGAGTGAAGAAAGGGAAACTTTCTGGAAAAAAAATATTCTCCTAATGACTAAATAGCTTTTGTGGGATTTCTATTTTTCTTTTTTTTTTTNNNNTCCCCAGCTAAGGATCTAAATGAAACAGTGGCAGGCTTCCAGACACTTATAAAAAGTCTAATGGGGCTAGCACTGCCATCAAGAAATTACGAGCTCCCATTAGCTTTAAGGAGGGTGTAAGATGGGTCAAATTTTGCAGATCACTATGGGCATATCTGGGATAACCTCCTCCGTAAGAAGCCCACGTTCCAGCCAGTTGCATAAAGTTTCATGAATTGTCAAGATACCTCTAAAGCAAAGTTTAGCTCATGTCAGAATTGGAATGAAAGAATCTGCGTGTACACCTATAGGAAAGATGAGCTGCAGCTTCACAAAGCCTCCTGCAAACTCTATGAAAATGCGTCTTCCAAGACAGAAGGAACAATTGGCAAAAATCTCCCAACAGGTGCCTCGTCTGCTCACAACCAAAGAGAGGAAAGGGAGCTCCATATTGTGAAAATGGTGAAAGTGGGCCTTAAATCCAGTTTGGTGGGTGGGCTTACTGTGAAATTTAGACGTGAAGACTTGTGTTTAGACAACCACGTTCCTCCAGAACAGCCGCCTGCTTTTCACCAGCTGACATCACTGCAGAGAAAATTACAGAGTACTGTGGGTCAAACCCTGTATTATTGAATTGTACGGTAGAACCTCTCATTGCGTTCAACAGATACATGGTTTGGCCTTAAAATATATATGTATATAGAAATACATACTAAATTCTTCATCTGCAGACTGGACTGCAACAGGACATGTTAAAAGAATAAAAGCTTAGACACAAATGGATAGGATGCATTAAAACTAGCCTGACTAGAGATCACCGGGGCATCGATCCTCGTGTTTGAGGTGCAAACTGCCCGGGATTGCTGTGGACATGCCGTCGGTAGAGCAGCGCACATGAGGCCACGCAGGACGTGCACGGATCCTGCCCTCTCAGAAGCCGCTGGGTTCGGCGGAGGCGGCGCTTGGCTGGGAACCGTGGCCCTGCATAAATCACTGCCCCACTTTCTGCCCTTTCTCCCTCATCCAATTTTTATCTTTCTGTTGTTTAGATAGGACAATAGCTGTACCACGCTGTGTGCTAGTACATTAGCCAGCCCAATCTTAATTACAGACTTCAGGCATCACCATGATTAGAGTAATAAGCTGTAATTACTCTAAGGTGACAGGACTGCACAGACCTTATCTACATAGATAAGGAGATGTAGTAATATTTCATGTCGAGACGTATTTTTCAGCAGCTACCCATGGAGTCGATTCAAAGCAAGTAGCAGATCCTGTGAACAACACATTCAGACTTTAATGGAGGTTTTTCTCCTCTCCTGCCAGCGTACAAGCCCACACATTATTAAATAAATCCTACAAACATATTAGGCATGGTTTAAAACCATCTTATTCAGAGATATCTTTCATCAGTAAAGTGCCTTAAGTGTATCAGGAAGGTGACTTAAATGTATAAATATGTAATTACATGCAATTCAATACAAAAGTGCATTAATATTTATGAGTGTACTGTATAATCTAAAAAAATTTCCATTTGTTTTATTTCTATTGGGCACATTAATCAACCTGATACCACTGTACGTGCCATAGCGGAGAAGAGCCGCCCATGCTGAACAGCCTCCCGCCGCGACGTCAGCGAGTAGGAGGGCTGCTGAAGCCCGATGGGGTGGCACTGCAATCATCTCGGCGCCAATTAAGACTAACAATTTCAATCCAAGCCCTGCATTTGACGAGGGGAGGAGAAGCAGCCTCCGTGGGTACATGGGATAATTTCTGGAGGTAGGAGGCCTGAAGGACACACTGCATTCTCATCAAGTGTTAAGCTTTCAGGGAGCTATGCCTGATTTATTTCAGGAGAGTCCATCTTCTTGCTATGTAAATGACAGCTCATTAATTATAAATCAGATCCTCAGGGGCAGCCAAGCACACCCTTTGCGGGGTACACACTTCACCCCCATGAATCCCACCCGAGAGCCCGTCCATGGTTGCTGCCCTTTCCTCCGGCCCTTGCCCTACAGCCTCCTTCCCTCTGACCATGACTTAAAATTACGTGTAAACAACAGGAACTCTGTTCCGCCCCTTATTACCGGATTTTGCTATGGGAACACTTGATGAAAAGCAAGGCTGTAAGTGCACTGTGTAGCAAACGCACTGCAGGCACTTATCGGGATGAAAATTTCAGGCGCTGCTCGAGGATTTCAAGCCTTGATCTCTCCACATTGTCCCTGTGGATTATCGTTGTGATTCCAGTGCTTCAAGATCTTACTTTCTGAATTCACACTGAATATAACCCCAGCAAAGTGCAACTTTTGAAAACTTATTATTAAAAACAGAAGTAGATTACACCGCAGGGCTAGTGAAACCAAATAGTAACTGCATCAATGTACAACTACATTCCAGTTATTTGCTCCTCAGGTTCCTGCTAAAGCCCACAACAGCTTTATATCACAGCCCAACAATTTATCCTTCACTCCAACAATAAAATTAAGTATAAAGAAATACGACACTTTTAAAAACCCAAAATTATTAAACAGTCATGAAATGTCAATGTAAAGCTGTACTTAAAATGCAAATAGTTAGGAAAGCAAGCTTGAGTCTATTTCGTCCAGTATTCAGACATCCAAGCATCCTTGCTAACAGAATTGTAAGAAAGGTACTTCTGGAGCCTTTCGTCTATTTTCAAGGTACAAGCCGTTCACATTTGATCAGGAACACTAGCGCAGAAAGAAGCAGCCAATTAAGGGAAAAAACAACCCCAAACCATTTTGACTAGGTAGAAAAGTTGATCTGAAATTCTTTCCAAGTTACAGACACGACCATAACATGGACTCAAAAAACAACGCAAACAGAAAAAACGCAAACAGAAACACCAACAAAACCACCACCGCCATATTCGCTGAGAAAATTTATTACAAAAGTTTAGCTTGCAAGAAATTAGGATGCCTAGAGAAACACTGCAGCTTCGTTAGCAGCACGCAGTGGGTATTGTTAGCTGGGAATCCAGTAGAGCAACACACACACACAGCTGCACAAACAGAACCAAAACCTTCTCAAAAATCAGGAAACCATGTCAGTCTGAGGGTACCAAATTTGCCATCGCACCTTGACAGTCTTTATCGACTCATACTATGTTGTTACATTTGGGAAGAATTTTTATAGCTGATGGATGAAAATGCCCCAAGACTTTAACACCTCTCATGCACGTTTCATAATTTTAGTTCTGGCAGAAACAAGAAGATGTAAAAGTCTGAAAACAATGCACTGACTCATCCCTGCAATCTTTTAATATCAGAAAATAAAGCCAAGATGTTTATAGCAGTCATTCGTTTCCCTGCAGATAGGATAGTTAAATCCACCGTGTATTCTTCTGAACGCACCGTTACTTCCCCAAAAGCATTTATCTAGGGGAAGAAATTGCAAACAATCTTAGAACAAGACCAGGGCGAAAGGAAGGCAGGTGTAAAGTGCAATGCAAAAGAGAAAAGGATTCTCAAACGGTGGAAATTATGGTATTTTAAGGACACAAGGAACTGGTGAAGCCAGCCAGGATGTCAACTATAGTGGGTGCAGCAGCCCATCCACTAATCCCAGCAATTTCTTCAAGTCGCAAGACCTCTGCAGAAAGGTTTAATCTTATTTTGTTTGCTTTGTTTTCAGAAAATTACAATCCATTGCCTCCTGCATCTCTCTGGAATCTGAAAACAAAGCGGTTCAGTGTTGTGCAAAAAAGGTTGTGCAACAGACTGAAGATGAAACGCCGTACCAGGCTGCAGGACGCTACGTGGTGATTACAGATGAAGGCGAAACAATGGAAAAAGCAAGTTGCTGTCTGCTTGAGATATGTTTTATAAAAGCGCTTCTGTAGCAAAGAGATTGCTTTGATTTTTCATCCCAAAATCATTTGTTAACAATATCATTGATAAACAGAAGGTTCCTTTTCAGGTGCTGCTGATTTAAATTACGCACAAAAAACTACATTAAAGCAACATTATTGAGGTTACGAAGTCAAGGACTTGGAAGTTATTAAAGGCCAGGATTAAGGCTGCAACCACCACCTTAATTCAGGCCTCTTGTGCATATGCGTCATGATACAATCTTTAATTACCTGATCGCATGCTCGTAGTTCCCTGTGCAGAATGGAAGGTATTCAGCTAATGAGCAGCCACTCAGGATTTTGTTTTCTCCTCTTTGTCCAACATGTGGATGTAAAACTTGTTTACTTACACTCCATTCACACCCTCCTCTGAATGAGCTATTATTAATTTCCTCAAGGGCTTTTTTATACAGCCTCTCACTACACTATCAGATGCCCAACAAGTATCAATGACCTATTTTACAGCTGTTTAGCCAGTGAAGGTATTTCACCATTCCCATTTTATAGGTGGCAACAACAGCCCTGACACGTTCAGGTCAAAAACATCTACTAATTTTAAGCACCCATTAGGAAGCACCTAAGATTTGATTTTTTCAGAGAACTTAGCTCCACAGAGCACTTTATCTAATGAAGCGCAGCCTTCATTGATTTCAACAGCTACCGGGAGCGCTGAGCACTCCTGCAAATCAACCTTTAGTAAGCACCACCTTATAATTAAGGACACAGATAATGACTGTTTCTAAAATATGTAGTGTGATAGCCTCCCTCAATGCCACTACTAAATAAGAGATGGAGGCAGAGGTAAAACTGGATCCTAATTACATTCAACTCATATCAAGAAGACGAAACCCTGCTGCAATCCTCTCTCTCCTCGTGCACCTTCCAGCTTCGCTAACCGGTGGTTCCACAAGAGAAGTCTCCCGTTCCAGAGCAAGGCAGACCTGTTTCAGTAAATGACTTCAGCATCTTCAAGAAATAAAGTAGGCCATTATATCATTAACAGCAGTATCACAATTCATAAAAACACAAGGGCCAAATAAACAAACAACAACAAAAGAACTCGGAGGAACTTAAATCCATAGCTGCTTGCTACATACGCACATCAGGCAAATGGAAACAAGGGATCCTGCACACGTACTACTTCTCAACTGACCCATGGTTATACACTCTCAATTGTGCTCTACCTGACATTATTTAAAGAATATATGGCGGTCAGCTCTATTCTACTTAGGTTTTACACTGTTTATTGTTGTAGACAGCAGTCACTCTTCAGCACAAGTAAACTGTGACTGACTTCTCCTAACACACTGGACCTAAGGAAGTCACCTAAAAGAAGTATTTTACTCTGCAAAATAAATGTGCTTCCCTGTTCATAAGTTCAGCCAACAGACCATGCCTTTCTTCAGCACGCTGTGTGTTTGGACACAGACACTCCATTTCTCAACAATTTATGGCACTTGATACTTCAAATGAGATCTGCGTTGTTCCGTTGTGATTATTCACAGACTACATAACATCGATTCTGCGCCTTACCTGAACAGCGTTCTTACATTTCATTACACGTACATGTGTGTCCAAGTCTCACTGCATTCAATGGGATTTTGGCAAAACCCTTAAACTTGTTCTTCTCTGTTTTGAGACTGATGAATAGGAGCATACACTCAATTTTTTACCTTGACGTGGTAAAGAGCGCGTTTAAAAAGAAATGTTATTCAAGTGTTTGAGTACAAAAGATTAAAACTTACTCCTACACACCAACTTTGACAACAGCAGAACAGAATTACTCAAGATTTCAAAAGCACCCAGTTCTACAAAACAGCTGTAGCGACTTAGCTGAAAAGCAAAACGGACAGTCCTATACAACATTTTCCATAGTATTCACTAAGCCTACAGATGCTACACAAAAATAAATGTTTAGCTGCAATCTAAGACTACAATGGCAGCTGTTGAGCTGAAGAGGCCCTATGAAATCAAAGCTGGCAACAACTGATGTCACACCTGAAGATGACTATCAGAGCAATTGATTGCCATCCATTTATTTCATCTCTTCCAAACACAACGTGGTATCCTCAGCCATATCCTCCCCTCTCCCTTCTCCATTTTATCCCTCAAAATACTATACCATACCACACCACAGTCTGTGGAGAACAGTCATCCAAATTACTGGAGTTTGTGCAACCACAGTTAGGGAAAAAACCTCCTCTTGGAGCTAGTGTCGAGAAAGAGCTGAGCGATGCCAGCTTCGATTACAGAGCCACCCCGCCGGTTTTCTTGAGGCTGCCCGGTTTTGTGGAAGGCAAAGCACACACAGCTGCCTCTGCTGAGACTGACTTAGCCAGAAACCTGTGTACTGCTGCCAAAAGAAAGAGATCTTGAAGCTCTCACTCCACCCAGCTTCTGCCGGCCGAGAAGTCCCATCGTGTTTTTCTAGAGATTTTTCTAGATCTTACGGAAGTTGGTAGTAGAGTTCAAGGTTACCTCTTTCTTGAAGATTTGAGGAAATCGTCTGACTTCATTAGACCTGTGACTCCGCCTTTTTGTGTATATGCTGTCTGAAATAGCAGCCTTTCCTAACAAGAAATCTGCATCCTCCACTGGCACCTGGAAGAGTCTTTGCCACGTTGCCTCCAACTCCTCCACGTACAGTCTTTCAAACTTTTCAGGTCATCTTCGATGAGTACCTGTCTTTTGTACAGCGACAACCTTTGTAACTTGGCAAAGCACCAGGACAGGTCTCAGAGCGAACAGGGCTGTGCCAGCCCTTCTGGCCCATCACGGCTCCGTGAGCACCAGCTCCGGCAGAATTCAGGGCACGACTCCGAGTGCTTCTAACGCAACAGGCGTGTTACCGGTAAGACACCACGCCATCCCAGAGATGCTTTACAGACCTTACATCCCCCAGCCCGCTCACACAGTAGGCAGCCCTGGCAGCCAAGGGAAATCTATTCCCACCGGCCCTGGGTTGATTTCACAGTGCTGGACCTTAAATAAATGTGCTTGATATACCCTGCGAGCAGCATGGCTGCATTCTCACAAAGTGTTTATTTTCTTTGTTTTAGGAGTGACAACAAATAAAAAGGGGTGTGGAGGGAAAAAGCATCCCTAGGGATGCTCGCTTTAAATCTTCGTGCCAACAAAGAGGCTTCACTGCTCTCACACTCTCAGTTACGATTACAGATTAGGCAGAGACAGAGCAGCATTAAGCCAGCTCCTAAAACAAAAGTGAATTTGTTTTGTTCCCTCTGCTAAAACATACCAGTTGCACATTTACAGTAATGACCCCATATTTGTATACACCACTGTTATTCGATATAGTCACACCATGCACAGCAACCTCTTGATCTGCTGCAGAAACGCATTCGCCCGCGGGCACAGGCTGGGACTGCACGATTCAGGCAGATGCACCTGAGTTCAAGGGTCAGCTTCGTGTCACAGCAGGGCCAAAAATTTTTCTCCTTGAAAAATGGGTAGGAGAATCCAACTGAACAGTTATCAAGTACCACACTGAGTAATATGAAACACAAATGATTTCAGCCTGTCTAAGTAATTGAGCAACTCTTCAGTTCTACACTGAAACTTCTGGAAATTTTTTCCCGTCACATAGCTTTCTAATTTGCACTTTTTGTTCTGATTTGGAACGGAAGTAATATTTTAAATTTCAAACCTTCTCCCAAATATAAAAAAATTGGCATGTCTGTATCTGTACTTGCACAAAATCTGCATATACTGACCAAAATACACATGCTGGCTTAGGACCAAATTACATTGCCTTCTTAAACAACATTTTTTTCAAGTAACGAATATGTCCCCTTTTAACCTTGCTTATTCTGTGTCCAAAAGCATCAGTCCTTTATTTTTGCCCAATGTCCTGCCAACTTTACCAGGAGACTTCTGCAATGAAATCCTATTTCCCTCCAGCGGAGCCTTTGGCAGGAAGCTGACTGTGGGCTCCTCCATTCTCCAGATACATATGGTGTTCGCTGAATAATTCAAATGGCACTTTCGTCGGCAGGCCGTGGACTGAGGACAAGGAGTTAGTGGGCTAATAAATCTTACATTTAAAGGGTATCCCCCCCTTATTGGTAGGGTTAGAGTAAATGGATGTGGGCTTAGACGGCTCTCATCCCTGCTATTCCTGCACTAGGGCTAAACAGATGACTTCAGCCTCCAGGCTCTCACACTGGCACCATTCATTAGCACAGCACTCAGCATTCATAAAAAATGTATTATGGTTTGTAAATCAAATCAGAAGCACCTCTGTGTTCCCTGTCTTTCGGAAAGATGGTACAGCACCAGGAAAGTCCAATGTATTCTAAAGGTCTCGCGATGCTCACTAAAATATCACGGCCACAGAAAGGAACTGAGTAGGGACAGCACAAAAGAGGTCAGCTTTGCTGCTGTGGTAGCCTCAAAACTAGACCAGAAAATCTGTCCTCCAGGAGTCAAGACAAAGAATCCACCTTGAGACAACATAGGTAAAAACAACTAGGAAACTGTGCTATATAGGGAGAGACAGAAACATCCACATCATTTATTTCTGTATCACAAAAGAAGCCTTAAAGCATGCCGGGAAACCGGAGGCATCCCTCTGCACACACAAGCAAGCAGGACAAACCTAGCTCTTTGGACAGACGATACAGAAATAAGCAAGGAAAAGGACAGAATTAGAAGAACTACTCAGGGATTATGCCAGATGGTAAATGCTTCAACCTGCAGATTTTTTAACCAAACCAAAAACCTCCTCATAATAACGGGTTATAATTATTGAGCTTTTAAAAATAAAAATCTATTTTGAAACAACTCTTTTCCATCTTGTAGGTCAGGAAGTCAAACTACTTAACACACTAGCTTTTCTGTCTTCTAAGCTCCTACTGTCTCATATTCCTCTTGATTTTCTTTCTCCTTCTCTGGGAACCACTTAACTCTACTGCTGTTCTTGGCATGTGGCATACAACCTCACACAAAAGACTGATGAAGGCAGATTTTAAAATGAAAGAACAGTGATTAGAAAATAAGGGGAGAGGGAGAAAAAGAGAGAAAGAGAGCTCAGATAGGACCAGAGGACTGCATCACTTAAGGCAAGCTTGGTAATATTCTTCATTAGGAAAAGGATCAGAACCTTTGTGCAATTAGAGGGAAAAAAAGAAACAACAGTTCAACTTCCCATCTGCAAAAGAAACCTCCTTCCAGCATTCAGGCTGAAAAAAATAATAAAGAACAAAAGTTTAAGAAATAGAGCAATATGTAACCTTTCCATTTGCTGGCTTATTCTTCCCCTAAGAAACAGATACAGTGAAGATAAATTTGATGATCAAAAACCAGAGGGATTACATTCTTGTACAGTGCTGATCATTGGCAAATCCCCCTCTCTGCAGTTCAGAAGCACAGCTTAGCATAACAGACCAGATTTATCATTGCTTTGTCCTTCGCACCACTTGCAAAGTAGGTATAAGTTGCTCCTATCTCAAGAGTCCTCATTCACATACACAGATGAAATAAATACCAGAACCATTTTGTTGTTACTTTACAAAGGTATAAGCCACCGCACCAAATGCGGAGAATCAGACGCACTGGATAAATGCCACACGTTTTCTATCTTTACTTCTGCACTTCTGCTAATGCATCGCATCCTTACAACGAAGCATTTGTTTCAGCTTTAGGCCAGTGGATGCTCCACAGTCTACATGGCATCACCCAAAAAACCCATCAGGTATATTCAGCAGTTCCTACAAGGGGAAAAACTGCTCTTCCCCTCCATCCTGTATTTAGAATACAGAGTCTCCAGTTAAACAGGCACAGAAGATAGGATGAATAAATAAAAAAGAGAAAACCAGAGACGACTACTTTCTTCAGTTTTATTACAGGGCACAGACCCTGTAAAGCTACCTCATACACCAGAGGAAAAGAAAAATTCCCTTACACTTGTGGTGTGGCTGAAAAGATGATGTCTTCCGCAAATATTCAACTTTTTTAAACTACTTTGTGGATAGATCTTTTAAAACTGAAGTGTCATCTAATATTCAGGTCTAGTCAGTGACTGGAAAAACAGTTTCTGTAATATTTCTTGTTTATAGCCACCTAGAAGCTACAAATTTAACTTGGTAGGGATGCACAGTCAGGGGATCTAGTTCCAAAAGAGAACATCTCAAGTCAAGAGCTTTGCTGATGCCTCCAGCAAACTTGTGAGGAGTTACAAAAACTGTGAATCATATCGCTTGAGCAATACTTACATTCAAACCACACTTTATCGTATACCCGGCTGTCTCGACTGAACTTGTAACCATTTCTTACGTAGAAAGCATCCGAACTGCTGCCTCTCTGTAAAAACTTGCCTGGAGCAGAAAGCAGATAAAGCTCTGCAATGCATCTCTCGAGAGCTACGGAATATGTTGAAGAGAATTAGAACCGTAAGCAGGAATCAGTCTGCACTTGGAAGGAAACCCTTCCTATTAAGATTTGTTTTCTAAGCTGCTTCTTGGTGCTGGTATCCAAATCTCTCCTGTCTGATCTTATCACGAGTTGTACCCTGCGAGGCACAGGATTAGAGCTGGCTGGACTGAGATGGTAAGTTATTAACGTGGGTACTTGGAGACATACATTGACATTCCTGATCTTCCACCGACACTCTGTGACCTGGAGCAGTAAGCTAAGCCCCAGTCCACAAAGTGGGTATTCAGGGGCCTAAAACTGTTTAATTCCCATTGACTGGTTTTCCAAAGGAAATAAATGGCTTTGTGAGTTTGGGCCTTTAGCCCTTCCACGCAGCAATGCTCATCTGTAAAATGGAAGTAAAACCACATACTATTTCATCTGTGCCTCGTAATGCTAAATACTTAAAGAGTTAAATGTATCAGGCACCACAGGAACAAAGCGGGCTGCACACGTGCTTAGAAAAAGCAAACAAGACACTGCAAAGGTGCTGTGGGTTCATGGAGCAGTTGGCACATCTCCCTCCGGTCAGGCCTAGATCAAGGCAGCCATCTTCTGCAGAAGAAATATAACTGTGTCCAACCGCTACGCGCCGTAAAACATCTCAGGGCTTGTGCTATTCATTAATTTATTTTGGAGAAAGTAGCAGTCAGTCTCTCATCTTCCAAACCTCTGCAGCCCTTCAGCTTCATGAGGCCAAACCACCGCAGCCGGCGTGTTGCTGGGGCAAGGCCTGTGGGACCCGCGGCCCTCTCCTGGCCCTCCTCGTCTCCCCACACAGCGCCTTCCTCCAGGCCTCCTGCCAAGCAGGTACTTCTTGCATCTCCCTCTTCTCCTCCAGCTGATGTGTGGGACAGGAAAGTCTTGTCTTCCATCTCTATCTCTGTACTGGAAGAGGAAAGCGTCTACATTGGCCTTTCTCTGCCCTTGACTCAGGCCGGCCTCAGTGCTACTGTTCAGCTGCACGTATGTGTATTTGGTTCTTGCTTTCTCGTGGTTTTCCCTCCCACACCTACAGGCTCCCTGCATGCCCTGTTCCCCTTCCTAACACAGAGGGCTCACAGCATTTCCCCTCCCTGTTCTTCATCCTAATTCCAGAAAACTCTGCATCTCTGTCCCCCTCCAGGAGGATCAGCCTCCTCCCATCTCCTTCATCACCAGCTCCCGCATCCTCCTCCTCTGACCTGACCAGTGCCTCTGCTTCACGAGGAGCGCTCTCCTGCTGTCGTTCCCCCCACCAACAACTCTCTCCACACAAGTTGCAGCCTTTGAAATCAATAAAGGCCCTTCTTTCTCCTGGGGTTTGAGAACTTCGGATGCCTACACGGGAATGAAGAGTGGGGAAAGGGAAGAAGAGACTGCACTAAGCTCTCCATAGCCCTTGAACATCCCGTACCAGCTGTTCTGGAAGAGCAGCACTGCTTTGAGAGACCACCAAACAGCAAAACCGTACAAGTGATGGTATCTTGTCAGCCCGTACCAGTCCCCTCCTCCCTCGTACTTCCCGAGAGCCAGAACCATTGCGTTTGCAGGGACCATTCGCCTGCCCAGCGTCACGGAGACGCACGGATGCTCTAAGGCCACCAACGCACCCTCAGTCACAGGGAATTCAGGTGCTTCATTTCAAGGCCACCCAGCTGATATGAAGCCCCTGTTCAAGCAATGCTCCTACACACCCCTATGGATCCTGGCCAAACTGCCAAATGCACTTTGGCATGTGGAGTACGGGAGACAGCTCCTGCGAGAAGCGGTGGGAACAGGCCTCAGAAGAAGAAATTTGAGAAGGTCATCCCTTTTTTTCAATTCTATAACACCCGTTCCCTAGCATGTTTTACATCTCATGTAACTAGGGCACTCCTTATAAAAGTTCAGGACAGAAAATCCAAATCTACACTTCGAAAAGACACCCAAACTCTGTAGTTTTACTATGAGGCAAAAATGACCTCAAAAACCTGGACTAAACAAATGCCTGGAGTGAAAAAGATGGAATAAATTAAAGGATATAATTATGGCTGGGAAAAGAGGGAAGGAGGTCGCTCAATAGGATGAAAGACGATTTGAGAAATAAGAAATGAAAGGAGGTGTCAGCTTGAATCAGCCAGGCTGAAAACTGCTGCTGATTTTGACTGACATACTGAGAATTTCCGATTGCAAACTCTTTCTCTAATGAGCTGCAAATTCACCTCTACATTTTTACTTTGATCTTAATGCAAATGTTTAATAATGGACAGATTTAATGATGTTCAGGTGCTTATTGGTTCTATCGGACTTGATACTGGAATCAATCTCCCCCTTTAGAAAACTTGGGTTAATGGCAAAGTTTATTAAACTGCATGCAGTCATTCAGAAAAGATCAATAGAGACATGATTACAGAGCAACCAGAGGATTAAACATGAGATTTATCACAAAATTAAACTGAATTAAATGTTCTCTGATAGCACTTGAAATGCTGTCGATACTCTTAACTGATAATCTATGCTTTCTGTGTTTACTTAACAGGCAGCAGGGATGTCTGACTCAAGAAAATGACTATAATGTAAAAACATAAACTGCAAAGATTTGCTGAGAGCATTAAACCTCACCTAGAAAGCCATTAATTCTTCCTGTTAGAAGAGCAAAAGCATTTTGCTGCTTTGCCCATTTCCTGTCTTAAGGGGGAGGAGGATACAGTCCTCTCACACACCACACTTCTGCAACCTCCTTCTCACGACTACTATAGGATGCATTGGACTCCAAAAGATACTATACAGGGTTTCAACAACATATTTTATTGTTTCCTCCCATGGCAGTCTTTACCTCATTCACAATTATTTTTTTCCTCCTTTCTTGCATTCTTGATGACCTTACTAAAACTTATTCCACCCCGTGAAAAATTGGCCAGCCTTCCTCACTTCTCTCCCTCTGGCTTAGCCTAGCTCCCTCCCAGGCTCATACACTCAGACCTCTCCTTAATTAGGCTGGCGTAACACTGCGCAAACTTCTCTCATGCTCTCTTCCAAAAAAATTCAGTTCCAAGCATAAAAACCCAGGAGCACCAGCAACACAGTACCACTGGGCTAAGAAACAGAAAAGGAAGTCCAGGGGGAAAAAAAAAAATCAAGCCAATTTTACAGAGAGAAACAGAATCTAAATTCAGACACTATTCTTCTGGGACAAAATCCATCCCTGCACCAGAGCTGGAATTTCCCAAACCCTGCTGCGTCCTGAGATCTGTTATCAGAGTCACACAGAGATTATTGCCATCTGCACTATAATAATGTGGTTGGCCTGGTTTTGAGGACCAAAACCTCAACTCGCAGCAGGAGAGAAGGGGGAGGGAGGGAAGGAGGGGAGGAGCAGGAGCTCGCGAGCACACAAAAGACCAGATGCAAAGTAATAAGCAATCACAACCACAACTTTGATAAATTTTGAACGCCTTCATGTTTCCGTGGCTTTCTAAAATGGTCACAACATATAAACTCAGCTGAAGAGCTCCTATAAGAATTAATGTTTGCATTCAACAAGCAAGGAGGCCGAAGGACGTCAGCTTTTAGGATCTTTCTTCCCTCCTGTTTTTCAGAGAAAGGCTGTATCCCACCATCCCCTCCACCAAAAGCTTAATAAACCTTGATAAAACATGGAAACATGTTTTCTCAAAGGAAACATGACCATCCAACAGCAAACAAACCACCCAAACCAAAAAACGCCGAAAAATCCCTCATCGACTATCATGAATTGAATTTTTACTGACTTAGAGGGGCTTAGCTGCTTTCTAAACAGGCTCAGCTATCCCTAGCGTACTTTGCAAAATTCAATCCAGTAATCCAATCCCAGATGCATTACGTGAAATCTTATTTCTCCAAGCTCTAGAAAAGAACAAGCAAAAGGAAGTCTTTAGGAACACTAATTTGCCAATAAATACTGACTGAGCCAATTTTGCTTTTGCTGCTTTTTGGGTGGAAAATGAAAGGGGAAAAAAAAAACAAAGCTGCTGTCTGAGTACTACATCCCCTCATTATAACTTCACTTCTGGATAGAAAAGATACCATGGAACATGTGCCCTGAAATTAGCCCAGCATGTGCTGCCCCAGTAAACAAATCCTCAGAAACTAGATTAGAGTCATTCCCACTAGGTTTCCACTGCAGAAATCACTACCAGTTCTGTCCAGAAAAGGAAAATCTCTGTAATATCTAATAAATGGACCAAAACAGCTAAATGAATAGCAGGGCAATAGCACAGCATGTTCTAGCAGCAACCAATGAAGCTATAGTCAATACACACACTGGCTGTTAAATTTTACATCAATACCATCACACAATTAAGTCGCTGAACGCCTGAGCAGAGTAGTAAAGCACTCGGCGTTATGTGAGCTCTGAGGCTGCGTGTGTAAGGGAAGCAAAGATTCACCACGGTACTTCAGCATTAAGAGAAAGCCCGTGTTTATGGCTTTCTCTCTATGCTTTATGGGATGCTCCGCAGATGACACAGATGGCATTAGTAATACATGAGTGCTGACGATCGCTCGGCTCCGCGGCTCTGACACTAACCCAAAATGGCAGCTGTTTTGTCAGGAGGGCAAGGACCAGGTTAGCAGCTGCACGTGACATAAAACATGCAGCTCTGACAGCATCCTTCTGTCTTGACGCTCTCCTGCAGGACCCCAGTTTGTCTCCGTTCCAGCAGGCTGCTGGCCTGGCTCACGGGCTCTCCCCGCTGCTGCCCGGCTGTGCGCCCAGGAGCCAGGCTGCCTGGCGGCAGGGACACGCTGCCCTTAGAAACAGGCATTTCAGATTTCTTGATGCTTACATAGGGAAAAAAGGGAAGCAAAGCCCTCATGAATGCAGTTGCACGTCTCAATGTACCACCTAAAAGGTAGGCTGAAGCCAAGCAGGTAACAGGCAAACACAGTCTCAAACTTAAAAATGTGATTTACCAGGCAGTTTATTTCCCTGCAACTGCTGTTCTCTCAGAAACAAAGGCCATTACTACAGTTCTCGCTTATGTGAACAAGCAGCACGTTGTTGCTGATATCAAAGCACCAACCCGTGTCTGCGTGACGGGCCAAAGCAGTGCATGTTTCTGCCCTGGGCAGAAGCCACCTGCTACGGACACCACCAAGCTCCGGCTGGGCAAGGTGCAGGCAAGCAAGGCATTTCCAACGGGAGGCTCATCCCTGCCAAATGTGCTCCTCCTGACCTGTCCCATAGTTAAGAGATGCCGGACCTGCTTTTTTCCACCTCCTCCAGTCATTGGGCATGGTGATCCGGGGCAATAAGCAGATGACAACTCAGGACACGGAGCTGCAGGGGTTTCTGTGGCGCACACACAAAAAAATCCCTTCCCTCAAAAAGCTGTTGCTGTGTGTGCTGTGTTTTATTAATTTCATGGTCAGGATAATAAATTTGTCAGTAATGACAAAGAAATTCCCTAGAAACTGGAGTGCTTGAGTGTCATTGAAACTACATCTATTTAGCAAATAGATGAATGCCTTTCACTGAAGACTGTTGTGTGATTAAGCATCTGTCACTGGCTCACATAACGGCTGCTCCTGCTCCAGCAGCACAGGTAGCTTCCTGGCTCCTTTTTATACGGACGTAAAGATGATCTAGATGTGAAAGGAGATCAGCAACTGAAAACCCAATTAATCAACTGACATACAAGTAGTGGGTCATTCCTACAAGTCTTCTACTCCTCTTGACTTGGCCAAGCTTAAGTTTATATAATCAGATTCATTTAAGTTTTACTGACGAGAGAATGGATTTTGCTTTCTGATTTACTGAAGTTTGAGTGAAATGGGCTCATACCTTCAGCATAGGGTGTGAGCTTTTTTTAGAGGGATTTGTCTTTGATTTTTAGGGTATGTTTAAGTTTTTACAAGGACTGAGATGCTAAATCTATGTTAGTAGCTTGATTTCTTAAAAATTTGGGGTAATAAGCCAGCCAACTGTTCCATTTCTGTTACGTTCAACCTTCTAACTGAGCAGTACTTTTCATGTGTGTGCCCTGCTCAGCAGTCACTGAAACTGGAGGAAGTTTTCTGGGGAATTTCTGTGTGCTGTTCCCTAACACACATTCCAAGAGGTTAAGAACAGAGAATACACTGGTTAGCATACAACTCTCTGCTCTCCTGTTTTCATAGCTAAAAATTCATGGGAAGTCCCAGTGAAAATGTGGCTGAATGACAGAGATTAGCGAGCTGGTTGTCCTAGGCTAGAAGATGTCAAAGCTAAAACTTGGTCCATCAGAGAGGAAAAAAAATGGCCATGAACGGTCTTTCAAAACAAGAAATTGAAACAAGAAGCAATCAGTAGAAGACTGCTTGTACAGAATATGGCTGCACCTCAGAGAAGTGGCTTGAAAGCTTTTCCCTACAAGGCAAGATGAAGAAAGAGGAAGAAAAGAAATGGGCAGCAGGACAGACATTCCACACGGAGACCCACAGATGCGGTTATTCTAATTTACACCAGCTGAGAATCTGCTCTAATTCAAGGAAATATTTCTGCAAATGAAGCATGAGATGCTCAACCTAAGGCCAGGCAAGTGTCAACAGAATATTAGCTGCCGAGGCTAACAATTACAGGGACTACTAAATATCAGGTGGCAGGGCACAAACGGATCACCTAAGGGACAACAAGCAATAACTTCTTCCTAACTAAATGATTGCAATAAGTCCATGCACTGCTTACAGCTTATTAGAAAGAGCTTAGAGCTGTATGAGACAAGATCATCAGAAATTCTTCCACTGTGGATCCTAAATGTTTAGACCAATATGTTTGAAAGTCTGGTCTGCTGAAAACCATCATGAAATCGGAAAGTTTCTGAGCAAGGCCGAATAGTGGTGGAGGAAGACATGGGGAAGGGAGGCCCTTCTCAGCACATTCCCAGCTGAGCACAAGCACACACAGTACCATTTGGGAGGCAACTTTATTTGCTCTTAGTAGTAGATTAATGAATGTAATTACCTAACATTGTGGCTGTGAATGCCGCAAAACTGTAATTTATAGCATGCTGTAAAGTTCTAATGTGTTTTTATGTCCATAAGCTGCTTAACCATAATCTAATGCATTTGTACACAAACACCCTCCTAAGTGGTTCTCAGCTAAGCAGCGAGCACGAGTCCCCCTTGCCTGGATGCTTCTGCTTTATGTCTTGATAAACCAGCCTTTCATGTTGGGCATCTGAGGAGAAGCAGCTGCTAATGATAGGAAAAATTCTAAGTCTGGCAGCAAGAACTTCTTTCCTTACTTTATGAAGCAAGTTTCTGGCTGGCCAGAGCTGCAGTACCGATAAAAAAAAAAGCACACCAGTCTCTTACAGGGTAGAAGCAGAGCAGTGTAGGTGTCCCTGGTGAATGAAGGGATGAAACACAGACCCTTGGCCAGGTGGAGAGCCAGGCCTTACCCCCACTTCGTGCTCCCACATTTTGGGCTCTCAGGCCCCTTCTGTCCCTTGGCCACGGTGAGTACGTGCTGCGTATCTCCTCTCCAGCCAGGACACCAAGCGATAACATAACCAGTCTACAGCTTCGTGCCACTTCCAGAGAGTATTCGCAGTGAACTACCTCAAACAAAACACTTCACCTTCTTTCAGCTTTCAGCTGTTATGCTCTTCTGCTTGCTGCTGGCAAGAACCTATGGTCACTTGATACCTTCTCTGTTAGAGAGGAGAGATGTGGTCAGGACTCCTGAAGCACAGGCTTATTGTTGCCACTAACTCATTTAGGCAAACCATTTAACTTCTTTATGCCCTTGCTTAACCATCTGTAAAATGGGACTAATAATAAACCTCAGAGGGATTTAGTAAGGCTTAATTAAATGGTTTGTAAAGTGCTTTGAGATCCTCAGGAGAAATGTGCTGTGCAAGTGCAAATTATTATTATTGTTACAGTGCTTTCTACTTCCAACACAGTTAAATATTAATGATCCAGTCCTCCTAATGCCCAGTGATACAACTTTCCTGAATAGTAATTTTCTCGGCTAAAAAGAATCAGGAACTAGTGGCAGGACTTCAAAAATTTTTCTTTCTTCCACATTCATAAGTAGTCTGAAACAGCAGATAAAAGTAAGTATTTTAGTGTGTATTAAACTAAGGATGTGGATCCCAAATGCATGTGTTCTATACGCATTCAGTTCAGAGCCAAAACCTAACGTCAATTATGATCACCAAATCACACAATGTTCATATTACACGACACCAGAAACACATTCAGGAAAAGTCAGTATCATAGCTAATATATAATAAATGCTTTTCCTAGTTAAAAATGTACCACTTCGCAGAGATCATGGCATTAACATTCAAGTAAGAGCTTCATCTAGTCAGAAGGAACATCAATGTCCTGTTAGTAAGACTGTTGTGGCCTTGGGGGGCTAGAGGGAAGTACATCATGGATTTTAAATAAGAGATGTCTATTGTGATCCAGCAAAAGTGATCTATAAATTGCTTGCAGGCAAAAAACAAACAGCCATAATTCCTCCTTCTTTGTCAGCCTCTTCCAGGCCAACCTAAAAAGAAGAAAAATGAAAAAAAACTGGACTTACGGCTTCAGGTCACAGGAGTTGAGTGCCTGTGAGGTAGTTTGCAATGGGTTGCTGCTTGCTTACCCTTTCAGCCCATTGAGCTGCACGTCATAAACTGCAGCCACAGGTACAGCAAATGCTTTCCCTAACAATGCGCTAGAATCTGTTAAAACAGAACCACAAATCACCACTCTCAAGTATTTTCTTAATATTTTTCAGTGTTTAGTTAAAATATATAATCATATATTAGAAGCCAAATTAAATATTAAGGAAAAAAAAAAGCAATGCCAGTCTTGAAGGTACTGAGGTCCTTAGTTGGTCTCTGCTTCGGAACTATGGTATGCTGCAATTTTTAATTATATGGTGAACTATGATTTTTCTATTTGATCTTCAATAATAATACATAGGATATAACTAAGATATGCAAACTATTATGCACTACAAATTGAGTCTATCTAAAGAAAAAATTAAAAGTACTTCTAATTTACTTATACTACAGGTCCCCAATGTGATTAAAAAAGCCAAAAGGAAAAAAAGAAACAAACAAAAAATTGAAAAAACCATCACCATCATCTCCAAACGAAAAATCCCCTTTGCATTGAAGCGCAAGATCAGAGCAACAAGAATATACCAGGTAGAAATGTAGCAAATAGAAATGCATGAAGTTTGCACGCTCACAATTATGAAGTCTTTATTTCATCTGTCACAGGTTCATCTAACTACTCCACGCAATAGAAGACACACCTAAGACATCAAAAGCTTTAATAATAATAATGACGCCTTTTTTTCTTTTTTTTTTTCATTTTATAGATCTTGATTCACCCCACTGAACTGAGATGGATGCTCATGTCCTACTCCTTCTGTAGTCAATGGAGAGACAGGACCAATTCTAGAGGGACATTTGTAGGTGAGGGAGCTGACTGAGGCTGTGGAGATGTGTACCTCCTCTCTGTCAATCATAGAGAGAACCTACAGCGATAAAGTTCCCAAAACTTTGGCACCTTGCTTCTGTGCGGTGTGAATCATAAAGCCCTCTACCAAAGGGTCTCAAGCTGTTTTCCAATAAGCTAATTCTCATATAGCCTGTGGAGGTGGCAACAACTATCCCTTCTGCTCTGTGCTAAACAAAGTACAGAGATAAAGAAACTTTCCCAGGTCCCATATAAAGGTAGGGAGAGCACCAGGACTGAAGCCCTGCAAACTGTTCTCCTTCCTCCTTCATCATGGAGCGAAAAACATTCTCACTTGCTTTGGTTTTAAATACCTCACCCACCGATCAGACTGTTATTACCTATTCATGCAGCGATGCTGCGCGTGGTTCATCCAGTCTATCTGGAATTTCAGACTTCATATATACAAAAATCCATTGTTCAGAGCCTAACTACCCTTCAACACAGGATCAGTTAACCATCAATACTTACACAATGCCAAGCTTCCAGAAAAAACATCCCTGAGGACCTATTTTCCCAGCTTCATGCAAACAATCTCAAGGTGACCTGTGTAAATCTTTGATGCTTTCAAACCAAGCCAGAAGAGCTGTCACCGCAGCACGAGATCCATTAGGTGTCCACTGGCTCTAACGCAGATTGGCTGAGCCAGTGCTGAGCAAGAACCTGCCCTTATGGATAACCCTTTAAAATACCAGCCTGAAAACACAAAGTCAGGCAACTCCACAGCCTCTAATCACAAGGGTGCAGTCACTGCCGAGCAAATAAAAAGCACTGGGTGTTACTGGGGGGTGACAGGAGCTGCTGTCACAAAGGAACGATGCTTCTCAAGACCTGAAGGCAGTGGAAAGTGTCCCCCCCTTTATAAACTCTCTCAACTAGAGTGCATTAGACACAGGCAATCCTACATGCCACAGATTGGAAAAAGAAGATTTGCAGCGATTTTATGTTAGTAATAATTTTAACCCATCAACCTCAACATAAGAATTTCTACCTATTTCGATATTTAATTTATTTAGCCTTCTAGTGTTCTTAAATTAGGGAGACATTTTATTGCTCTGGTGGCATCTTTATGACACCTGAAACTCGACTTCATTTTTTAAGAGGAATTTCTGCACCTGAAAAGCTAATTAGTGCTTGTGCCCACACTAGAAATGCAGGTGCAAAAATACAGACAGGAGCTACGCACACATGGTTTGCCTAGGTGGAAAGATGAATATCCTTTTGAGAACTTGTACATATGCACTATATCTCTGTCACTAAAATAAATATCTACGATCCTAATCTTCTCCTGCTACTCCACAATTAAAACCTGCATCTGCGACCAAACACTACAATCACTGAATCTGTGTTTTTTCCTAAACGGGGATTAAAGAATCACTTTGACTACACGGACTGGCTGCCAGTTATTATATTAATATACTCTATCTTTGCTTACTCTGGTTTTAAACTGTAAAGGAGAGAGAAGTGCTCTGGCAGCCTTGAGCTCCATCTCTTTTGCCTTCACCAGCTGATTATTTTCAGAATAGAAATGCTGGCCGCTGTCGGTACCTGCGAGCAGCCTGACTGCAGGTAATGATGATATACCTGTGTGCTGGTACCAGGCCACCTGTTCCCAGCCTCCCAGGAAGCTTTCCAGATAGATAAAAAGCTTCCAATATTTTTCTCCACATAAACTGCAAGCCATCCATCAAGTTGTTTACATCACACTGAGATATATGCACCTTTATCATTAGAAGAGCTGTCTCCAGAAATGGGATGAACACACAAGACATCATAAATCTCTCCTTGAAAAAGGCTTCCTAGGTTGCATTATTTTTGTTAACAGGAAACCCACCCACCAGCATCCCAAGAGCAGCCATTAAGGGACACAGTGCAACAGGAGAAGGGCAGAAAAGCAGAAGGTTTTTAAAACACAACCAAAACGCTCAACACAGGACGTGCGAAGGTCTACAGCGGCGGTATTTTGCTTGGCTGAAAAGCTGTCATTCCACAAGCACTCTTGAGGCCAGGTAGCTTCTGCCAAGATTTTGAACTACCTACAAATCTCCCTGCCTGGCCCTCAAATTTCTTCTCTGAACACAGCCAGACCATTGCAATCTCACAGCATTTAATGTTCTTCTGCTGTTTGAGTAAACACAATATGTCAAACATGAGAATGTGCTTGGGTTCTGCACCACGCAGAACACCCGAGCAGCACTTGTCCTCGCCCCTCGGAGATTTCACACATTCAGCCAACTACAGTCACTCGTCACCACGGATGCTACGGCAGAGAGACCCACCTGCCCTTTCAAGCACAGAACACACACTACCGAGACCAAGCCCTGAGATCCACCCACTGAGGGGGGAAAATACTCACAGAATCACAGAACGGTTCAGGTTGGAAGGGACCTTAAAGATCACCTAGTTCCAACCCCCCTGCCCTGGGCAGGGACACCTCCCACCAGACCAGGCTGCTCAAAGCCCCATCCAACCTGGCCTTGAACCCCTCCAGGGATGGGGCATTGACGACTTCCCCGGGCAACCTGTCCCACTGCCTCACCACCCTTACCATAAAGAATTTCTTCCTGATATCCAATCTAAACCTGCCCTCTTTCTGTTTGAGGCCGTTACCCCGTGTCCTATCATTACACTCCCTGATCCAGAGTCCCTCCCCATCCTTCCTGTAGGCCCCCTTTAGGGGCTGGAAGGCTGCTATAAGGTCTCCCCGGAGCCTTCTCTTCTCCAGGCTGAACACCCCCAACTCTCTCAGCCTGTCCTCACAGCAGAGGGGCTCCAGCCCTCTGATCATCTTCATGGCCCTCCGCTGGACCCATTCCAACAGGTTCATGTCACAAAATCATAGAATCACTCAGGTTGGAAAAAGACTCATGGGATCATCGAGTCCAACCACCAACCCCACTCTACCAAGTTCTCCCCTACACCATATCCCCCAACCCCACACCTAAACGGCTCTTAAACACATTCAGGGATGGTGACTCCACCACCTCCCTGGGCAGCCTATTCCAGTGTCTGACCATTCCTTCTGGGAAGAATTTTTTCCTAATGTCCAGTCTAAACCTACCCTGTTGCAGCTTGAAGCCATTCCCTCTTGTTCTATCGCTAATTACTGTGAGAAGAGACCAGCACCAACCTCTCTACAACGTCCTTTCAAGTAGTTGTAGAGAGTGATGAGATCTCCCCTCAGCCTCCTCTTCCTCAAACTAAACAATCCCAGCTCCCTCAATCGCTCTTCAATGTCCTTCTTGTGCTGAGGGCTCCAGAGCTGGACGCAGTACTCCAGGTGGGGTCTCACCAGAGCGGAGCAGAGGGGCAGAATCACCTCCCTCGCCCTGCTGGCCACGCTTCTTTTGATGCAGCCCAGGATGCGGTTGGCTTTCTGGGCTGCAAGTGCGCGTTGCCAGCTCTTGTTGAGTTTGTCGTCCACCAGCACCCCCACGTCCTTCTCCTCAGGGCTGCTCTCAAGCCATCTCTAAAAAGGAGGAACGAATTGCCACCGTTTCCACACCGTGGTAACACCTCTTTTAAACCACAGCGAACGGCACTGGATGATGTGCTATGGTTATAATTTGCTATCCTTTTGCGTTACCAACTAATGGCTATGTTGATTCGGCAGCTCTTCTTTTAAGTAGCCCCTAAAGAAACAAAGCAGAAAGTGGCAGAGGAACCTGCGAGAAGAAAGCCAGCAGTGCTGCAAAACGCCGTCCAAAAAGGAGGGGCAGGTGTGTGGGGAGTGATAGAAAGCTCATGTCTGCATCAAGTCGGAATCAATACCCCAAACCCAAAAAGAATCTATGCTTAAGGTGGAGAAAAAAAGAAGTCTCACATCAGTGAGCCAGGGGACTTTGACAAGTATCCAAACCGGAGCTACCATGTCCAGCTTTGAAAACTGCTTTCCTGTTTATCTGCTAAAGTAAATAAGGAAAAGCAGAATCTGCTGTTGTAAACTTCTTTCCTTTTCATGAGACATAAATTCTCCCACAGACTAATAATTTCTTTTTAATCACAGTATTTAGACAAAATAAACCACTTGAGAAAAACAGGACATGCGAAAATAACAACAGTTTTTCAATAAAGTCTGGAACTTAACATGAACTACAGGGAGAATTCAACAAAAGCAGATTAGAATTGGCATGGCAAGTGGCAAAATGCTTTCCTAGAGAGGCACACGAAATTACAAAGACAACCAGAACACAACCTGCTGTCTCCCTGTGGTGTCCCTTTGCCGCGACCCATCTGAGCTGTGACCCTGGGAGCTGGAATCCATCTCATTTTCCCACCCAGGACCCTGACACAAAGAGTTCCATATCCCAAACTTCCCACTCCCCCACAAAAGAACTGAGTTGGTTTTGCCACTGCATGGGAAGAGGTGCAGTTGCTGGTCTGAGAAGTCTGAAATATAATAAATGACTGGTCAGCTCACTCAAAAAACAAGCACAAGATAATTTTCTTTTTTTTTTTTCCCTTTTTTAAAATCCAACCACATATAAAAGTACAGCACACATTTGCTATTGCAGTAGGATTTTTTTAGCAGTGACAAGCTGAAGAGAGAAGGAAGAGAGGATTTCAGGGAGAAGTAATAGCTTTTACAAGGCCCACTGATATCAGAGGAAGGAGAGAGAAGCTTCTGGGCACATTTGTCCTCTACGAGGCTTGGGTGGCTGAAAGCCTGCCTGGTTTTCCTACGTGCCACATAACAAGGGCTAAGGATCAGTAAAACGTGATGGGAAGAGGCCCCCGAACCCTGGAAGAACAGAGAAAGACAGTCCCTCCACTTCCACTTTCTTTTCTTGTCAAAAGCAAGCTGTCTCCTGAGCAGAGGAAAGAATAAATCTCCCTAGTACCTAACACTAACGTTCAAAGCATCTCTGGTACCTTCCCAAGTCTGTTACTGCAGCGTTGATAAGCAGAACGATAAAGCCCAAACAACACAAACATCAATGAAAGGCAGGTCAATGAAGAGGATAAGGCTTTACGTACTAAACACATTTCCTTTTCTTCTCTTTATCAGGCACTCTGTTCTGTGTTGCAGTTTGTTCCTGTATGCCCCTGTATGTGTGCAACACGGAAGAGAGAGAAAAAGTAACAATTTCTATCCGTGGCAAATTAGAAGATCATCAATTGCCACTCTACAGCCTGTCTGGAAACCGGGTGGAAGAGCTACTGAAGGAATGGACATTCCAACTTTAGGGAAACAAGTTTTAATCAGATGGAACAAAGTGCTCACCTCTGATAACCACGTTTGTAGAAATATAAGCCCAAACTGAGTTTTGCATTTGCAGGAAAATATGAAAAATTAAATTTCACTATACACCGTTAAGGCCAGTTTATCAGATAACAGTGTTTTATAAAGTCCCTCTGTTTAACAGCTCTGCATTGTCATCTGAAGTTATAAATTGTCTCTCTTTAATCTACAGGACAATGATATTTTGGGGGCATTGACGTTTTCCTTTCAAGCATATCAGTACTTCCTTCATTTCAAATGACAGTTGCTCATTTTATCTCCCCTTTAAGTGTTTTGAAAGATTCAAACTGGATTTAAAAAAAAAAAAGAAAACAAAACCCCACAGTCTTTTCTGGATTTATGTGTTTTTCCGATGTGTTTTCCATGCTGTAACCAATCAGATAAGCTTCTTAGTTCCCTCTAGTGAGGGATTATTGAGTTTTTATTTACTTTTCTCCTTGTTTAGCCTCCCAAGCACCAATAGGCTTGTACCAATGTCTCAGCTTCAACTCCCATTAAGGAGAGAAAAAGCCCACAAATGTGATCAGCCTTGGAGATTTTCCAGGCTGAGGGAGCTCCTAAGCCTTCCACTCTGCTCTAAGAACATTTGGTCTGACTTCGCAGGCGCAGTGCTCTCCTCCCCGCTCGGCTTCCCCCCACGGGTTCAGTACAACCTGAAGACCACTCACGGCGTTTCACACTCACTTGCTGACATCTGAGAGAGAGGAGGAAGCTAAGGAGAAACAGCACTGAACAATGAAGGCCAAAGACAAGTTAAAGACCAATGAGGGCTGTAACCTTCAACTTTCAAGACAGCCCCGAGTTTTGTACAAAGCGCCCCTCCCGAGCCACACTTACTAAGCTTTTTTATCCCCTCCCAGGGCAGGGAAACCCTTCCGTGCACTTTGATACTAATGGTCAGCTTTGCACGCTTTGGGTTTCTTTACATGGGAAGACTCCAACCCCTACATTTAAAGCCAACCTTAATATATTTGTCTGTTTTAATTGGTGCAGAATTGTTCTCAGAAACACTGCATCCCAACAAGCTCACTCCGAAAAGTTTGAAGATATCTGGAGTGCGAACAGAACGATGATCTCCCTTCCCGGTAAGGGCCAGTCCCCTTGCCACAACTTCAGCTTTGCAGGAGGGTGGAGAGTTAATCCCTGAAGCAGCTCCTGGCATCAAATAAACCCTGCTTATACCCAGGAACAGCCTGGATTGCCATCAAGCAATCTGCACTGATCCCCAACAAGAACATGCTGAGATTTTCGCTACCTGAAGGGCACATTCCATCCATATAAAGTCTGTTTAATTCAAGTGGTAATGCTGATTTATCTTCTGGGGTTTTATGCCTCGTATATGTTAGATCACCTATGGCTGAGTTGGGATTTTTCCCAAGGTCAGACAAGAAAACAGGCAGAGCAATGTGCAGGGAGCAGAACTTTCCATGAGTTGGAAACTATTAGTTTTCCCTGCACAGAAGAAACAGAAAAAGCCTATATATCATAACGTCCTGGAATTAAAGTTCATCACAAATCTCACTGCTCTGTACTCCAGGTGGAAAACACATGAATTTAAGCCTAAATATAGAACGTGCCCTACAAAAGCAAGACGCTCACTGCATGCACGCATCTACAGCAAAAGCTGCGTGTCAGTCCTGTCACCTAATCTGTGCTGCCACAAAAATCTGTGCTGCTCCCACTCCTTAGAGCTGAGACCAGATTATTAATAACAGCTTGCTTTCACCCTGCACAGGCCTGTTCTCTTCCTGCCCCCTCTAATCTTTCATATTCTTTATCGAGCTGTGTTCTACGTATGGTAATATTATGTCACATTCATCATCACAGTATCACTGAGGTCAGCTCGCCACTGACAGGTTCCCCAAAGAAAGTAAAGAAACAATTTTATGAGATTTTTACCTGTCACCTGTGCAGTTATATAAAGAATGGGATAATGCTGCAGAGCTTCATCCTTGGGATTCATCACTACAAGACAACAGAGACTCCTGACTCAGCTGCTGCCTGTTATGACCCGGAACCCACAAAGACAAATGTAACATCTTCAGGCCTAACACCTGCTAAATTGATTCCCAACACCTTACAAGATACACAGAAAACATCCTCTAATGCTAACAGCCGCTGCTATGACAAGCCACTTGATTTCTCTAAATTCAGTATGCTTCTAAATGACTATTAACATCTGTGAATAACAAAGATTAAGAAGATACTACACTCCCAGCAAAAAATCCATCTCCTCTCCCATATAAGGGCTCCCACTATACATTTCAAAGAATTAGTTTACCATCTAAGACAGCAAATCAACTATAAACAAAGTTGTTTCTATAACCCAGGCTGGAGCAGGAGGGGAGCCCTCAGTTCCAAACCTTTCAATCATACGCACGCAAGATCAAAGCAAGGCTCTCTGTGGCCTAGGGGCAAATAAAAACACACTGCTCTCTATCCTGGCTCTTATACAAACTGCACATTTATAGTAAAAAAAAGAAACAAACAAAAAGAAGCCCCTTTGATTTTTGCAGCCCTCCTGAATTCAGTCACCTCTGGGGATGCCCACAGCAGCGGAACAGTCACGCTGTTCTTCTGCACATGGGTCGGCGTGTGAGAACTGGATGGATAGTACATAATTCCCGCCCTTTGCCAAGAAAGGAGCACACATACAGTGTACGAAACAATGACCATCCAGTGCAATTTTACACTGCATTTGCTTGTATTTCTGATACTCGTTTTCATCCTACAGAGATGTTAAGGCAATCTTGTTCCAAAGCAGAACCATGTGTTTAAGACCAGGGCAGAGGAAAAACAAAACCCATTCCTCTTACCACTGAAGAACTCAGTACATAGTAATAACTAATGGCAATGCCTGAATGTCTGCAGGTTAGATTCTAGCTCAGTCACCATCATATTTGGATAAATTAACTCTGGCTTGCAATCTTGGATCATCATGAAAAAGCAGTAAGGGAGGAAGGTAAGCAAACTATTGTTACCAAAACCATGCAGAACATCTCCGAGTTGTTCAGCTGTACGAGAATCACCTTTTCTTGAAAATCCAAGACTACAAGTCCCAATTAATAGATCTGAATACATTGGATGATTGAAGTAGGATCTACCTGAAAATCATTCAGCTATTGCCAGTAGTTATTATTTTGTAGGCAGTGCTGAGACATACATATTTAGTGCTTACAACAGCCAACAGGTAGAGGAGAGACACCGTAAAAAGGGGAGGAGGGAATGACTGGATGTACACATACGCGAGCTCAGTTTGTATTCAGCCATTTCAGCGGTCTGTGCACAACAGAGAGAAGTTAGTTTTTAGGAGCAATATGAATGATGGAAGGTGTCGGGTTGGTCTCTAGTGGCCACAAGGGCCCAGAAATTCAAAGGTGTGAACATGACCTTGTCATCAACAGCTATTAAGCAGAGAAATGCAGCTAAAGGTTTACCATAACAGAGACACCAGCCTACACAGTCCCCTGGCAACAGCAGCTGAAGTCTTTTTAAATAACCTTTCGTTAAAGATTTAGGAAAACCTGTTAGTACATTACATTTTGCAGTGCTTTAAGTAGGGCTTTTGTTTCAAGTGACACTTCTTGCCTTTCACTTTAGTTGTGAATAGTCTTTACAAGGAAGCACAACTGCGTTGAAATGTTTTAACTGGGATCAGTGACAGACATTTTTTAGGGGACACAGGGAGAAGTCAGGTGAGACCGGCTGGAACTGCTGCAGTTATGCCACTTGCTAAAGTCTGAACCTACACTCTTAAAGACATGACAAGATCAAAACATGATCTCAGGCTAAGAAAAGAAAGGAAAGAGAGAAAACGTGGCTTCCACCCTTCACTACCTCTGGCTGCCAACCACAGCGCTGCACAGCACAGGCTCTAACCAGCCACACGCAGACCTTGGGGCACAGGGACATGCCCTACCTACCTCAGGTTGCTTAAAGCACTGATTTTTCACTGCTTCTCCAGTTACAGGCTCACAGTGCCACTGCAAGAGCCAGAGGTGAGACTCTCATTAAACAGAATGCAAAAAGAAGTAGCAAAGCTAGGAAAGGAAACGTAAACCAGCATTGGAGATAGATGGCAGAGACGCAGCCTCACCATGCAGGTGCTGCATACATACAATCACAGAATCATAGAACTGCCCAGGTTGGAAGGGACCTTTCAGATCATCGAGTCCAACCATCGACCTAACTCTGACAAAAACCATCACTAAACCTTAACTCTAAGCACTATGTCCACCTGTCTCTTAAATACCTCCAGGGATGGTGCCTCAACCCCTTCCCTGGGCAGCCTCTTCCAATGCTTGATAACCCTTTCAGTGAAGAAATTTTTCCTAATATCCATCCTAAATGTCCCCTGGAGCAACTTGAGGCCGTTTCCTCTTGTCCCATCGCCTGTTCCTCGGGAGAAGAGACCAACCCCCCTGGCTACCCGCTCCTTTCAGGGAGCTGCAGAGAGCGAGAAGGTCTCCCCTCAGCCCCCTTTTCTCCAGGCTGAACACCCCCAGCTCCCTCAGCCGCTCCTCACCAGACTCCTGCTCCAGACCCCTCACCAGCTCCGTTGCCCTTCTCTGGACAAGCTCCAGCCCCTCCATGGCTTTTTTGTGGTGAGGGGCCCAAAACTGGACACAGCCCTCGAGGTGGGGCCTCACCAGTGCCGAACACAGGGGGACGTGGGCTTCCTCCTGTCATCCAACATGTTCAAGAGGTGTTTTAAGACCAAGACAACACTGACAGGCTGCTGCAGATTCTAGGAGACACTCAAGATGACTGGTCTGCAGCAAACTTCTCAAAAATCTCAAAATGGGATGACAGGCAAAACAACCCTATTCCTCCTGCCCATGAATTGCATCCACTTTCCAGTATATTGCTATCTGGCTGTTCATTTTCTAATCTCTCTCTTCACTGAGACAAAAGTGGAATCACAATTGCTGGAGTCTATCAGCAGGCTGTAATATGAAATTAGGCTAGCTTTGCTCCTGTAATCGCTGTGCAGCAGTTTGAAGAGGAGCCCTGTTCGCTGAGGCAAGTCAGCGCACGGACTTCTGTTCAGCAGTGGGCAAAAGGGAATCTAGCATTAGTAACTGGAAGGATTTTCATGTCAGTTCAAAAGAAAGCTTAATCCTGGTATAGTTCTCTGCTTTCCTTCATTCCTCAACACAACATACTGATTTGGTAATGCACATGAATTCAATGCGTATCTGTTACAAAGCAGATGAAGTGCGCAGTCCCTCTCTTCCCTCTCCCTTCTGCTTCCATGCAGAAAATTAAAGATGGAGGGTTTCACAGTCCATACGAAAACCACTGGCTCAGATGATGAGTGAAACACTGCTTTTGGAGGATTAACATGGAGTAGATGGCAAAGGAATGCAATTACATTTTAGTTTCAATGACATTAATCATGAAGAGCATCCTTAAGTTTTGGGAACGTGGCAGTATCAAAACTCAGCTGATGATAAAGGTGATTAAAGAAAAAAAGTTAACATGAAACAACGTTTCACAGCAATATGTGGCTCTGCAAAGAGAGGATTAAAAGGTGCTGCGGTCACCTCAGGAGGCAGCGATGAGTGCCATCTCACCCAGGAGCGCTGGCACAGGCAGCCGCAGCACGATGGCAAGGGGGGTTCCTTGGACCAGAGAGGGGTATAAGGGGGTTTTGGTCAGGAGCTCAGTGAAGAGTTGTGAAACTAAAGAAAAAGGAGCATGAGCTGGGTGTCAAGTCTGAACATTAATGTCCTCTCTGAGGGAACAGGGACAGTAAAAGCAAGGACAGCTAACAGATTCATAGGGAACAAGAGATGAGCAGAAATTAAAATGACTGGAGAAACAAAAACTATGAGGAAAAACATCTGCTGGACAGAGAGGAAGTGTGAGTCACCTCAGGAGGCTGAAAATGGCCAGGAGAGGTGAAAGAAAGGGACTGCAAAGCCCTAGGAAGCCTTAAGCATCAGGACTGGCACACAAGAGCTTTAGGAGAAGCCTTAAACACCCTAAAGCAAACAGACAGAGCCGCCTAAAGAGGCCCTGGGGCAGCACAGGGTCTGGGGAGCCGCAGAGATATAAAAGAGCCCGTAGAAGACAGCGGGGAGGAAGGGAATGGGGAAGCAGCACAAACCAACGCAGAGACAGATCTGACTGTCACGTAAGAGCTCAACTAGAAACAGTGGCCCTTGGGAACAAAGTGCAAATAGCCAAAGGGCATGTGGAAAGCTCGCACAGCATAGAGAGGGACAAGGAAAGAGGGGACGTCAAGTGGTTTCAGAAAAGCACCAAGCTGTAGCAAAGACGACAAGAAGTCCATCTTACCTACTGCTCTCCCTCCACCAGCGATCACTGCCAGCTGCTTTCCAAAGGAGGAATTAAAGTTACTTTATGCAGTTTTGCTCGGTAATCCATAGCAGTTCATGGAAAGAGAAATGTCTTACTGACTCCCAGCTGCTGTTCACCTTCACATACCCATGAACATCGCAGCAGGGAGACAAATTGTTAATAGTAAGAGCCAATATTCACGGCAGCAAACTGGAGCAAAGCATCACTCTGTCAGATTGGCAGGTACTGCATTTTGTGTCTCTGAGTGCGGGGTGCAGCCCAGTCATCAGCACTGACTCATGTTTCACTTCTCCCCATCCACTTTAAACAAGAAAATATTCTAAAAGAGGAAGCCTCGTCTAAAGTTAAGGACTACTATTTGCAAAGGCACAGCATACCTTTTGCAAACACAAGGCTAAGACGTATGGCTGAGATACAACTGTGAATTTCTCTCTGACTGAACTCCCCAGCAGAATCTATACAAGGTAATCGACTGTAAGCAAAGATATTCTAACGCAAAGTGCTCGTGGGGTTCTCTCCTAACTTGACAAAACTTTAATTCTCTCTATGTTTCACCAGCAACCTGGAAGACAGAAACCACCCATTTCTAAATGCAAGAATTCTCCCTCTGTTGTACGCTCGTACTCCCTCTGCCACTCTGGGGTCCTGATCCAGCATGGCTGCTCTTAGGCGATCAGCACCCTGCTGAGATAAAAACTGGTGAAAAAACCAGCATTTGAAGTACCTGCAAAAGTCATCAGTGAGGAAAAGGCCGCAGATCCCAGTAAAAGGTCAAAAAAGCAGAATGAGATATATATTGGAGAATAAATCTTATGAAGAGCGATTGAGGGAGCTGGGACTGTTTAGTTTGAGGAAGAGGAGGCTGAGGGGAGATCTCATCACTCTCTACAACTACTTGAAAGGACATTGTAGAGAGGTTGGTGCTGGTCTATTCTCACAGTAATTAGCAATAGAACAAGAGGGAATGGCTTCAAGCTGCAACAGGGTAGGTTTAGACTGGACATTAGGAAAAAATTCTTCCCAGAAGGAGTGGTCAGACACTGGAATAGGCTGCCCAGGGAGGTGGTGGAGTCACCATCCCTGAATGTGTTTAAGAGCCGTTTAGCTGTGGGGTTGGGGGATATGGTGTAGGGGAGAACTTGGTAGAGTGGGGTTGGTGGTTGGACTCGATGATGCCAAGGGTCTTTTCCAACCTGAGTGATTCTATGATTCTGTGATTAATTAGTTATGTGGCTTCTCATTGAGCACAACTGTAGGCTTTAAGGGACACTGGCATACTAATAGTCTGGTGGACTCAGTTGAAAAAAAAAGAAATAAAAAAAAAAAAAAAAATCAAGCCTAAGGGGTTATCCCATTAAATTAGAGGGGTTTCTGCTTCCTTTTGTTCATTTGCAAGGACTGTCTCAGCAGGGGCAAAGCCAAGTAAAACAGCCAAAAAATCCAGCATAAACATCAGCATATAGAAGAAGTTAACTTTTTTTTTTTTTAGCACCTTTCTAGAAGAAATAGGAGCAGCTACTTTTTACTAGAGAGGGGAAGTTCCCAGTTGATTGCCCACCTGATGGGCAGGGGGACACCCTCTTGCACAGCCAGCAGCTCACGCTCGCAGCCCGGCAGCGCTGAGGGCGAGTCTCACACCCCCAAGCGAAAGGAGCAAACACCTTGGAATATCGCTGGCAGGGTTTTTTTACTTCCTTTTCCCAGAAGTGGATCATTAATTGCTTTCCTCCTTAGTGAATCACAAATGGAAGCACACATATTTGCTCAGTGGAAGTCTCTGCTTTTAGATTTTACCAGCCATGAAATTGCTGTGACTAACATGCTCCCTTTACTACAGGTTGATGTGTCAGCCCAGCGGAAAAGGATTCACTTCTTGCGGCACTACAAAACTTTATCATCCCTTTTGCCACACAGACTTAATCAAAGTGAAGTACCCGGTTAACACGCTTCCTACTATGCTTTCAGCCCACTCTAAAGGGCAAAAAATGGCATTTTTAAGCTCTATGACCTGCCAATTCCTACTTGGCAAACTATTTGCAGGTATGGCAAAATATTTCACTGCCTTGCTGGCCCATCACAACTGTCCTTAAAGACTTGCCTTCTAACCCAATATATCACAAGGTGCCCAGCATCCAAATTCAGTTTGCTATTCCTATCTGACAGACTTACTAGATTTTCTTTCTTCCCTGCATTTAACTCCGTGAAATGTGCAGTACTTTAAAACACCATCACTATTATTAAATTTTAAGTATATGGTAACTAGAGATGTATAAAAGATAGCTTTAAAGAATCCCTCCAAGACAAAGCACTACATTTTGGTATGCCATCTGATAAGTATCTCAACAATCAAGCATTTAAACCTTGGCCGCAAATTTAGAAGAGCCACATATAAAACCTTATTTACAGCTGTGTCTTTCCACTCTTTCTCTTCCCCCACTGAGCCATCCTGGTCTATTTAGTCCTTAGAGGGGCTGTGCATGAAAGGCAGCATTGAAAACGTGCTATTTCCAAAAAAATACATATATATATATCATGTTTAAACAGAAGCCATAAATCTGTCATTCATTCATACCATGAAGCCTACCAGCAAAAAACAGATAAAAGCACTGAAATGAAATTCTCGTACAAATCACTGGATAAGATACCAGAGAGTCACATTATTACCTACTGCACATTCAGAAAAGCAAAGGGACTTCATCAGGAGTGATTACTTTGCAATGTGGAACCATGTGTAAACTACTAACAACCTTTTCTTTTCAAGACTTTTTAATTTACTATGTACTACAGAAATTGTATTCCACTTGCTGCATCAGGTACATCACTAGATGTATTAGATATACACATCCAGCTTAATGCATCTCAGAATCATAGAATCTTCATGGTTGGAAAGGACCTTTGAGATCATCGAGTCCAACCACACACACACAAAAAAAAACCCTACAATCTCTGCCACTAGAGCATGCCCTGAAGTGCCAAATCTATACGTTTCTTAAATACCTCTAGGGATGGTGACTCAACCACCTCCCTGGGCATCTTGTGTGATTTCAGAGATCACAGACTACTTCAACTGGTTTAAGTACTAGTGAGATAGATATATACCCCTTTGTGACTTTCTGAAGTTCAGATGACTGCCATTTCAATCATCAACAGATAACGTCAGCATCAGAAGCACAAACTTGCATCTTAAACTCAAAAAATAACTTTTCAGGCAAGGAACCGCGACACCACACCTTTCCAGTTGGCCAAACCAGAGATCTCCGGAGATGGACCCAGGCAGTGCCGGCATGCCAGTCTCGCTGGCCAAACAGACTGGGAATCAAGTGCTGAGGGTTTACTAAGAACACGATCTGCATTTTTGATCTTTCTCCTACAAAATGGTTCACGGAATAACGACACTAGGGGACTATCATCCCACAAGGCTTTGTTAGTGCTGTGCTGGTTGCTCATCATGCAGTAACGTGGTGTAAGAGCAGTCTGTTGGTCTGAAAGAGGCACCTCCTGTAAATGTCAACGGTTTTTTAAAGGTTAAGTAAGCATCTTGAGAAAGGCCTCCATGCTTGTGCGCTTCAGCGTAGTGCAAGCTGATAAAGAATTATTGGGCGGGGGGTGAAGCCTGCAAACAGATAAAAACCGAACAGGTTGATCTGAACAATTGAAATTTTCCATTCCCAGTGTACAGTAGCAGATTACCAGTGGCAGATTTGCCACTGTTTATTATCACAGCAAAGTACTAAAGACTGTTTCCTTTTGCCTAATTAATTACCTCATCTACAGCAGAATGTTAATTCATAAACACTATCATTTCTTAAAGCTACCAAAGCTTCTATTTGAATGTCCGTCTGAAACGTTTGCCCTTAAAATAAGGATGAGCTATAACAGTGAGGACCCGGCAGCTTGATGAATCGAGCCTGGAAACAAGCCCTAAAACCTTATGGGAGCTCTGTGCTGTACCATAAGCTTTATTATTGATGTTATCTGATGGGAAACAGGCTGGAAAAGCAAGCACCAAGAAAAAGACCTGCCCAAGAAAGCCGGCCCCAGCTGCACAGCTCTTCTGGGTTCCCTGCAGAAACACCAGCATGGAGGAAGTCTTCCCTCACCAGCAGGACCTGAGATCTGGTATCACGCACAGGAGCCGGGGTGAGAAAAGCTGGCTGCGGAGGGTGGGAGGACATCCCTCAACGCGCCATCTACCTACCTTCTCCCTTTCTCCGGTACCTCCCCACCCCCCTCACTATTAAAGGACCATAAAATTAGAACAAACTAAATGGATGCAGACTATTACCCTATGAAAAGAGGATTTGTTCTCTTCAACAGAGACAGAAGACAAAAGAAGGAAAACAGAGTCAGAGAGTAAAGAGAACTGATCAATACCAGCTGCCCCCACTTTCTCCCTATGTCTGGAGAGTAGCAGAGGGGACTAAGGAACGAGGAGGGAACCAGGGATGGAACCTGGATGTGAGGAACACCCTGAGAAAGAAAAAGCAGAATGAGAAAACAGAATAACCTGCAGAGAAGAAAAATCCAGCAAAGGAATAGAGAAAAAACACAAGAGCAAGAGCAGAACAGAATCAAGTGGGGAAGGCTGGAACAAGAATCACCGAAATAGCTCATAAAGCTCAGATATCTCATAAAAAAAAAAAAAGCCAAACCCATAAATAGAAGGAAAAAAAAGGGTAAACCCATACAGAAAGATTAAAGGCAAAGGAGAGATCAACTTTAAAGATTACTCTACAGAAAGCTCGCAAATGCTATAATAAGAACATAATGCAGGTTACCACCAAAATGTCAACCTCTATTCAAAGATGAGCCACAGTGTGCAGAAGTTCAACCAGAATGATCAGCCCTTCCAGGGGCACAGCACCTTTAGCAGAAAACATTACTTAGTTTGGTCCCAGGCTAATTTGATCAGAATACAAAACTACTACATATTGAATACAACCAGAAAAAACACCCTTTCCTTGAGAGGTCTTACGACTTCAGTAGTAGACGGTACTGGAGATTCTCCTAGACTGGAAAATGCCAAAGCTTCCCAGCAGTGCCTGCTCTAAAGGGGATGAAGTCAGACTACAACAGGGTTAAAACAGTGCATTGGCATAACTATTTAACCTGCCTGCTCTGGATTTCGTCACTTAGCTCTGTAGAAAGCGCCACCAGATTTTGTCACAGAGGTGTTGGGAAGGAAAATCGCAACTCCTCAAATGAGAAAACTGCTGATGTAGGTCCTGCTGCGCCTTTCTGGCTACAGCCACACAGAGAAGCACCTCTGGCATGTGCCTGCCACCCATGTGTACTGCAAAGAGGAGCCAGCTCCCCCTGGAAGCCCTGCTGAGCTCCAAGAGAGACAACTTCACCTCTCCACCCCTGCCAGTCCTGCGTGAACCGAGCAGAGGATGGCACACAGCGGGAATCCTACAGTAGCCCACTCCTCATTTCTTCTAACATCTCTGCACCCCCTTCACCGTCAGCAGCAAAATCAAGCAGAGAGGCACAAACAGTCCAAAGTGCAGTTCATGGAGATGCTGCTTTTTAAAAATAAAAAAGTTAACAGAATAGCTCTGAGTATACAAGCTGTATGGTACGGTAGATGTGGGGAAGGGCGGTTCACGTGACATGAACTACACACAATTTCAAAATCTACGTGACCTGAACTAGAGGCAAACAATTTCGGAATCTGCGCCAGGTATCAGTGAAGATGTAAAAATCCTAAGCGTTTTGTGAATTAAAGCATCCACGTCGCCAAAGGCTTGCCGAGTGACTTGGAATGACTTCCCTTCGTGCCTTCTCTCCCTCCTGCACCCATCTGAAAGGAAACTGTTCTAATTCATGTTGGGAATGTGATCCCCGGGTGGTTCAGAGTGGACCAACGCGGCTTATTCTACAGCTCCTACCTGAGTCCAGCTTCTTAGATATAAGGTGTTTTCAGTCACCTAAAGTAGCATAATATATGAAAAAAATCTTAATTTTCATGGCAATTATTTCTGAAATATTTCCATGGCAATTTTTATCTGTCCTTGAAGCAGTGTCGGGGTAGACACTGCGGTAGGTTCAGCATGAATCTAAACAAAAGAGAGTACTACTTTGGGATAAATCTGGTCTCTGCAATTTCTGGTGGCTGCTATTTGTAAGACAACAATAACAAGACATGATTTTTGAAGCAAAACGCGGTGGTATAATTTGAATGAGTAAAATCAAACTATTCAGTCAGATTTTTCAGAGGGGGGTTCACGTTCTTTGCATTAGTATAATATTTCGCAAATCCTCTAAAGTGCAGCAGCACACAAGGATGTGGTTTGTTTCTCTTTCAAACAGTCATCTGCAAGCAATTTCATTCAGTTAAATATCGGAATTAAATTTTAGCCATAGTAGTGCTTCTGTGCAAAGGAAATGATGTTTTAAATAGGCATGCAGATGTGATCCTGCAGATTGGGGCTTAAAAAAAAGTAAATAACTAAAGGGGAGAGAGGCTGTCTACACAGGCACTTATTCCTGAATTGCTATTCCCAGCTCATTCCCCGAGGAGACTATTTTACTCCAAAATAAAAGTTCTTTATACTGAGCTAACTAAAACCACTTCAGAAATAGAATCAAACTATTACAGAATAGGCTTTTCTTACTCCTAGAAAAAAAAGATAAAGTTAATAAGAAATACTCTGCTTCAACCTTTTTGCAGGAAGACACATATCCACCTCAGACTGCCTGTCTCAGAGAAAAATTCTTGCTTTTTTTTATAAATTTATTTTAATCTCTTCCAGGTGAGCACAAGATGCACCCCTGTTCCCCATGAAGGATCAATGGGCACCGAGGCCAGAGGTAGGCACTTCCCACATGGAAATTCTGAGAGAATTCCAGTACAGAAATGTCCAGAGGAAGGCAAATACTTAAATGCCTCCTATAACCACCCCTCACAACCCAGCAAACACAAATACTGACTGTCACCCAAGATTTAGGAGAATGAGGTTCAAGTTGGGCAGAAAGCTCCATTGATCCTCTGTTTTCCAGCCTTGTTCAAATAAGTGGTGCCCAGAATTATAACATATTTTGGAGTGGAGGCCTTCTACACTCTTTTTGTGCTTCTGCAATGGCTATTTTGGGATGTGGAATGACTTCAAAAATTTTATTTCAAGATTTTGTTGGGAATATTCTTTCTTTTGTCCTGAGGCAGAATGGTAACATTTTGATATGTCAGAAAAAAACGTTTGCAGAAGCACAAAATCATTTCCTCTTCATTTTAGTTCTGCATCTGGCTGGAGGAAGAGGAGCTCTGCTTACCGTGGGGGAACGCCTCTGAAGGAAACCGTCTTCTGGGACAACGTCTTTGTGTCCTGTCCCAGGGTTATGCTAACAGGCATGATCTAGCTTGACTTCACCTGGAAAATGAAAAGCTCCGTGTAGCTCTTAAATATTTTATTATTGAAAAGGGATCTTATCCAACTGAGAGCTTTGTTTACAACTTGGCAGAGTAAATGGAAAATATCACATGTTGATATTTGCATTTATCGCCTCTGTGCATTGGGAAATGGGTAACCACACGCACAGAGACTAAATACTGGCAGCAGCCAACAGTCAGCTAACAACCACCCTCATATTCAAGCCGGTGTCTTTTCAAACCCATTCAATTCCCAAAATTTAAAGGCAATGATACCTTTAAATCAGAAACAAACTCTCCAGTGTTCTGGGAATGAAATAGTGCTAAACTATGCGGTAATGCCAAGTAAAGAAATACCTCCCTCTCCATAATAAGCCCACAGGAGACCACAGCCCCTTACAGAACTATTTGCTACTGTGGGATTATTGCTGAATTATTGCTCAAAAAGAGTCTAATAAAATTTGAGTAAAACCAGAACCATTCCCACTGTTGTTATCAAAAGACTTGTCTGTATCTGCCTAATAAACTCTGTTACAGGGAATGGAAATGAGAGCATAAAAATCTACCCTGATGAATGTCTTCCTAACGAAAGTAAAATATTTATCACTTAGCAATTCTTACTTATTGACTCTGAGTAAAATATTTTGGGGTTAGATGCCTAATGGCTACAGAATTAAAATGCGTCTTTTAATCAGAACATTGAAAAAGGAAGACTTTTGTACTTAAATGAAGGATTAAGCTAAAACAAGCCTTGTGACAATGAACTGCATTTCTGTGGTCCACTAATTGAAAACACTGCTTGACTTTTAGACAGATCAAATCAACCTGCGCCAAGGGCTAAATATGTATGCCACGTTTTTATGCTTTTTTAAGAAATTATTTGTATTCAAGTCGCATGTGAATTAGCACTATTCTGTATTGCTAAAACAGGACTGTGAATGCCCTAATTGCAGGTGATTTAAAAATCCACGGACAGAACTGCCATTTTATTCTGTGGTACAACAACTTTATAACCTGAAGCCTTCACAGCTTGCCACCAGAAAGGCAGAGTGAAAAAAAGTCAACAACAAATAAAAACACAAAAAAGGACTTAAGTCTATTTCAGAGAAGACAAACGAAGGCATAGAAAGAACAAGTGGCATGTCCAATGTCGTATGGTTATTGGGAAAGGAGCCAGGAATGGAATTTAAGTGTTGATCCACTCTTAACTCTCAGGTTTTCTGGTCCATAACCATTTTTCATCTTTCTTTAAGTCCCTGCCACTCCCCAAACGCATTACTCACAGCAGTCCTGAATTCCAGTTTATTGATTAAAGTGATGGGCAGGGAGTTTGTATTAGCCTGCGCTCCTCCACCACCTCGGGGTCTGACCTGCGACGTGGGTGTTAATCTCAGCATTCTGAAGTCCTCTGTTAAAGGTGCTCTGAACGATAACGGTTCAATTTTCATAGTCTGCTGAGCACCCACACTTCCCAGCAACATCAAAAGAAGCTATGGGTGCCCCGCTTCTCTACAAGTCAGGCCCTAAGTTCAAAGTGTAATGCTCACTGCAGAAGGGTGCTGTGCTAAGTGGAGTAGTAGCTGCTAAATGAGAGCTGTTACACTTGACGAGGTCAATGTAATTTTACTGCCGCGCTGTTACACTGAGAACACTTGCACTCACACGCTCGCAGTATTTCCTGGGAGTTAAAAATGGATTTTATAGGCTTCCTTTACTTTGTCGTGGTGGATCACAATTAGCGAACAAGCTTCTCTCCTAAGGATGGGGAGAAGAGAGCGTGAGGGGTAGACAGAAATTCCTCGGTCTCATTACTTGTGTTTCATTAAAAATAAATAACCTACTCAAGGGAAAATAACAGTATTACTAAAAGGTAAACATACCAGGAGTTTCAACTAATGTTGACACAGCACAAAACACACGTCAAATATTTGTCAATGAACTTTTTAATGCTATTTACAGGCACTTTTGGGGTGTTGTGGTTTTTTGTTTGGGGTTTTTTGGTGTTTTTTTGTTGTTGTTGTTTTTTTTGGTTTTTTTTTTTTTTTTTTTTTGGGGGGGGGGGGGGTTTTTTTTTTGGTTGTTTTTTTTTTTT